>JAEQBH010003254.1:0-552500 GCA_016808115.1 Tetrastigma voinierianum
TTTCCTTTAAGTAAGGCCTTCTATTACTGACCCTTTCAATAATAAAGGTAATCTTAGCAGTAGTCAAGGTTCCTATCCTGTTTCTCCTCCTATTCTTCTTCTCCTTTATGTCTTTCTTTCTTCAGGCCGAGCTTCCCTTCTTATTCTTCTACTCTTTCTCGCTTCTTCTTACTTTGGTCGAGTCAGCTTCCATTTCGATTCTTTTTCTAAAGGTCGAGAAGTCCACTTACCTGAGCCTAAGACTGAGCTTGTTTGAAATAGTTTCACAACCTTCTATTCAACTACAACTAGAAAGAGTCAATTTCATTGAACCTCAATCTCAACAAACGTGGGACTTATAGTCAATATTTCCGGTTGAGGACCGTTGCTATTTTTGGAATTCCTCTTCCTTAGCCCCAGAGCAGAGCTAGGGCGCGCTAAGCGATTATATTCCTTTTTTTTCGTCAGCTTCCCTTAGCAGTTTGATTATCCATTTCATTCCCCTGATACTCAAGTTGCTAACAAATGGCTTATGGTTCTATTTGCATTTCTCCTTCGCTCCTTTACATCGCATTTCATTTCCCACTACACTTCAGCTTGAAAAACTAGAACAGTTCCCTAAGCGGAAGAACTAATAAGTGTTCACTTTGAAAAAACAGAATCTAGACTCGGGCAACCTTTTCGAAGAGGACGTTTCCTATGGTTCGTGATTTCGCTTTCCTAAACCTATCTTGATACTCGAGCTACCTCGCTTTACTCTTTCTAGCCTCTTATATTTAACTTTCCTAAAGCGTACATCTTGTATTCTTCTTTCTAATTTTGATCTATCTCACTTGACTAAAACTATCTTTCTCAATGGACAAAGAGTGGAAACACTCCATTGAGCAAACGATCCATCTCCTCCCGTATCCATTGCATCCTTGCCATCATTGCCATCTCTCTTTCTTCCTAGAGAGGACTTTTATTTTCTAAGGTTATGACGTTAGGTCATCCTAGATTGAGTAGCTCGACTTGCTTTAGTGAGGAAAATCTGATTGCTTATAAATAGAAGTCTTTGTACCACTTCCATTTCTGATTTCAACCTCGCGAGAGCCTTAAGTTAAGAAGACCGACCTTTTTTTAAGATTATGATATACTAGCTGAGCCTATAAAGAGCTCCTGTAGCTTGAACCCAGCCCGAACTCTCTTCCTTGCTCTATTGATAGGAATTGCTCTTCCTTTTGATGAGGGCCTTGGCCTCTTTCCGATTCTGGAGGCTAAGAAGAGGTCTTAGATTTAGCTCACGACCCGGGAGGATGAAACAACTAGCAAGCCTATTCCCTGGACTCGTAGAGTGAGGACAGAGGTCTTGCACTGAAGGCACTTTCCCACTTCCTACTATATACGCTCCGCCCCTTCGCATTCTTCTCTAAAGTAAGCCAAAAGATTGATGTCAAAGAAAAGGACCACCCACCCAGCAAAGATAAGAGTGAGGTCTTTCAGCCGAGAACTTCGAACTAAAGATTTGCTTTAGGGGGTATTAAGGGAATAGAGAACTATTTACTGAGATTCGAACTTGACCTGGCTATCAAGAGTTAGAAAAGAAGTTTATCCTGCCGGAAATCGTGAAGCTTTGTTTCAGTATCTCTACCTATAACAAGGTATCAAAGATGTTTTGTTGCTTACAAATGGCGAGTTCTAAACTTCGTAGTTCGTACTTCCCTTTCATATGATCTTCACGATTGAGCTTGACTATACTGGCTCACTAGCCCAGCCTTGACTTATAAGATTCTTCGTCTGCCCACTAAACGGAAATGAATCTAAGGCAAGCAAAGATAAGAATTCCTAGCCCATTCATATATAATGATCCCATCTACTAGAAAGCGCTTCCTTTCTTAAATAGTTAACTAGCCCCGCTTGCTCAACCCTGCTCCTTTCTAGTCGAGCCCAAAATCTCGATTTGAGTGTGTAAAGATATTGAGAATATGTTTAACTCATTCTGGTGGGATGGTAAATCTAATGGAGGGTAAGGCATTTCTTGGGCATGGTGGAATAGATTATGTTCTCCAAAAGCAGCTAGAGGACTTGGATTTCAAAAACTGTATGAATTTAATCTTGCCCTTTTAAGTAAACAAGGTTGGAAATTGATTACGGGCCTTCTTCGTTGGTCACTCAAATTTATAAAGCTAGGTATTTTCCTAACTCATCGTTTTTGACCCAACTTGGGACCAACTTAGCCAAGATCTTGCGTAGTATATGGAATACTAGGGACCTCCTTCGGAAGCACAATCGAATGAGAATGGGAGATGGAGCCAATATTAGAGTTATGATGGATTCGTGGTTACCTGCACAAGACTCGATTTATCACTACTCCCAGTCCGTATCATGAGAATGTCCGTGAAGGACTTAATGCATCCTCGGTTCTCTCCAGTAGGATATGGACTTAATTGCTGATATTTTCCAACCTAGAGATTAGCAGTTGATTTTTAATAATCCCCTAAATAGTAGGGTCGTGGATGATCAGTGGTATTGGACCCAAGAAGAAAGAGGTATCTATTCAGTCATGACAGGATATAGAGTATGAATGGATCCTATCATAAGCCCTTTTTCCCATCTTTGGACGAAATCACTTCACGTATCTCTCCACCAAAGGTTAGAATATTTGTATGGAGAGCTCTACGAGGGTTCCTACCCACGGCGGATAATTTACAATCTCATATGGTCCTTATCTTTCTCCAATTTTCCCGATGTGTTCAGCTAAAAGAGAGTCTGTGACGCCCTAAATCCCGGGGGTCCCGTTGATCACTGTCAACCTGCGGAAAATTTGTGTGTCTCCATATCATGAGACCCATACATAGAGTAAAATAGCCACATTAGCCTAAAAGCACATCATACTCACCCAAAATATAATCAACTATATTATCACACTTTCAAGAGTTATTACATCACTTAATATAAACATATATTAAAAAATTAAGAATTTTAATACATGTTTTACAAAAAAAATCAAAGCTTGCTAATCCCAGCTTTCTTCTCAAAAGCGGCCTCTAGTGAGTGCTGTCTTCCTTAACACTCCCTGTACCTGAAATAATTTTCCCCATTGTAGGCGAAAGCACACTCTACTGGGGCTGAGCACTTCAGCAAGTAAGTGCTTCCCACCATGCATATGTAATGGCAACCAAACATGATTCAAGCAAATGCATGATCCTACTCTTGAATGTCTACATGCCCAATCCCATGTCTCGGGAAGTTCTCACCGATTTCTCACACATGCCTAAGCCATGTATGAAAATCATTTTACAAACAAAAATATTTGTTTTAATTGTGGGAAACCCTTCGATATAAATACGTTCAACAATCCTCCTAGGTGAATTTCATTGCAACTCTCCGAAACAATTCATGGGCTCCTCCGACGTGAATTGTTGGACAATTTTCCCAACACAATTCTTCGAACAACCTTCCGATAAGATTATTATTTTTAATAATTTTACAAAAGAATCCATCGTTTGGACAACCCTCCAATTTATTTGTCATGTACTCACACCTACTAATCTAGGGTGCCCCGGTGCATATGAAATGCATTATGCCAATTCATATATCCAATTCCAATGGCTCACACATAATTATATTCCATATAATTCAAACCTCATGTTAACATATTAAATTACATGCATCAACATATCATTTTCCATACAATTCAAGTCATTCATTTTAAGCAAATTCACATGGACGTTAGTCCAACACTGACTGGGATCGTTTTTTAACAGGGCCCCAAAAAAAAAAAAAAAAAACAAGGATGTACTCTCATCAACCTCTTGCCCAATTTCTTTGAAACCAAATCAGGTAATGCTTTTCGCCACAACACCCAAGACCACAATTTAACACACATGTAAAGCACCCAGGGACCATTTTCAGCCCAAGATAAGTCCGAGACTCCGTCTAAATGTGCGTCTCGGGATTTTCTCACATTCGGGCCCCACTTGGATCACCAAACGGCCACTCTACTCATACAATCCAATTCATTAACAAGACTCTTAAACAAGGATTAAATCAGTAGGAGAAAAACTCTACCTCCCTGAGTTGTCGAAACTCCACAAACCCAAGTGGGCCCCACGAGTCTCTCAGTCAGTAGAGCATCTTTAGCTCGCCCCATCGAAATTCGGCGGTCCGATCACGGAAAACTTGCAGGTGTTTTAATCTCTCTCTAAGATTTGCTTCTCCCCTCACCGTATGTACTGTGCCAAAATGGAGAAGGAGATGTCTTTTTTCTTTTCATTTAATTCCTTTTGTCCTCATTGCCACATTGCTAACCTTCCATCGGCTGACAGTGATTACCCATTATCCTCTTCTCCACCTACTCGATCAAATTAGAGATTTATATGTCCACCCATGGCCCACACTTGAGCTCAAGGTTTGACTACTCGCATTACGACACATGCACCCTGAGCCAATTCAAATGTGCCATGGTCATCTCTTCCTTGCCATAGCCTTAAAAGTGTTGAAATCCGACTTTCCGAATCGACCTAACCAACGTGGTAGCTAGATTTCGCGATACGATTCCAACGGTAAAGTCCGTTTTGTCATCCGAGATCTAGAAAAATTTCGGATTTTGACAAAAATTACAATTTTACCATTTTTCAGAAAATTAGAATTTTCTCGAGTTTTATAGAGTCGGTTCAGCACCTATTTCATTTTCTAGAGAGAGAGTGTCTTCCTTCTCTCTAGGTTTCTAAATGATCCGACCGTCGTCAGTCTTCGGGACAAGAAGGAAAGCTGCTCTACGCGGAGAGGGCTTCTCTGCGTAAGTAAATTCTGATTTAGGAGTTTCAAACTCCGAGAGGTAGGGGTTTCTCCCTACTTGGGTTTTATTCTTTGTTTAAGAGCTATGTTAATGTTTGAGTGAATGAGGCCGTGAGGGGTTCCAAATCTTGGAACCGAGGTGTTGGATTTTTGAAAATTATGTGACACCGTGGACTGCCCACGGGGCTGCTTATGCCATGGTGAAATGTGTGCTATGAATGCATGCTTTGATATGTATGAGGCCTTAATCGGCCTCGTAGAAATACGGTGCTCACAAAGTGAACCGATAATTTTAGGAAGTGATAGGAACAGCATCGAGGGTTTTGATCGCTCCCTAAACAGTGTTCACAAAATAATTTTTATGAAAATATGTGTTTGGTCGAGTGATTCAAGTGGAATTGCTCGTGTTTGATCATTAGCCCAAGTGGGATAATTTTTGGAGTGTGGAAATGTGAAATTACATAACATGATTGTTTGATTTAAATTATGTGAATATATGCATTGTGATATATTTGCATGTGTTATATGAGTTATTGAAATGACATCACAATGCATTTCATATGCACTGGGGCACCCTAGAGAGATAGGAGTGAGTGCATGAGATAATTCTAGAGAGAATGGTTTCTGAGGGGTCGGCCTAAAATACACAAATATCACCGTGAGACGGCCCAATTGATATATATATACATCGGAGGGTTGTCCATAACAAACATAATAATTTCTCATACGAGGCTTAGCGTAGTGTGAGAGATTCTATGAGGAACCGGGCACGCAGATGATCGCTAGACATTCAAGTAGGATCATGCATTTGCTTGAATGTGTGTTTACTTTCTTGAGCATTGCATATGCACTTAGGTGGAGAGGCAGCCCACTTAGGTGATTCCACTACTAGGGCATTAGCTCACCCCGTCGAGTGGATATTATTTTATTGTGCAATGTGGAGCGTGCGAGGGACGGCTCGTCCCAGAGACTCCAGGTTGTGAAGAAAGCTCTGCCGCTGCTTTGATGATTTTATACATGTATTAGGAATTTCACTTTGATATATATGTCGTATAAGAGTAAATTATTAACTCTTAGAATTATTAATATAGTTGGTCCGTTTGCATGCATATTGTTATGAGTACCGTTTATACCCAAGGGACCGTTTTCTTTACTCATGTGATGATATATTGACTGCTGTAGTATGTAGTTTGCGCATATTGTATTTCAAGTAGAGCCTCTCGCACAAAGGAGACTTACCCGATTTTCTTCTAAGTAAGGCTGCAACCCGACATCCACTCTGTATTCCGCTGGTCGATCGGTAGCCATAAACTTGACCTGGCTTGGGGCGTCACAAGCTCGACTTCTAGCGAGGGAGAGTGCTCGATTGCTTATAAATAAGTCTTTGTACAACTTCCATTTCTTATTTCTACCTCACGAGAGCCTTAACTTAAGAAGATCGACCTTTTTTTAAGATTATGATAAACTAGGCTGAGTCATGGGGAGTCTCTAGCTTTGAAACTGGTCCAACTCTCTTCCTTGCTCTATTGATAGAATTGCTCTTTCCTTTGATGAGGGTCCTCGCATTTCCTTCTAATTCCTGGGTGAGGCTAAGAAGAAGTCTTAGATTCAGCTCACTACTAGAAGGTCGAAACAACTAGCGCCTATTCTGTGCTGAGTTCGTAGGAGAGGACAAAGAGGTCTTATAGAAGGCACTTTCCACTTCCTACTATATCTACGCTCCGCCCCTTCGCATTCTTCTCTAAAGTAAGCCAAACGACACGTCAAAGAAAAGGACCACCCACCCAGCAAAGATAAGAGTGAGGTCTTTCAGCCGAGAACTTCGAACTAAAGATTTGCTTTAGGGGGTATTAAGGGAATAGAGAACTATTTACTTGAGATTTGGAACTTGACTGGCTATCAAGAGTTAGAAAAGAAGTTTATCCCAAGCGGGAAATCAGGAAGCTTTGCTCTAGTATCTCTACCTATAACAAGGTATCAAAGATGTTTTGTCACATAAACGAAGAGTTCCCAAACTCTCGTAGTTCGCACTTCCCTCGTACGATCTTCAATGACAGCTTCGACTATACCGGATCACTACTTCCACTTTGACTTATAAGATTCTTCTTCTGCCCACTAAATGGAAACAAATCCAGGGCAAGCAAAGATAAGAATTCTAGCCCATTCATATATAATGATCCCATCTACTAGAAAGCCATTCTTTCTCAAATATTAATTGTACTCCGCCGCTTCAACTTCATTCTACTGAGCCCAAAACTCTACCTGAGTAAAGATATTGAGAATATGTTTAACTCCATTCGTGGGATGGTAAATCTAATGGAGGGAAAGGTATTCTTGGGCACTATGGAATAGGATTATGTTCTCCAAAAGCAACTAGAGGACTGGATTTCGGAAATCGTATGAATTTCAATCTCGCCTTTAAGCAAACAAGGTCGAAATTGACATGGGCCTTCTTCGCTGGTCACTCAAATTTATAAAGCTATTTCAACTCATCGTTTTGAATTCCAACTTGGGACCAACTTAGCTACATCTTGCGTAGTATATGAATACTTGGGACTCTCCCTTCTAAGCACAAATAATGAGAAGCGGGAGATGGAGCCAATATTGTGAGTTATGATGGATCCGTGGTTACCCGCACAAGACTCGATTCATCACTACCCTCTAGGTCCGTAATAAGGAGAATGTCCGGTGAAGACTTAATGCATCCTGGTTCCTCTCCCCAGGATATGGACTTAATTGGCCGACATTTTCCAACCCGCAGATCAACAGCTTGATTTTCAATATTCCCTAAGTAGTGGTCGTGGATGATCAAAGGGTATCGACCCAAGAAGAAGGAGGTATCTATTCAAATAAGACATATTATATACGATGGATTCTATCATAAGCCCCTTTTCCCATCTTTGGACTAAAATCTGGCACTTACAGATTCCACCAAAGGTTAGAATATTTTCGCATTAATCAATTTATTTGAAAAATATATTTCTAATGAAATCCAAAAACATATGAAACAATTTTTCCTTTTTCCTTTTTTTGGGCTTTTTTCGTAATATTTGATTAAAATTTATAATTTCTTTAATTAACACATCGTAAAATTAGTATCCTCTAATAAAGGTAGTATTTTTTTTTTTTTTTTGACCATGATGTAAATCCTTAAAATTATTTTTTTTGCAATATTTTATTTTTTTGTTCGACCGTAAAATTTTAAAATATATACATATCGGTAGTTTATAAATAAAAGAAATACAAAAAATTTTCAAGTTGATAATATAACAACTTGAATATCTACACCTCCCGTTCTTCAACATACTAACGACCATAATATAATATCTTCGAGTTTCAATCACCCTCATACAAATAAAGCGTCGCAATAAGATAACAAAAAACACCACATCGTGACAAGCGGACGATAAACCAAACGTCGCAATAAGACGGTGACAAATCAAACACTACAATAAGACGGTGACAAACCAAACGCCGCACTAAGACGGCGACACTGCTAAAAACAAGAAAATATATAAATATTTGTGAAAAAACCACTTTATTTAGAGATAAACTGAAAAAAAAAAACTAAAAAGAAGTTATAGATGGAGTGATTCAAGCCAAAAATGACTGAAAATTACCCGTTCTAAATTAAGGAAGATAAGTGGCTAGAGAAGAAAGAGCAAGAAGTGGAGAAAAAAAGATTTAAATTTGAACATTAGAATTTAGAAATGTGAACTTTGACTTTAAAATTTATTTGAATAGCTTAAGTTGTTTTGTGATATTGAAATATATATTTTGATTTAAATTTGAATATCGACTTAGAAATGTGAACTTTGACTTTAAAATTTATTTATTTTGAACGTTTTTAAAATTGATTTTAATTGCTTAAGGTTTAATTCATAGTATGAAATGTAAAAGTTGGGTAACATATAAAATATAATTTTCCTTACATATTATAAGTTTGGGTAACAAAAGGCTGGTTGTTTATGTTTACAGGGCCTTTTCTAAAGAGCTATGGATATAACTCGTTATTAGAGACTAAATCATTACATACTCCACTCCATGTAAGATGGGAGCCGGGAATCCCCAAGATTACTTGGCAAAGGCTACCCAACCACAGTGTGGCCCCTTTATTTGGGGAGAATGGATTTTCTATAATGTTCAACCACCTTAATGCCTGACGCCATGCTTTCGCTATTAAAGTCGCAAACAATTTCAACGTCATACGTACATTCTAATATTATCATAAATTGTTTAGTCGCTTTTCGATGTGGGATAGGTAAGTAAGTTATTTATCTCTTTAACTTTATTTGTATTTGTCAAATTAAATGTTTAATCTTCCAAATTAAAATATGTCATTTATGGTAAGGGTGCAATAAGAAGGTATTTATTAGCTTTATTTAGATTAAACATATCATAAAAGTTTATTTATTAAAAGATTTATGGCATTGAGATTTTTTACTTAAGGATGAAGACAATATTTTTATAGCCACCATCTTCAATTATCCAGTTTACATGAACTTATTACAAATTTTAAAAAAGGATTTAAACCTTGTTACGAGCCTTTACAATATATATATATATATATATATATATATATATATATATATATATATTTGATCAAACAAAAGTAAAAAATTTACAATAAAACTAAAAAAACATGAAATAAAGCTTATATGGAATAGGTGATCTCTTCTTATCGACTTATCAAAGCTATTAAATTTGAACTCCAAAATTCGAAACTAAAATTTTCTACCATTCTCAATATAATGACTAAAAGACTCTTACTTGTAAGAGTTTTTGAAAATTTATAATCTAATAAATAATTTTATTTTTATTTTTAAATTCGATTTTAAAATTTCAATTCAAGATGTTTTATTTTTATTTTTATTTGTTTTAAAAAATTGAATACATCAACAATTCATTATTATTATTTATAGCTCTTTAAAATAATAATTAAAATTCAAGTGAAATATACATATTATTTCTCGGCAAATGCTATTATTACACTTTCTACATGATGAATATTTCAATTTGGAAGATTTTTTTTTTTTTTTTTTTTTTGAATCGTTGGAAGATTATAACAAGTATAAATACCATAAATATATGAATTAGAATTTAACAATACCCTAAAAAATTATTAAAAAAGAATAAAGTTAAAGAGATAAATAACTTACTTGCCTATCCCACATGGAAAAACTACTAAACAATTTAAGACAATATTAGAATCTATAATGTTGGAATTGCTTGCTGAGCTTTGTAACCAAAGCTTGTGACCAAGTGGGGCATCAAAGTGGTTGAACATTAGTAGAAAACTCCATCCCAATTGATTTGGGAAACCCTATGGGTGGATAGCCTTTAGAAATAATAATCTTGGGGATTCCCATCTTACATGGATGGGTAGCCAAAAACTGATTATTATCTCTAACTAGATCTCACCTAGACAAAGGTAATCAAAATATGATATTTGAGTTCCCAAATTAAGCCTCCCTGTGTATCCTAGCAAATGAACAACCAACCTTTTGTTGGCAAACATGTTATGATACTGGACTTTTACATTCATCCATCTTGGTAACGGAGGCAAAGGAAAACAGTAATTTTATATTTTATATTTTACCTATTTTTGACATTTCAAGACTAGAATTAAATTGCAAGCTATTAAAATAAATTTTAATTATCAACAAATATGTCAATATTGAATCTAATAACACCAACTTTCTTTATAGGGTTTTGCAAAGCAGTTTGCACTCATAATAAGATTGTTGAAACATGATTGAATTAGAATTAGAATAATCTCTGGTTATGTTTGACAAAGTAGTCAAAATTTGGGAATTAAAGGTATGTTTGGTTCATTTTTAAAATTTATTTAAAAGAATGGCCACTCTTGGTGTTCTCTCAAAACCCATTTTATTCATTAAATTCTTAGTGTTTTATTTTTATGTTAAACAAAACTAATCAAACTATATTCTTGTTTTCCTTACTTTTAGAATAAAAAATAGTTTTCTAAAAATTAAATAAACACGCCTTAAAACTCTTTTGAAGATCTTCCATTCTAAATAGGGGAGTAACCAAAAGTTGTGAAAATAAATTTTATCTTTGTCAATATTTTAAGTTTTACATAAATTTATATTATATCGAGAGGAAAATATTATTTGTCACGCTTTGATAATGGTTGTTTACGATCAAGGCAAAGGTTAAGATGATGGAATATTAACATTTATAGAGGACATATAGAAATTAGCAAAACAAATTTTTTATTGAAAAGAAAATTATATACTTAAACTGAATTTTATTTTTATGTTTTTCTATTGACCTTTTAATTTAGGTTTATGATTAAAATAAAAGCTATTAAAAATATATTTTACTGTCAAAATTCAGGTTTGCCTTTGTTTTTCTTTTTTTTTTTTCATGTATTTATCCTCGACTTGTTACGGAGATTAGTTGTGTCATCCATAATTAGCTAGTTTGTGAGTTTTCACATTTAAGATGACAGAGTTCTATCGATAAAGTCATCATATCAAATTTTGTTCTTTAATATCTTGCATATATAGAATCTTAAGTACTCGCATCATCCTTTAAAAGTTTTTAACATTTTTTATTCTGTTTAAACAAAGTTATAAAAAAATTTAATTAAAAATCTATATTTAAATATGAGAAATAATCTTTCCATGATATTTATGAATGGAAAATAAAATTTTCAAAAAAGTTAACCCAATTTATTTTGTTCCTAAACAGAGTTCCAAAATATTAGTTTAACTTATTTAATTTTTTCCGGAAAGGCAAAAGGAATTAGCAACTTCTCCATTATTGGCAATTTTTTTTTTGGAAATTAAAAAACCTAAAATTATTGAGATTTGAGATAAATGGAAGAAAAGAAAAGCAACTCTTATTTACAAGATATATTTTAAATAAGGATAAAGATAATATATGACAAGTTAATCTACCTAAGAACATGTCATATTTGTTATTTGAAAGATAAATTTTCTATTTATTTTTAAAAGGATTAATGTGTCAATATTTCAAAATAGAAAAATGAAAAATTAATACACTATTTATATATCTACCCTTTTAAAATAACCTTCAAAGAATCTTATTTTAAGAGTTTATCTTTTACAATGCTAATAATTATTTTTATTTTTTATTTTTTATTTGATTTTAAAAACTAAATCAAGACATATTAGTTTTGTAAAATTAAATATACTAAAATTTTTCTCTAAAAAGGAATATATATATATATATATATATATATATATATATATATATATATATATATATATATATATATATATATGGGTATATATATATATTAAAATTTTATGGGCTTATTAGTTATAGGTTGTTTGAATAAAGTCAGGAACTAAAGCAAAATTATATATATTGTTTGGATAAATGAATCTTTATCCTTACTAAAATTGATGCATTTTTATCCTTATTATATATATATATATATATAGAAGAGTATAGTATATATATATATATATATATATATATATATATATATATATATATATATATATATATATATATATATATATATATATATATATGTGTGTGTGTGTGTGTGTGTGTGTGTGTGTGTGTGTGTGTGGTTAAACATTTTAGTTCCAATGTATAAAATTGTTCCCTTTCGTCTTCCTCCTCCCTTGCCTTTCCTTTTAAACTTTAGTGTACAAAAATGATGGGCAAATTCATAACAAATATTAATTGCATAAATTTGATAAATAAAACTTTTATAGGAAAATTTAAAAGGAATAAATTTATATAAATATGTTATTTTGCTTGTTCCACATCGAAAAATGACTAAACAATTTAAGACAATATTAGAATTTATAATGTTAGAATTGTTCAAGTTTGTAACGAAAGCTTGTAACCAAGTGGGGCATCAAAGTGGTTGAATATTTGTAGAAAACTCCACCCCAATTGATTTGGGAAACCCTATGGGTGGATAGCCTTCAGAAATATTAATCTTGGGGATTCCCATCTTACATGTCTCTCCCATCTTACATAGGTGGGTAGCCAAAACATGATATTTGAGTCTCCAACAAGTCCTCAAAAGGCCCTATAAAATGAACAACCAACCTTTTGCGTTGGCAAACATATTATGATAATTGGACTCTTGGTAATTCATGGGAGGCAAAGAAAATTAAATTTTGATATTTTAACAACTTTTACATTTACTATGAATAAAAATCTTAAGTTATTAAATATAAATTTTAATGACTAAAATGAATTAATATTATTAGAATCTATAAACACCAACTTTTATAGAGTTTTGCAATGGAAGCTTGTAACCAAGTGGGGCATTAAGGTGGTTGAATATTGATTAGAATCAATAATCTCCAGTGATAAGAACACCTATTATGGGTAGGTAGTCAAAAATTTTTGGGAATTGCGTAATTTCGTTCATGTTTGAAAAATGTTTTAAGTGTTTTCTATTTTCTTTATGTTTTTTAGAACAAAAAACTGGAACCAAACTGTTCTCTGTGTTTGTTTATTTTCTTTGTTTTTAGAATAAAAATAGCTTCCAAAAAGAGTAAACAAACAGATGTCCTAAAACTCTTTGAAGACCTCTCCATTCTAAATTAGGAGTGGCGTAAATTCTGGGGATTGGTCTTTAGAATCATTCCTAAAGGCCTTATAATATAAAACAAATCAACCTTGTTGTGAAAAATAAATTTTATCTATGTTATCTTTGTTAATATTTTGTAAGTTTGTCACAATTTTTACATTATATTGTAGGAAAAAATTATTTCATTAAGTGTTTCGTCAATGTTGATAAAGGTAATCGCGGTCCTCGCACCAAGCCAGGGTCATTTGCTCACGGACACCGGCTCACTAACTCGTTCATGGGTACTATTCAAAAAAAAAAAAAAAAAAAAAAATGACCCCTTGAAAAATTAGTGTATGCCACACACCTTATGCATGAGTTCATGATCGCTGTCAGAGCATTCGTCAATTCAAATGGCATCACTATGAACTCAGAATGTCCATACCGAGTCTTGAATGTCGTCTTAGGGATATCTGCCTCTCTAACCTTCAACTGATTGTAACTGGTGCAAAGATCTATCTTGGAGTAAACCCGCGCCCCTCTCGGTTGATCAAATAAATCATCAATCCTCAAGCAGCGGCACACTCCGGTTTCGATAGTAACCCTATTCAACTGTCGATAATCTATGCAGAAATGAAGGGTCTTGTCTTTCTTTCTTCGCATAAAACACCCAGACGCTCCTATAAAGTATTCGGTCTAATAAAACCCATGTCTAATAATTCCCGTAATCGACCTGAGTTTCGCAACTCAACAGAACCATTCTATGTGGAGTCATATAGAAATAGGTGATGTACTGTTATGCAACTCAATAGTGAAGTCTACATTCCTATGTTTGAGGTAATCCCAGTAGTTCATCCAGAAAAACGTCCTCATACTCACAAACCACCCGAGGTAGACTAAACTATTGTCTCATCTCGTTCTTCAAGGTAAAGCTTGCTAGCCAACTCATCAACTGCTCATGCCATCTAGAATCGTACACGGCTTGTGTGACGCCCCAAAACCCAAGGGTCTGTTGACCAACCGTCAACCCGCGAAAAACTGATGGATGTCGGATAACCCGATACCACACTGTTGTATCCCCTTTACCGAGACCCATAATTTAAAAAAAATCGGACAAAGTTCTTTACTGGGTAGCTCTACCCAAATACAACTGTGAGGACATATAATAACATGACCCATCCGGGACCCAATATAACTCAATGACTTCACGGGGTCCATTTATGAGTAAAGGTGGCTCAATCGGGCCCATTTATCCATACTCATTTAAAAAATACAAAATTATATTTAAAACAAACCAATAAGAATTTAATTACAATTATTTTTACACATAATACAAGCTAGAACTAGTTTGTTCCAAGCATCTTTACAAAAATGAATACAAAGCCACAACCCGGCTTTCTTCACAACTACAGCCTCGAGTGAGCGTCGTGCATCAGTGTATTCCCTGTACCTGAAATGGGGGTCCCATAAAGGGTGAGCTACGCCCAGTAAACTTCCTACAAGAGCTACTCCCCACCTAAGTGCACATGCAATGGTCATGTTCATAATTCACATTCACATTCTAAGTAAAAACATAAAATTTCTACTATGGAATCCTAGGGGCCATGAAATGAGATGACACTCTATGACACCCCGTATTCGGTCCCGTTGATAAACCCTCACCTATGGAAATCAGGTGTCGAGTAACCCGACGCCACACCATCATGTCCCATTTATCGGGATCCATAATTTAACAAAAAACCGGACATAGTCTCCTCTGTACGGGAAGCTCTATCCAAAATACAACATGTAGAACAATACATCACATGACCCATCTGGGATTAATATACCACACCGAGTCATTCATGAGTCATAGCGACCACTCGACCCCATTCAACCATACCCTGAATACTATACATACAACTGGCATTGATATGTTGACAAGATTCAATTATACATTCTTATACAAAATGATATATTAAAATTGGATTGTTCTAATATATACAAAATATGGTCCAAAGCCACATCTCGGTCTTCTTCATGTGTTAATCCCAAATGCGGTCAAGACCCCGCACCCGACCTATAATTCGAAAAGGGGGTTCCACGACCGGGTGAGCAAAGCCCAAGAGGGCTAATCTCACAAGGGTTACTCCCCACCTAAGTGCTCACACAATGATCAAACCAACTAATGCGTTACCCAAGTGAAAATGTTCCACATGAACGCTCGATGTCATGCATGGAATGTCTTCATGCCCATATCTCGAGTCACTCACCGACTCCCTCACACATGCCTATGCCAAGTGTTAGAGGATAGGCTGCAAGCATGCGTCCTGGATCATAAGGGTAGCTGGGAGGAGCAATTTCCCTTAGTGGAATTTGCCTACAACAATAGTCATCATGTAGTATACACACATGGCACCATACGAGAAGTATCAGATGTGGGAGGCCATGTGATCATCGTTATGTTTGACCGAGGTGGAGCCGCTCATCACTGGGTCCTCGATATGATTAGGAGAAACCTCCGAGAAGGTGAGCTTGATAATGGCTAGTTATGGTCTCACGCCAGCCTGGGCAGGAGAGTTAGGCTCATGTACGACGTCGACCCTTAGAGTTCGAGGTTGGAGATCACGTCTTCTTGAAGGTGATGCCTAAGAGAGGAGTGGTCAAGTTCGGCAAGCGCGGGAAGCTATCGCCTAGGTTCAGTGGACCCTTCGAGATACTCGAGAGGGTAGGCACTGTAACATGCCGGTTGGCTTTACCGCCCAACATGTGTAGTGGATTGGGGAGAGATTGAGGTTGACACTGATGGGACCTTCGAGGAGGGACGAGTGTGCATTATGGATAGCCGTGAGCAGGTTTTGCAACGCAAGACCGTGAGGCTAGTGAGGGTAGTGTTGCGGGAAGCACCGTGGGAGTGGAGGAGTCAACGCTGAGCGCACATGGGTTAGGCCGCTTAATATTTAAATGACTAGTTTACATGAATGGTAGAGTGCACGCTGCTTACGCATGTGAGTTGTCAAGGTGGATCGGTTCCAAATTTCGAAGAAATTCTTTTAAGGAGGGGAGAATAAGATCCGAGAAATCACTACGTGGAAAATGGTAAAATCGTAATTTTGTTAAAAATTCTGAAATTTATTCTCCAGATCTCGGGATGGAGCAAAGGATTTCACCGTTGAATCGTCTTGCAAAATCTAGCTACCATGTCACTGGGTCACGACCCGAGACATTTCAATTTACATGTTTTTCGAGGCATCGAGTTTCGGGTGCCGAAAAACGACTTGCGATGTGACAAAAGTCACATATAACATGTACTCATGTTACACATGGTGCATGGGTAGAGAGATGATGGAAATGACTACGAGATAGTGCCAATGTTGAAAACTAAAGCCTAAATATAATGGTCATTATTTAAATTTTAAATGACACTAAGGACAAAATAAAGGAATAGACTGCCTCCTACCTTAAGAAAGAAAAGAAGAAAAACGTGAGAAGCAAAGAAGAATTGTGATGCAGTAGCCGGGCTTCCTTGGTTTTTAGTGAGAGAACATCCCACTTCTCGTGATTGTAGGTGATCCAACCGGTCGAAATTGCCGACAAGAAGGAAAGTCGCTCTACGCACGAGGCCTACGCGTGTCTCCGGGTTTTCGGGGAGTTTTTGACAAACTCGTGGAGGTAGGATTTATCCTACTTGGGTTTACACTTTATTTAAGTGTTTTATAATGTTTCTATGGATTGGAGGCCGTGAGGTTACTGACGGCCCCAAAACACGGGACCGACTTCAAGGAGTTTTTGAATCTCGCTGGGATGCAAATACCGGCTTGGACGGCTAGAGGTGGGCTTATGCAATAAATTTTGTTTTGTATGAGGCCTGGGAATGGCTATGCAAATTCGATTCCATCAAGAGGAACCGATGTAGAGGAGTGGGTCAGCCCGTGACACCAATTTCATCTAAGTATTAGACTATAAAACAATCCTGGGGCTATAGAATGGACCATAAATGTCCATGTGTTTTGAATTGGAATTATTTGATGAGTGGCTTGAGTTGGATTAATTAAAGAAATTAATAGGTTAATGCTTGATGTGTTACCATGATGCCATAATTATATAGAATATAATTGTGGGTGTGGGCCAATGGAAACGTGAATCGTGTTTTTTCAGTCATGAGCAAATTCAGCCATGGTTGATATCAAGAATTACATGTGGTGTAATTGTGAATTGATATATGCATAATTGATATAATTGTATATATTGTGAATGGCATAATGCATTTCATATGCACTGGGTAGCTCTAGAAATTAGGTGAGCGCATGACATGAAAATTGAAAGAAAAACGAAATGTTTTCGGGAAAGGAATTCTCAATAGATGAATTTCCGAGAACGGGTCGAGACGTCCAATGTATCATTCTCGGATGAGGGCCATGACTGTTTCGGAAGGTTCTCCAACACATTCATCTCGGAGGGTAGTCCCATATTTTTACCGATACTTCGCTAGTATAGTTTCGAAAACAACAAGAATTGTTTTAAAAAAATGTTTCTTCATACGTGAATGAAAAGTGCAGAGAGAGTCGGTGAGACTCCTGGGTGAGTTGGATTCATTCATGTAGACATTCAAGTAGGATCACGCATGTACTTGAATGTGTTTTCATTGGAGCATTATATTACACTTAGGTGGAGAGTAACCCATTTAGGTGATTCCAATTATCAAGCATTAGCTCACCCTATCGAGGAATTATATTATTTTCCTGTGCATGTGGAGCGCACGAGGAGACGCCATCCTGTGAGGCCGTAGCTTGAGAAGAAAGCCGGCTGTGGCTTCTTTGGTGTTTTTAGTTGGATACATGTATTAAAACAATAAAACTTCTTTAAATATGTATTAGATAAGAGTAGACTTTAACTCTTGAAAAACATGATATATAAATGATGTACGATGATGGTATTGTAAGATTAGCCCAGGAGGCCGTTTTTATTCATATATATCTTCTGATGTTGATGTTGGGACAGTTTGTTCTGCAGAGCCCCCGCACAGCAGACTCTCTCGCCCAATTTTCCGTGAGAGAGGTCGGGTCACCCGACCTTCACGAGTGTTTCCTCTCGGTCGACGGGTACAACTGACTCCTCAAGATTTCGCCGCCACATCTGGTCATAATAACCACATCGCAGGCATTCAATGACACATATATCGAGCCCCATCGCTCACCAAAGACTCAATGCAAATAACAATGGGCAACTAATCCGCAGTCAACCTAATTCTCTCACACAACTCAAGTCTTTATGATAAGTGTGTGTCTTATTTCGAGCAATGTAATCTTCTCGGGATTACACCACTGCCCTACACCCATGTTCCAGGCTTTTCACCTGAGGGGATTAACAACCCCCTTCTTGCTCCGTCCAAAACACATTAATTATATTTTAATTTATGCTTTGAACCGTGAGTCATTTATTAGACGTCGTCCAAAGTACGAGCTCACCACCCATTCATCAACATTGATGATGGATGACCATACCCTTGCACACACACCCAATATGATGATGTCCCTGTGCATATGCAATGCAAGTATGCTAGATAGTATTACATGTCTCATTTCCAATTTATGGCTAATAATTTTCATTCATCATGTCAACATATCTAAATATGTCCATATTGACATCACAAGCCGTTACCAATCAATTAACGACTTACTTTAACCTCTAGGCCTAATTGTGACATATCATGTCCACAAGTAGCCTACAACAAGCCATGTAATGGCCTCATTCACATATAATAATGAGTCACCCAATTATCAAGCAATGACACACAACAGTGTATTTCATTCAACATGTCATTCGATACTCAAGTGATTAGTACACTTAGTGCAACAATCAATTTTTCAGAAAATACATGAGCACAACATGCCATTCACAAAGTAAATGGTCAAATTTTTATACTCCAAAGTGCTTTCCATGTGAGTCCAAGAACGTATGACCGTGAGTTTGGATGAGGTGGCCGCCAAACTTAGAGAGGCCTCACATGAATAGGTTAGATCCACTCGACAGACTCTCACTCCAGCTTCTGATCTTAATCTAAATAACAAACCCGCCTGGACAGACTTTTCGCACGCACCCAGCCTGGCCGCACTCCAGCCGCATGCACTCAGCCGAACAACCTAGCCAAACGGACCTAGTCGACGCACTTTGCCTGACAGACCCAAGCCGGTAAACCCAGTCGACAAACCAGCTTCGGAAACAACCAAACAAACTGGGTCGGGCAAACCCAGCCGAATAAATCCTTCCACTTAGTCGTTTCGCTTAAACGGGACATAACTCGGGCCATGCAGGTCCGATTGGGTAATCCAAAAGCTTAACATCAAGTTCACCGATGTGGCCACACTTTACTTGAAGGACACATGTCAAATTCCCTTTTGTTTCCGAAACTGGCCCTAAAGTCTGCTAATAGGCAGGATCAAACTAAAGGCCCATAGTTCAAAAATGCACCAAACATCCCCCCCTTGGGGCAAGACACAACCACACAACCCTTAAGATAAAAAATAACCAAAGTAGGAGAAGACCTACCTCACTAAGCGTAGAAGTTGCTATAGGAAGTCCCGTGGACACTTCCTAAACTTGAAACCCTTGATTTCCTGTAAACTCTTCACTCTGAATCGACGATTATCTAACATTTTTGGTACCCACGCTGTAGCCTTTGGTCGAAAGCAGATGATCTTTAATTCTTAGCCCGCCGAAACCGACTCCACCGATCTCCGTATCGTAAAAGAAGTTGGAGCCTCTATCCTCTTCATTTTCTCTTTCTTTTTTTCCTCCTTTCTTCCTCCCCATCAATTTGTTTAGTCCAAAGTCAAGTGGGAGGCCTCGTCTAGCCACATGTCACTCTCCTATTGGCTCCTTTGGATTTCCTTATCCTCTTATCCATAATTTTGGATTTCCTTCCTATCAAGTTGTAGGACACATGTGGCCACTGGTCTGGAATTTATCCTCTCCATTTCCACATGGCTCATTGTGAGCCATCCAAAGAAGTGCCAAGTGTCACTTGTTGCATCTCTGCCTCAAAAGTATGAAATCCTCGACAATCTTGGAATCCGACGTACCGATTAGGTAACTGATTTTATGGACCATTCTAATCTGGAGTCTCAGCCAGAATCCGAGATCTAGAAAGATTTCGGATTTTCTACTGAAATTACTATTTTACCCTTTCTAAAAAAATTGAATTTTCTCGGGTTTTACAAACTCAATCATGTACCATGCACCTGAGTCCTTACCGACTCCGTCTTACCCAAGCCCTTATCGACTCCTACCACACCATGCGATGTCAAAGTGTGATAAACCCATCATTTGTTGATTACATCCAATGATCAGTTTACAACAAAATTCATTTGTTTTTCAAATCAAAAGTTTTTTCGATGTTATACCTCAATGATCATTTATATTCAAAATCATATGTCTTTTTATGGGTAGCAAATTTCCGGGGTCTCACTGCAGGCTTTGTAAGCCTTCATACACTTTCATGGGCTTTCACCGTTGGACACATATGTATAACCAAAAATAACGGGGCTTTCACCCGAGGAGGCATTCATCCCTTACTTATATTATTTCGACACATTTTCATTTTCATGTATACAACTCGTAACCCCTGGTTGACGTCATTCCACTCAGATCGAGAGCCCACCTAATCAAACATCAAACGTAATGTTAATTATAACCATGCACCTACACCCATCTCATATGTCCTCATGCATATGCAATGCGATGTGCCATTTCATGCCTTATACGATGTCACACATATATGATGAATGCTATATGGACAACTCTACTTATGCATATCACCATACATCATGGACAATTTATATCAATCAACATAAAATTTCCAAACGACACACATCTCATGTCAACATATTTGCACACATATATCAAACATCAACAAGTCATCACCAATCAAGCAATGTCATACTTTATTCTCTAGGGCCAAATCAGGACATAAAAACGTCCACACATAGCCTACAAACAAGCCATGCAATGGCCTTATCCATACACAAACTCATCACATATCAATACATTAGGACAAACATATTGACCTTCAATCAATTACCACCAAGCATGTCACTCAAACTCAAGCAATGACAACTTGATCCTCAAGGTCAGTTATGGCATAGAGATTCCCACAAAAAATTCCACACAACAAGCCATAATAGAGCATGGAATAGTTCCGAACTCAGTTAAGAAACTAGTCCCAAAACCTGGACACAAACCATTAAATAGCCTAAGTTGTAACAATCCCAGGAAATGGACCATAACTTGAGTTGTACAAGTCCAATTTTGGTGATTCAAAAGCCTACATCAAGTTTACGGATGCAACTATAATTTCCATGGAGAAAACTAGTCCAAATTCCCCATTTTTCCGAACCAAAAATCAGTCCCAAAATTTAGACAGTGCATGGGGTCAAAACAAGGAAGCCTATGGCAGTCCTAGAAAATGGATCATAACTCGAGTTATAGAGGTCCAATTTGGGTGCTTCAAAAACTTAACATCAAGTTCATAATTTCAGCTACAATTTCTATGTAGATTAATCCACTCCCTATTATTCCCAACCGAAATAAATCCCAAAAACCTAGACACAAACCGTCAAAATACTACAAGAAAGAAGCAAATTAGGACGGTTAATCCATTTCTAATCTCGTAGTTATTTGCAAATAGCTTACGTAATTAGAAGCCGAAATATTCGTTTCAAAAGTCTTTCTAAATTTAGAAACTGAATTTGCGTGTCTGTTTCACTCTTTATGACGGAAAATTCTAAACATACGATGGAATAGAAACTCTATTTCCATTTCTAAATGTGCAAAATAGAAAGGGAATTGCTTCTCATCCGATACTGGGTGGGCCAGCGACTAATAGAAACTCTATTTCCATTTCTAAATTTCCAAAATAGATTCCGTTTCTAACCCGATACTAAAATAGCGACGGATAGGTTTTACGACAAAATTGGAAACGGAATTTTCTGTTTCTATATTAGCAACAGAAATATTTCCGTTTCTAAATAAAGACGGATGTTCCATTTCAATTTTGCGACATTAGAAACGGAAATAGAAACGGACTATTTCGTTTCTGAAATAGAAAATTGTTGTTCAATTATACAAAATAGAAACGGATTTGAAAGGAACTTCCGTTGCTAAAAATAGAAACGGAAATAATTCTGTTTCTATTTTGTTGGAATTTGAAACCGATTAGAAACGGAATTTTCATCGCTATTTAGAAAATATCCATTTCAATACTAGCAATTTTCACACCAAATTTTTTTAATAATTTATTAAATTGTTTATTTTTGGTACGGAACAAATATTTTATTAATTACGCTTTTTGACAAAATTTTTCATTTAAAAATAAGTTTAAATACACCCATCTTTAATATTTTCATATTACATATATAAATTCCAATAACATACAACAACTTAATCATCTATATTGCATATAGATTACATACATATGTAATATTACACAATAAAGTTAATACAACAAAGTTTAACGCAACAATTAAAGTGTTTAATGTTAAAAATCTCATCACCCAGAATATAGAAGAAGGAAGATGGATGGATCTTCACGGGTTGCTGATGTACACAGAAGCCTGGCTAACCTTACTCATAATTAGCTCCATCCGTAAAATCTTCTCACAGATTTCATCCCCTTTTCGCCTTTTCTTCTTCTATTTTTTTTCATCTCTCCATTCTTCAAGTATCTCTTCATTCTCTGTCAGACTTTCATTTTTCTATGCAAATTTTCTTGAATTCCAAACTGAGCAACATCAATCTCCTCGGAGCCTCTATAGATTCTTCCTCACAATCGAGAAGCAATCAACCATATTCTCCACAAATTCTTCCTACAATTTTATAATACAATAATATATAGTATATTAGTTCAAAAAAAATAAAAACATACAAAAATAAAAAAAACAAACACAAGTGCATGCATATCCTATAATTTGTATTTAAAGGCAAAATACTATTATAATTCACATAGGAAGACAACAATTATATTTTTCCATCACATATATTGGCCAATTGTCATCATTCACACCCAAATTCTAAGCAAACCGTGATTTGACGCCAAAAGTTTTACTTTAAGAGTTACACAAAGTCACACCTATTCTAATTGACAACTAACTGGCGTTAGTCTAAATTTTTCTAATAAATTAATATCTAGTATGGAATAAACTTATTAAGTAACTATTACAAGGAAAAAGTTAATCAATGACGCGGTTAATGCATCATAGAAGAGTTATAATGACACTTCCCTAAAAACGCGCTGGTGTAGACCGATATTGTATCTATCAAGCAACAATGTCGCTTCTAACAAGCATCATTCCTTTTGAAATAACATTAATAATGACATTCCTAAAAGCATCATCTTTGAACATTTTCAAGTGAAATTTCACCCATAAAAATGACACTTAAAAAGGGGGTCATTGTTAATATATGAAAAGGGGGATTCCCTTCACACTATAGGATGAACACATACCATCTTCGTCAGCAATACTTGAGAATGCAAATCACCCTTTGTGAGAAGACTCCAGTGAGAAATCTGTCTGCACAAAGAATACTTAATCGCAAATCGAGTAAAAAGAAAACTTACAAAAAAAAAAAAAAAAAATCATTATTGGGACATTCATAAACTCCACAAATATTCATCATAATCTATCCCATTTCTTCACATCATGGAAAAAAAATTACAACCTCAAGAAAACCCCTATCCATTAATAAATACAACAAAGAAGAGCACCTTGCCGTAATTAAGAATACATATTTTGACCCAATTGGAAGAATAACCAAGAACCGTTGAAACAATACTACAAACTAGCACTAAATGACATTTAAATTTTATTTTTCATCAAAACAAAAGTTTCAAACCTTAAAATTCAGAAGTATAAAATGTTTTAATTATGTAAGAAACAAAATTCAAACCAAATGACTAGCACGCCTTGAAACTCAACGCCTGATAAAATAAAGAGCTTCAAATTCAAAAGCTCAAAAGAAAAAAACAAGTGCGCTTCCTCATCGTAAAAACCTAAAAACATAATTCTAAAAACCAACCTGTAATTCAACGACCAATACTCATATTACAAAACCCCTCAACAAAGAGCAACAACATAAGAGCAACAAAAATCGAATAGCTAAAGAAAAAAATATAAGTTATTGTTTGAAGGATGCGTACATGGAACCAAACAATGCCATGTCTTCAGCCGCTCTCAAATTCCAAGTTTCTATGATCATGGGTTAGTCATAAATATCAAGGGTGTAAAGAATGAAATTAAGAAGGTGGATTCTTAAAGAGAATTAGGGTAATCCAGCTTAATAAAGGGATGGTTGATTTGGAAACAAATGCTTTGTAATTATAAAAGTGGGTATGTTATCACCTCAAAGTCATTCTGGGCAAGTACAAGCCATCTCGAGTGAACTTTCATGAACCAAAATGAGTAACATTCCGCTACTTCTTTACATACGCAGCTATATATTGATATTTATAATACCCAAAATAGTACAATCAATCCTCGATGCAGTCATTTTAATAGCACTCATACTGCTATCAATACGTTGAAGAGTAAAAATTTCTCCCCACAACTTCTCTCCAATCCTTCATCACTAACCATCAACAAGCTTGCAGGTGGCTAAATCATAGACCATAAACTAAGGAAATCATCACCAATTAGAAACAGAAAAAATAAAATAAACAACACCTCTACCAACTGATGACATGACAAATTTCTTGTAATTCTTCAATGTATTTCCCACCCCCTCGTTGTATAAAAAGATCACTCTCAGCTTATCACATGACTCCAACCAACTTTCCACTTTTTCAATTTCTTGCTCTTCTTGTCCATCTATTGCATCCAAAATCTAAAAGCATCACAAATTATTGTATCTTTAATATATAATATCACCAAAAATACTCTTTGATGTATATTGCATCCAAAAGCTAAAAGAATCACAGATTAGTAGTATCTCAATATAGCCACCACCAAATACCTGATGTGTATTATAAAAGAAATACCTTGAAAGTATTCTATCCAAAAGCTCCCCTCCTTCACATAACCTGAAAAATGTGAAACAATTTATTGAATCCCATTATTAGAAAGAGGAAACAACAATAGAAACACACTCAAGCCATCCTTCACATAATGAACATCCGTAAATTTTTTCACCATGATCGAAGACGTAAATCGTTACTAATTTGTGAAGGGAAAGAAATCATTACCAAACCAAATTGATGATCGGTTTCAATTACTACAGAAGAATAAAATAAAGCCACCATGAATGCTTACTCCATTACAATGTAGACATTATCATGGTTCTATAAGCATCGTAGAATTGTACTAGATTGTTGTGCCTAGTGAGAGCTCTCAATATTGTACTCTTCACAGATCCTCAATGGCAATGGTTGTAGTCATCTAGCAACAAGAAGGATAAATCATTCAACCAAAAACAAAAACAAAAACCTACTAATATATAAATATACATATTCTTGAGTAAAAATTTAAATGAAGAAGCCACTAAACACCATTAAAACTAAGTAACAAGTGACGGAAACCAGATTTTTCTAAATAAAAAAGAAACCAAATGGACTTTAACAACTCTTTAATGCTGTCCAGCAGTGAACCCTTCTACCATCAGCCTCTAATAGAGATTAAAGTTTTGGTACTTTCCTTCCTTAATTTGATCACTTTTCCATTTTGAAACCTTTTCTATAGATTCCCAAACTCCTTGTCAAGGCTTCCATGTCTGCATGAAACTCAAATAGCCATGTTCTTTCAAGAATCAAAGTGCATAAAAATGCAATATTTTCAGCATCGCCTAATTAATACACAAATTATTATAATTATTGTTTTTCACGACAAAATTTTCACCTACGTATATATCCTATAATATTCCAAACTCTGTTCAACACAGATGAATAGCCACGATCATTCGTTATCAATCAATAAACCGTAAATTCCAGATAAATTAACCAAAATGGAACACAACCAAGAATATAAAACTGAATCCTGCCTAACTCGCTTTCTGGGGCGTAACATGTCGACCCTTAAGCTCACCCTTCTTTTAAACCTAGCTGAACAAAAATTCCAAAATGTCCTCTCCCAACCTCCTCCCAACATCATACTTATTCTAAATGTCAAAAGCCTAAGTTTTTTACATCCACTCGCCACTCCATCCGCCGCCTCATTCCCTCCAAAGATAGTCAGCCTCATTCTACTTCACTCTAGACGCTCGATCCTGTGGGTCCGTCGACTACCCCTCAACCCGCTGAACACTTGTGAATGCTCTGATGACCGACATTTCTCACGAATCTAGCAAGAGTCTCCTTGCACTCCGGGAGCTCTACCCAAATACATCACCTGTATATAACCTATCCCAATCAACATCAATGACCACACAGGGTCTCATATACAACTATACAGAGTAAAAATGACCTCTTAGGCCCCTGCATTTACACTCACAACCTATATTCCATCTATCCAATATAATCCGTAACATGAGTAAAACCCATTTCTACCTTAGCCTGATAAAACCATACTCATAAACATATCAAACTATGTATCATATTACAAGAGTTAACTATTTACTTACACGACATATACAAAATTCTAGAATTCTAATACATGTATACAAACGATGCCAAAGCCACACCTCGACTTTCTAAAGCGGTTCCCCACGATGTCGTCTCCCTCGCGCGCTCCCCGTACATGAATATATGTTCGAGCCAGGTGAGCTAATGCTCGCAGTGGAATCACCCCAAACGTGGGCTACTCTCCACCTAAGTGCATATGCAATAATTAAAGTAAACACATTCAAGCAAATGCATGATCCTACTTGAATGTCTAACTGATCATCTCATATCTCGGAGTCTCCCGACTTCACACCGCCTGTTTTCGCTTGAGAACCTTAGTTTTATTTGCTCATAGACAACCCTCCCGATGTATATATCACCGGGTCGATCTCGACGATTGATATTATATATGGACTACCCTCCGATGTATATCAATTGGGCCGTCTCCGACGATTGATATTATGTTTGGACTACCCTTCGATATTTATTATTTTTAGACAACCCTCCGAACCATTTTCTCAAGAATTACCTCATGCACTCACTCCTATCGTCCTAGGGTGCCCCAGTGCATATGGAATGCATGATGCCAATTCCATTTCAATTCTATAACACATGCAAATATAATTGCGCATATATTCACATAATTTAAATCACACAAACATGTCATGTAATTTCACCATCAATTACATCAAAATTAGCTTCACGTGGGCTATCGATCAAACACGAGCAATCTCGACGAATTACTCAACCAAACACATTATTTCACAAAATTATTTCGTGAATACTATTCTCGGGAATAGCGAAACCCCAGTTACTATTCTCGAAAAAATCACCAATCGCTTGGCTCACTTGCGGAACCCGACTCACTCGCCACACGGCCCCATACATACCAAAGCACCATTTAATACATAATTTCCAACATACCCATCACAAACAGTCCGTGAACTTACTGGCCGGCCCATTTGAGGTTTCAAAATTATACCGTCCCAAGATTTGAGATAAATCAAACCCACCCATCACGCCTCATTCAACTCGGGCATTAACAAAGTACTTAAATAAAGAATAAAACCCAAGTAGGAAGAAACCTCACCTTCGAGTTTGTCAAAACCTTTAAACCGGCACTCCACGCGAAGCCCTCTTCGCAGAGCGCCTTCCTTCGTCTCAAGACTCCGCCGACCTACCGATCTCCTACAATCCTGTAGATGAGTCTCTCTCTCTCACTCAGAAAACAAATCGAACCTACTGCATCCCTCCCTTCTTTCACGTTTTTGGCTTCTTTGAATGGGAGAGGGACATAATATATATATTTTGTCTTTTCTACTTATCAATTTCAATAATGACCTATCATTATGTCCCTTTTTCCCTAGTTTTGTCACTCTCTAAGACTATCTCGCCTTCCATTTTCATCATTTCTACTCATGCCACTTATGGAGTACATGAGTACATGTTATATGTGATTTTTTTACATCAAATATCGCTTTACCACACCTCGAATGCCGAGATGCTCAAAAAACGCGGTCAACCCGACTCCGCCTCGAAGACCGATGAAATTTACGTTGCCAGCCAGATTTCAAGACAATCATAATGGTGAAATTAGGCTTCGCCATCCGGAGATCCGTATAATAAATTTCCAAATTTTTAACAATTACAATTGAAATTACGCATTTCCTTCCGTAAATTGGAATTTCTGGTCTTACATCATCGAGCCGCGGTCGCCGCCAACGCTTGATATTCTTGGCAAGTTTAATGAGATGGAAGGCCAGCCGCTACAAGCGCCGAGTGGATCTGAGCTCACCAGCTCTGAGATCTCGCCGAGACTTCAGAGAAGAGAGGTCGACTCTGACCGTAGAAGGGGAAAAAGGTGATTTCTTCCCCACCCTCCACCTTCTCCCTTCGACCCCGGGGGTTTCTCCATTGACACACAGCACCAGAAAGTAAACACAGGCCGAGCAACAACTTGATCCTCTCCCACTCGACACGCTCGGGGTCTGGGGAGGCCCTGGAATTACAGAGACCCATTTTCTACCTCCTCCAACACAACCCCCGTAAACTAAAACACACCCACAAAAAAAAAAAAAAAGAAACTGATCCAAGCTGCCGGAACTCAAGATCCACTTGTGGTTTTTACTTTTAGAAATGAAGTAAAACCCGAGAAATTCCACTTCGGTATACAAAATCGTAATTTACAAAATTGTAATTTTAAAAATCGAAATTTATCTGATCTGAAGATTAAATGGATTGCATGGGGCTGAATCACTGGCTCGCAAAATCTACTAAGACGTCGACCCGGCATACCGAATTTACACATTTTTCGGCGATTACAAGCGTGCCGTGAAATGATTTTTGATGCAATGAAAGTCACAAAGAACACGATCACGCCCGATTCCCTGGCCCGACCCGATCAGAGTCCGAACCGCCTCGGTGCGAACCATATAATGGGACTCCTCATTTTATATATAACCAACAACTATTTACATAATTAAAATGAATCCACACGAGTGGTATCCATTAAATTATTCATTACTAAATCCATTTCTTATATTAAATACACACATATATACATATCTAATACAAACATCGTAGATCGCGAACAAACATTTCATGAAGACCTATCTCGAGACGGTCTGCATCACGGGTGTGTGGAAATGTCCCGTCTCTCTTTATCTCCTCTTCGCATCTACACGATTGAACACCCGTGCTAAGCTTTACGCTATGGGGAACATATGTATTAATAATCATCACACAATCGCTAATACCGCCCTTTTACTTACTTTTATCAGTGCAAATAACAATGTCTATTCTATTTACTTAACTCATCTCATATTATACATGGAGATTTTATTCTTTTCGCATTCTCATTTTCGTTTTATCATACTTCCCGTGTTTAGTCTTTTACAAGTTTAATCAGGACTACTACATGTATGGCATATCATATCCTATCATATTCAAACAACGTGATTCATATACAATGGCAAATCTAATCACTTCGTTGTCATAAGTCATATTAAATAACTACGGTCAAATCAAACTAATACCCATACATATTGTGACTTTACCACATTATCACTACTAAGCCAATAATCAACCCCGCTAGAAATTACGTTTCATTATCCGGGATGCCCAAAACATTTTGTTTCTCTATATTATAATTTTTATTTTCAAGGTGTCGCGACCGAACTCACTTTTGACCCTGCATGGCTGATCCAAGCCGGAGCTCTGGCTTTACTCACGCATCAAAACATTTATTTTACTATTTAATGCCAAAAGTGTCTCAATCTAATCCCCACTGACCGAAAGGCGGATCCAACCTAGCCCATGACCACATTTTCAATTATCTTTCCAAATATAACAGCTGAGGTTAATATATTAATTCTCTTATTATTAAACACTCTTCGTAATCCATCATGACCATTTACAATTTCAAAACACCCAGAATATCTTGACTCAATACATGTATTTACTAAATAGATGCCTTTATTTATGTTCGTGTAATGTAAAAGATACTTATACAAATACACTTTTAATTAATGCTTTTCCTTTTTTTATTTTCAGATCTCATATATATTATAGAATTACATCCAATGCATGTATTCACCAGAATCCTACTGCTTGATTATCTCAGCAAGAATGTGATTTCACATTCAATACCGTCTCACATATGATTGTATCTGAGATTACATGATCGCGCTTAGAACTCGTCCCGTTTGTCATTCGGTAGCAATGTGATTTCCATTTAACAATTACCATTTCACATATGGCTATAGAATTTAACACTACAGATTCAGTTTGGTGAATCCCGCAAATCACATTCGAGCAAATGTGATTTCAAGATTACACTGATTCGTTATCTGCCAGATTCCACATATAATATAGAATTCGACATCCACGCATGTATTCGCTGGTGAATCCCGCCTCGCTTGTCATTCAAAGAGTAATGTGGTTTCACAATCATATTACCGCCTCACATATGACTATAGAAGTCGACATTCACGATGTAGATTCAGTTGGTGAATCCAGCCATGTCCGCCATTCAAGAGCAACAGGATTTCGCATTAGACAACATTTGCTACCTTCATGACGAATTCAGTTGGTGAATCCTCACATGTCTAGCCATTCAATGATTCATTTCAAATCAATTTACTTTTATAATTTCGCTTTATCGACCAAATACATGCACACATGCATACATAGACAGATATTTCAATAACAATCATTCAACCAATATATATATACATATATATATATTTCATAATTAACATTCATATAACCGATCATAATCACATTTCAATTTAATATCACTTTCGTATTATCTTTTCAAAGATATGCGCACGAGGTATAATATTTCATATGCTCATTTACATATTCATTCACGTATACTCATTCATGTATACTTATTCATACCATCATTCACATATTCAATCACGTATACCATTCATATACCCATTTACGATACTGCTTTCATTTGTTATCATTTTCGTTATATGATAAATAACTGATGAGATCACTAACCTATTGCGTTCATGACATATTGCCTCGCATGTTCACAATCATGTTTCAAATTGCTTTACTTTTCATTTTCCATAATCATTTTCATGTTTCATGAACACATCTTTACATTTTTCATTTTCTCATTTTTCCTTTGTTTCATGCCTATTACATATGGCACTTCATATTCTTGTGAAGTATGATGTCTGAGTCACACCTCATCTATATTCTTTACTTTTAGAATCTAGTTTATTATGAATTAATCAACTAACCCATCATCCAAAGCCCAAAGTTATGGCATTTTCATGCCAACTAGTCATTTTACCGATTTTTCTAGTGACAGTTTGTATTACTCATTTTTCCGAGGTCTTAACTTCATATTTTGACATTATGTCCTTATACTCATTTAAATCTAAGGTGCTAAGGGTTCTATTCCAACTGGAATCACCCGATTCGGAGCACCGAAACTCGAGTTACGTCCGAAACAACCCGACTACTCTGTATGTCCAAAGCTGATGCAGGAATTTTTCGATGGAGCTCCACTTTTGAGTGAATTTTTAGATCAATAGGATCAGAATTTGACGATGCCTTCTCTTAAGTTTGGTTCTCCTTGAAGTCTATTTTACTTGTTTCACTTGAATCACTCAAATCGGATAACAAATGAGTGTTAAGGGCCAAAATACGAAAACTGGTCAGAACAGGAAAATTAGAATAGAAGTCCTACCGGTAGACTTTAAGTCTACTGCAGACTTGGCCAAAATGATCAGAATCAAGTTCTACCGGTAGGATCTCTAACTCCTACCGGTAGGGACTCTCCGAAAAGTGCCCGTAATGTGTTTTCTCACATTTTTCCTTCACTTTAATCCATGGATCACTCCCACACTTCCTACACACCTCAAAACCATTCCAATTCACCTTGGAATCTCTTTTCTATTCAATTCATCTTTCATTTCTTATTTTCTTTCAAAGACCTATTATGAATTTCTCTTCAAAACTATCTATTAGTTTTAACCCATACACATACCAAATAAATAAATTATAGGTTTGTTCTAACTCAACCCTTTTCTTCTTTGCAATTAAACCCAGAATCCAACCCCTTCAAAAGAGATTCATGTTTTTCACATTTAGAGTTTTGTTAACCCTACTCCATAGCATCTTTTTGGTTAGGATGAAATCCTAACAAAACCCTAGGTTTGGGTACAACAAATAACCATTAACCAAACAAAACCAAGGATCCATACACAAGGTTAGTAGTTCCATACCTTTTTGGAGCTTGGATTTGCTTGATCTCGTTCCTCCCTTCTTCCTCCCTCCTCTTTTTCTCTCTTTGCTCTTCCCCTCTCTCTCTCTACGGCTCAAATGAGACTGACAATTTAGTCTTAAAACATGGATTTCTTAAGGCCATGCTCAGTTCCAAATAAACCCATTTTTGACTTAACTTTCTCATTTTAGTAATTAAACCCTTCCTATTCCACTTAATCGATTTTTCTATTTATTATAACTTAGATTTATGTCATTTTGGCATATAACTTATTAAATTTCTATTTTGGCATCCCATCCTTTTCGCTTTATTACCTTTGGGTCCTCAAGTGGTAAATTACCACTTTACCTTGCTCGCGACCAATTCCGGTCTCTGCTTTATTTCAAAAATTTCCATTTAGCCTTATAATATACTCCTAAACAAGTCCGGCACCATAGGGCAGAGTTTCTGGATGTTACACGTACTTATGCGCCATAAGCTGCATGAAGTAGAGAAATGATGAAAACGGACAAAAATGGTGATAGTGCCAAATGTCAAATCAAAATGACATAAATTGTCATTTTTGAAAAGTTTAATGAAGTGACTGAGACAAAAGGCAAATAGTGCCTTCTTCTTCAAAAAGGGAAAGACCAAAACGTGAAATGAAAAAAGGATGCAGAGGGAGCCATGGTTTGTGTTCTTTTAGAGAACTTCAGAATCGTGGGAGATTCGATCGGTTTACTACCTGAATTTGAAGAGAAGTTGTTTCCAGACAGAGGGCTTCGGCACTAGACGAAGGAGCTCGACAAATCCCCAGGTGGGTTCCTACTGGCTCTTATCTCTTCGCTTTCTACATGCTGTGAATGTTTGAGTTGAATGAGGTCGTGAGGGGCCATTTGATCGGTCCCAAAACACGGGACCGAATTGTTTGAATTTATGGAACCCAAATTTGCGTCCGTGGCTGTCACGCTGTCAAGTGGTTAATTGGCATAATTATGCCATAAATCATGTTTCGTGGGCTGTATGAGGCTCGAAATGGCCATGAGCCAGTTCACAAAGTTTAACCGACGACAGGATTTTCTAGGAATAGTGGTCATGGCTCTACTATTCGAGAATAATGTTCACAACAAATTTTGTGACTATCGAGTTTGTCGAAAATCCAAGCAGAATTGCTCGTGCTCGATCATTGTACCTACGATTTAAATTTAGCGGATGAAAGTAATTACATAAATAAGACAGCATTTAATTTTATGTGAATATATGCATGTTTATATATTTGCATGTTATGACCGTAATGGAATTGGCATCATGCATTCCATATGCATCAGGCACCCTAGACCGATAGAGTGAGTGCATGAGGTACTATTGAGAGAATGATTTCTTGGTGGTAGCTCCAAAATGAGAATACCTGGGAGGGCAGTCCATAATAAAAACATCATCAGCGCTCTAGACAACCCAATGATATACACTGAGATAAATCCATACAATACACTCATCAGAGACGCTCAACGAGAGATATACACTGAGGTCATCTGTTAAATAAACATAATAATTCTCATACGAGGCAGACTAGGAGGGAGATCAGGTGACTCTGGGCACGAGATGATCATTAGGACATTCAAGCAAAGATCATGCATTCGCTTGAATGTGTGTTTATTTCGAGCATTGCATGTACTTTAGGCGGAGCAGTAGCCCACTTAGGGTGATTCCACCATCGAGCATTAGCTCACCTCACGAGGATATTATTTACTAGTAATGTGAGGCAGACTCGCCATCCTAGAGACTGAGCTTTAGAAGAAAGCCGACCAGGGCTGGGGTTATAATGTATTGCATGTATTAGAATTTCTAATTTTAATATATGTGTTGTATAAGAGTAAAATTGAACTCTTGAAACTATTGGAGTTAGTTTGATATAGATATCGTGACGAGTATTGGCTTATGAGCCCAAGTGGCCGCTTTAATCATAGACTGTTATATCGATTGATCAGGGACAGGTTTTATACAAGTTCAGACTGGGCAGAGCTCCCCGCACAAAGCAGAGACTCCTCATCGATTTTGAAATGCTCGTTACCCGACATTCACTTAGTATTCCGCGGTCGACGTAGTAGTCAACTTAATTTCTGCTCAGCGTCACGTAAAGTGTGGCTATTGTCATGTCATTAGAATTTTTGAATATCCATAGATCTTTATAGAAACATGTGGTTTTTTATTTGAGCTCAATGTAGGCTGGCTCATGAAAGGTCTCGCACTAGGCCCATTACAATAGCCGTATAAATAGGTTTTTTAAATGATCTGTGAGATTAGATTAGGGTTTTTTTTAAATTAATATATGAATGTTTGTTTAAAGCAATTAGAGATTTGTATAATTGTTATACGAAGATGTTTAAATGTTGTGACGCCCCAAAACCTCGGGTCCGCTGACTGACCCGCCAACCCACCTTAATAACTGCGGAGCGTCAGTAACCCGACATTTTAAAAATCGGCGTAGTCCCTTTCGTATTGTGTGGAGCTCTACCCAAATACAAAACCCGTATAAACATGTCCCAAACAAATTCAATATATCATCACATGAGTAAAACCCACACTGGGCCCATGCTAAACAATACTCATAACAATATCTCAGAAACATACCAACTATATCCAATAGTTCTAAGAGTTAATAATTTATTTTATACAAACAGATATATCAAAATTGTAGAATTCTAATACATGTATAAAATCATCAAAGCCACAACCCTCTTCACAACCTCGCCCTGTGGGACCAGCCACCTCTCGCACGCCTCCCGTACCTATAAAATAATATCCCTCGACAGGTGAGCTAATATGCTTCAAGAGGAACGCCTTGCTGGCCACTCTCACCTGGGCTTAGTGCAATGTTCCAAAAATAAACACACATCAGCAATGTCATGATCCTACTTGAATGTCTAACTCATCGCCTCATACCCGAGTCCTCACCGACTCCTGTTATCCCGCCTACTCTCAGAGGAACATTATTTCGCTCATTAGACAACCTCCGATGTGTATGTATCAATCAGCCTGCCTCTCGAATATCGAGATGAATTTGACCACCTCCCATTCATCAACCTCCGAACCATTTTCGTTTGTCTCATGCACTCACTCCTATAGTCCTAGGGTGTCCTGAAGGCATATGGAATGCATGTATGCCAATTCCAATACAATTTAATTCATGCAAATATATAAACTGCCATATTTTTCTCTCTCTCTCTTCTCTCTCTCTCTCTTTCATAAAAATCTAATCACACAATCATGTTGGTGTAATTACGCATTTCATCACATCAAAATTAGCTCATATGGGCTAATGATCAAACACGAGCAATTATACTTGAATTCATTTCCGACTAAATGATATTAATTCACAAAAATTATTTTGTGAACACTATTCCCGGGAATAGTGAAACCCTCGGTTACTATTCCCGAAAAATCATCAATCATAGGTTCACTTTGTGAACCCGGATTTCACGGCCATTTTCGGCCTCATACAAACCAATACATGGATCAACACATAAATGCACAATTTATCCACCCAAATCAGCCATGGACAGTCACGGCTGCCCCATCTTTGGTTTCAAAAATTATATCAATTCGGTCCCAAGTTTTGGGACCGATCAAACGGCCGTTCAAGGCCTCAAGCTAACCGAAACATTGAAAAACACTTAAATAAAGTGTAAAACCCAAGTAGGGAGAAACCCCTACCTTAAGGAGTTTGTCAAAACTCCTCAAATCTGGTACCCACGCGAAGCCCTCTCCGCGTAGAGCAGCTTTCCTTCTTGTCCCGAAGACTGCCGACGACGGATCGCGCGATATTTTAGAGAGAAGTTTCTCTCTCTCTAAAGAAAATCTCCCAAAATCCGTTCTGCATCTCCCCCCTGTATCCCACATTTTGTTTTGTTGCCCAACGTATGAGATGGTTACTATTCATTTTTGTCTTTTCTTAACTTAAACAATTCCATTAATACTCGTTATGTCCCTCTTTTCCCAGTTTTGACATTCGGCATTATCTCGGCCTTCCATTTTCATCATTTATCTACTCATACCACTTATGGCACACGAGTACGTGTTATATGTGACTTCTCAGGGCATCAAAATCGCTTTTTTACTAAGACCGAAATACGATGCCTTGAAAAGTGCCAACTCCATTGTCTCGAATTCTACGAATTTTACGTACTAGCTAGATTTCAAGACTCCATTCCCAAGTGAAACTGCTTTTTCATCCGAGATCTAGAGAATAAATTTCGAATTTTTAACCGAAATTGTAATTTTGTAACCAAATTTACGATTTTGCCCTTTTCCAGAAATTGGAATTTCTCGGGTCTTACATTCTCCCCTCCTTAAAAGGAATTTCATCCCGAAATTCAGGACAATTACAATCACTCACATGCATATGCAACGTGCACTCTACCATGGATGTGTAAACAAATATTTAAATCTTAAACGACTAAATCACGTACCTTCATCCTAACATGGGATAGTGGCCCGCATCGTGTCCCGCGCCTCCCACGTTGACTCCTCCACCTTGGCACAAAGGCCACCATAGCACTCACTAGCCTCACGGCCCTGCCGCAAAACCTTACCACAAGACAACAACGGACACTGAATCTCTCCCCGGGCTGTCCCATCCGGTCAACCTCAATCTCATTCCTCAATCCACCACATGAGTTGGATCCTCGAGTATATTTCTCGCGCATGGAGACGTGAACACCCCGTGGACACCGATATGTCGGGCGGTAACGCTAACCGGTGGGCGCAACGGTGCCTCATCCCCTCTCGAATCTTAAAGGTCCAATGAACCCTAAGGAGAAGCCCCACGTGGCCACAGCCCGACCACTTCCCAGGGCATCACCTTCAAGAAGACGGATCCCCAACCTCTAACTCTAAGGGTCGACGTCGCACATCCCAAGATAGCTCTTCCTCGTCGACTCTAAGCCGTGAGAAGAAGCTATCAGATCGCTTCACCTTTCCTGAGGTGTCTCTAATCGATCGTGACTGGGGTTGATGTAGCCTCCCACCTCATTCCAACATAATCTGACTCCGCATGGCCTCCCATACGCTGCCTCATACGGCGGTCATCCTCGTGATACTACCGATAACTCGTTGTTGTAGGTGAATCCACTGCGCAAATGCTCCCACCGCCCCTTATGATCCAGGACGCATGCTCGTAGCATGTCCTCTAATACTTGTATAGTCCTCTCAGACTGACCATCTGTCTGAGGGTGGAACGCTGTACTCATCGTCAGCCGTGTGCCCATAGCCTTTTGGAAACTCTTCCAAAAGTGTGTCGTAAACCTCGGGTCCCTATCCACACCTGGCAGACACACGGTATCTATGCAGCCGACTATCTCTCGACGTATAACCTACAGAATCTCCAAGGCGAAGGTCATCCGTTGTGGCTAAAAATGTGCCGACTCGCGAGCCGGTCCACTTATCACCCATACCGCGATCACAGCCAAGCCACAACCGTGGGCAAGTGGGTCACAAAGTCCACCGTGACATGCTCCCACTTCCACCCGCCCACCTCCAATGGCCGGCAGCCCCGTCGGGCTTCCTGCTCAACCTTAACTCGTCGACATGTGAGACATCGAACAAAGTCCCCTACATGTCCCTTCATCCTAATTCCACAGTCACCGGGCGACGAAGATCCCCGGTACATCTTCGTGCTTACCCGGATGCACGGCAACAGAGAGCAAGAAACTCCCCCGAGAATCTCCTCTCAAATCGGGCCAATTCAGTAGAACCACTACTCCGTCCCTATATCGAAGACTACCATCTACGTGAACGTCCAAATTCTCATCACCCGCGACTGATCGCACTTCTACCCCCGATGGATACTTTAATCCCACGCCCTACCATCAATTCAATCACTCGCTTCAATGTAGACGGTAGCCACTAAACTCCCTATAGATTCCCGAGTCCGCCGCTATATCAGGAAATTTCAACCGTCTCACCGTCTCGGCATCCACCACTCCCGAAGTGCTTTTGCATTAAATAACGCCCTCGACTTCCACCAGTGCATTTCAGCTACTACATTTTCCTTAACGGATGGTAATGCAAAGTGAAGTCATAATCCTCTAGAACTCCATCCATCCATGGTCACTATATCGAGGTCCGCCATGGTGAAAAATATACTTCTGTACTTTATCCTGGAGTACACCTCAACTCCTCGTCGTATAAGTAGTGGCCCAAAATCTTCAAGGCGAAGAGTACCTACCGCCAACTCCATGTCGGTGTGGGGGCAATTCCGCTTGTGATTCTTCAACCGACGAACCATAAGCCACTACCTCCGGATCGCACAACACATCCTAATCCGCCCTCGAGGCATCACAATACACCGTGGTAAATTTGCCTCCCGTCCGAATTCATCAAGATGGAGCCGAAGTAAGTCTTCTTCAATCCCCGAATGCCTCCTCGCATCGGTCATCCCAATCAAACTTGACCTCCTTCCGAGTCAACCTAATCATAAAAAGCCGCTATCCAGAGAAATCCTCAATGAATCCTATAACACCCAAAATTAATCCCAAGAAAACCACGATCTCGAAGACTCGACTTGGCCTCCTTAACTCATCACTTCGACCTTCTTGGGTCAACCGACACTCCCGATGCCGATACCACGTGTCCTGTAATCTCACCCTCAAGAAGCCGTAACTCGCACTTACTCGAACTCGCGTGACAAATTGATACTAGTCTCAACAACTCGTGAAACGATCCTCAAGTGATACCATGCTCCCACTCTAATCGGGAGTAGATCAAGATGTCATCCACGAAGACTACAAAATGATCTAAATGAGTTGGAAATATCCTGTTTGATGAGACCATGAATGCCGGGCCGGGCGTGATTCGTCAATCCGGGCGGCATCACCGTAAACTCAAAGTGCCCATAACGCTGGGCTCCCAAACGGGCCTCGCCTTTAGGATATCCGTATCCCTAACCCTCAACCTGCGGTAACCAGCAGGGCGTCATCTTGGAGTAGACTCGCGCCCCTTAACCTGATCAAACAAATCGCCAATCCCTGTGAATGGGTACCCGATTCTTGATCGAACTGCCTAACTGTTTGTGAATCAATGCACGAAGGGTCTTGTCCTCTTCTTCGCAAATAGAACCGAGCGCCCATGGTGAAGTGTTCGCCCTAATGAAACCCCTTGTCCATCAGGCCCCGTGAATCGACTCGAGTTCCCGCAACTCCTAATCGGTGCCATCCGGTGCGATTAAACAGATAAGTAGCGGAGCCAGCAGTAATCATACCAGCCTTATCACCCGAGGTAGTCCGTGTGAGTCATCCGGGAAAAACATCCACATGAATGACATACTACTCCTCTCGAGATCTAAGTCCTAGCTCTCCGTCCTCCAAGGTAAGGCTCTCTAGCCAACCCGCTAACTATCCCTGACACCTAGACTCATATACTGTCTGGGGCAAAATGCCATGCTTGTCTCCCTGAAACACCACACGAAAGATCGTTCCATGTAGGTAGTAAACCCTCCCACGCCTCACAATCGATAATCTACCTCTCGTAAGCCGCCACCAATCCATCCCCAGGATGCATTGAACTCGACATGTCCATGATCCCTTGTGGTCCACCGTAAGTAGAGTCCAAGATCTCCCAGCGCCTCGCAACCTCGACATATCACCCTATTATCGCCCTAATCCTTAGGGGAGAATCACATACAAAGGCTCCCCATGCCCAACCTCTTAAGCCCAACTCGATCAAGGATCGATGCAACAATGAATGAATGCGGGCACCGTGACCAATAACACTCTAAATTTCATAGCGTAGATAGGAAAATGCACTCAGATAATCGGCCGGACGATCGACTCAGCTCTTGCGGTGTGATGACGTAGACACGCCTTGACCCCGATGTCCCCGCCAGCGTGGCCTCGCCTCCGTCTCTACCCATACTCCGCCTCGGATCGCCAGGAAATGGGGTGCCCGTGAGCTTCCTTAAATCGAGACTGGCTCGCCTGCACTGCGGCCGTGTGGAGGAACGCATCAGATCCTTCTCCCGCCTCATCATCAGGATCAGGCTGGCCCCAAAACCCTAGATCTTTGCTCGGGGCAATCGCCTTCATGTGTCTTATGCCGCCGACAATGGTAAAGACACCATCCGCCTCGCCTCGACCGGGTAACTCATCTGCTCGCCCGATGGCCGCGACTCTGGAACCCTCGTGAACTAGAAGCTCTCTGCCTCTTTCCTGAACTGGAAGAAGACTGACTGTCCTTCCTCTTACCACTAACACTCGCATCCCGAGTGCTCCGAGCATCCTCCATCTCTCTCTCTATGGTCAGGGCCGTCCCAACCATGGAATCCATATCCTGTAGGCGGAGTCCTACAATCCCGCCCGAATTGACAACTCCGCCCATTCGGATCTCCCACCTGGCCGTGCCTAAGGGCCACGTAATCATCAAGAAATTGGGCTAACTCTCGTAACTAGCCACGTAGTCCATCAGCGCTCACGCCCCCGCTTCAACTCTAGGAATTCCTGAGCCTTCGCATGCCTCGCAGTCTCTGGAAAGTACTTACCCATGAACAGCTCCTGAAACTCTGCCCATGTCATAACCTCTAAGTCTCTAGAAGTCCTAGCCCATCTCCACCATACCCGGGCCTCGCCCTCTAGCTGGAATGCAGCTAACCTGATCCTCGTCATATCGGAGGTGATCTCCATAGCCTCCAGTACATTCTCGATCTACATAAACCAATGGTCCACCACGGTCTCCCTCCCGTGAATGCCGAAGGTGGTGCGCCTAAATCTCTAGGAGGTTACTAGGTCCTCCCGACTACCGTTATGCTAGCATGTGCGATAAAGAAATTACAGAACACCTACACTCAAGAAAAGCCCCACTGATCAACACCGGTGGTGCCCGACCAAGACTTCGGACGGCCTCACGCCCTGTCTCAACTAGCCATTTATACAGTTCAATGGCAAATTAAATCTCCATACAAAGATTCTATGGCATAAACACTCTAGACACTAATCATACATACATAAATCGCTAGATACATTACTGTCCTTTGCATTTACGTGGTGCAATGCAAGGCAAATCAATTTTGGCAAAGTAAATATTGTTTTCAACAAAAAATGTTATTTCAAAATTTCATTTTTGAAATTATTTTCAAAAAATTTGCTAAATTTATTTTATTTTTTAGTTTAATTTAATAATTTTTTCAGAGGAATTTTAGATGAATGCTTGAGTTCACAACTGGTTCACGAACAATGTCCAAAAAATTGACTCAGAATGCATCGAGTCAAATCCAGTCAAAACAGCCGAGTGCACTAAGCGCACAGCCTCACAATAATACACGCCCAGTCGCACGCCCAACGCCTCGGGTGTTACGGGGCCCGCCTCAAGGCGCCGCGCTTCGTCATAAGGCTACCGCGAGCCTCTCGCGTCGCCGGGCCGCGCCCGCCTGCGCCCGTGCCGCGCGCCTGTGCCCGTGCCCCGCGCCTGGGCCCCAACGCCCAACGCTCCGCCGCTCTCGCCGCCCGCGCCGTCCGCCTCATGCTCACGGCGCCTCGCCCATTTCCCAGTTCTACATTTTTTCATTCATTTTTTTTTCTATGCTACTGGAAAATCACCCAAAAATATATATATTTGTTTTTGTTTTTTTTTTTTTTTCATTTTCCAGTACCCCCAAATAATTTATTAAAATTTGTTTTATTCCACATTTATTTTTTCTAGGTTTACACATTGTAAAAATTTTTAAAAAAAATTTTCACCTCATTTTTTTTTTCTTGTGCAAAAACTGGAATAATTTTCCAGTTTTCCACAAAACCTCACTGCTCTTGTCCAAAATCGGAGTCCCAAATTTCTTTTTTTTTCTGGACCATTTTGTCAAAAATTTTCTCAACCAACTTGTTCTCACACTAACCCTAGTGTTCAACATTTTAGTTTATTTGTCCTAAGTGCTATCCACCTAAGCACACAATCCAAACACAACACATGATCACACATCACTCATGTTATGCATATTTTTCTACACAAATAAATTTATCAAACCACACAAAACACCAAAACACATGCATGCAGTGTCCTAGTTTTGTCCCGTGATTCCTAGGTAATCTCATACCTAAACTCAAGATCGAACCACACCTAGTGTGATGTCTTTAATTCGACTATGGCCTAAGCCCAAATCCTCAATCTCTAGCTCTGATATACCTATACTCTACATCAAACCACCCAAGTGGTGATGGATACCCAAACCCGAGCCCCTAGGCATTCGTATACCCAAGCTCTGATACTCGCCGTGACGCCCCAAAACCTGCGGCTCCGCTTGACTACCCACACCATTAAATACTCGTGGAATGCCCGTAACCCGACATCTCTCACGAAAATCGGGCAGAGTCTCCTTTGTACGGGGAGCTCTACCCAAATACAACACCTGTAATAAACCTGTCCCAAACAGTCCAATATATCATCACATGAGTAAAACGACCACTTGGACCCATAAACAATACTCATAACAATATCTGTAAAACATACCAACTATATCCAATAGTTCTAAGAGTTAATAATTTACTCTTATACAACACATATATCAAAATTAGAGAATTCTAATACATGTATAAAATCATCAAAGCCACAACCCGGGCTTCACAACCTCGCCCCTAGGACGAGCCATTGAACTCCATGCCCCCTCGTACCAGAAATAACATCCCCACAGGTGAGCCTGATTCGCAGAGGAATCGCCCTATGGGCTACTTCACCTAAGTGCAAAGGCAATGTTCCAAAATAAACACACATCCAAGCAAAATGCATGATCCTACTCTTGAATGTCTAACTCCATCGCCCCGCACTCCAAGTCCTACCGGGACTTCCCTCACACTCGCCCAAGCCTCGTGATGAGAATTCATTATTTTGCTCAGCCAAAGGACAACCCTCCAATGTGTATATATCAATTCGGGTCATTTTCGATGTGATTGATATTATTTTGTGGACTATCCGATGTATATCAATCTGGGCCGCCTCCCGACGATTGATATTTTTAATTTGACTACTCCTCCGATAATTAACATTTTAGACAACCTCCGAATCCATTTTCTCTAGACTTGTCTCATGCACTCACTTCTATAGTCCTAGTATGTTCCAAATAAGATATGAATGCATGTATGGCAATTCCAATACAACCATTCATACAAATATATAAACATGCTATATTTACAAAAATTCAATCACATAATCATGTTATGTAATTACGCATTTATCACATCAAAATTAGCTCATGGCTAATGATCAAACACGAACAATTAGTACTTGAATTACTCGACTTAAACATATTATCTACAAAATTATTTTGTGAATACTATTCCTGAATAGTGAAACTCCTTGGTTACTATTCCCTAAAATCATTAATCATAGGTTCACTTTGTAAACCCGATTTCACGCCATTTCCGGCCTCATACAAACCAATATATGTGGATCATCACATAAATGCACAATTTATCCACCAAATCAGCCTATGGATACTACTTACTGCCCCATCTTTGGTTTCCTCTGAAAATTATATCAATTCGGTCCCAAGTTTTGGGACCGATCAAACGACCGTTCAAGACCTCAAGCTAACCGAAACATTGAAAAGCACATAAATAAAGTGTAAAACCCAAGTAGGGAGAAACCCCTACCTCAAGGATTTTGTCAAAACTCCTCAAATCCGGTACCCACGTGAAGCCCTCTCCGCATAGAGAAGCTTTCCTTCTTGTCCCGAAGACTGCCGACGGTCGGATCGCACGATATTTTAGAGAGAAGTTTCTCTCTCTCTAAAGAAAATCTCCCAAAATCTGTTCTGCATCTCCCCCCTGTATCCAACGTTTTGTTTTGCTTTTGGTTTAATGAAGGAGATGGTTACTATCTACTTTGCCTTTTCTAACTTAAACAATTCCATTATCACCCGTTATGTCCCTCTTTCCTCAAAGCTTTGACATTCCTAAGACTATTTCTATAGAATTCACTTTCATCATTTCTCCACTCATTCTACTTATGGCACACGAGTAAGTGTTATATGTGACTTTCGTCGCATCGAAAAACCGCTTTACAAAGACCAAATGTGATGCCTTGAAAACCCGCCAACCCGATTGTCTCGGAATTTACCTAAATTGATTGCTAGCTAGATTTACGAGACGATTCCAACTGTGAAACTGCTTTCACATCCAAGATCTAGAGAATAAATTCTGGATTTTTAACTGAAATTGAAATTTTGTAACCAAATTTACGATTTTGCCCTTTTTCCAAAAATTGGAATTTCGTTCCATAAATGTTAAATGTTTTTATAGATGAAATCGATTTGGATTACGCTATAAATCGGCTATTTTTTTTGTTATGAAATATGGCAAAGAACTCATTCAACGAGTTAGCAATTTATTTAGCACGGGCTCCGCCCCGAGTCCCCGCGCAAGGGGTGCCGCTCACCCCGGGTCACGACCGACCAGCCGGATCGCGCCAGGGGCGCCCTCGATTGCGGCGCCGCCCTTGACTTGACACAGGGCGATGCCCCTAGCACCCTAAATTTAAACGCCCCATAAAATGATTAATTTGATTAATTATAATCATGCTAAAGTGATGTTAGATGTATGTTTTGCATGGTGCATGGTTATGGCCCTTTTTACCCTATATGAATGGATTATGTGTGTTGTTGTCGTGAAATTAAATACTACTGTGAGTCGCCTTTAATCTACACCAAGTTGTAAAATTATTTTCTCATCTAATTCCCTCGAATGTAACTCGCTGTGTAATGTATGATTAGAATAGCATTAGATTAGATGTTTGACCTTTAAACGGGCCCAAACTTAAAGCCTAATGCTTTATCCTCTTTTTGTTACCATTTTGCTACTTAATTAGTGGGATTAGATTTTAGTCTCTCAAAAAATCGCTTTATCGATAAGACTTGAGGTTGGGTTAGGTTAAACACGCCTTATTTGATAAGATCATGTTAACCTTAACTGCTTAGGATAGAAACACATCTTATCGATAAGATCGTGTTGGTTTTTCGCTTAATGATACATCTTATTAGATAAGTGTAAAAACCAAAAGGAGATTTTCGAGGGATCTTAAATAGCAAATCGCCCTTTACGTAAAACTAGCAATTCTAACACTTTGCCTGTCACCAATAAGCAAAAGGGGTCTCTCAAGGTTTTAGAAACGGGAGAGATATAAAACGAAAAAAAAAACGAGATTCGGTTTGTGCACGTAAGACGAGTAAGAACGAAGATACGTTCATGTGGATACCGCTAGAGGCACGGACACTTGATCAAGTAGGATTCGACCGACCGCTCAAATCAAAAAAGTTTTCGCTACAAGCAGGTAACATCCTTGTCCAACGTTTAATTGTATTCACTTGGATCATCGTGGGTTCCAACTACCGCGTGAATTTGATATTAAATTTACCTATAACCCAACAGTGATCCCAATAACTAAATAAATAATGAAAATTTATGATTTTTAAGAATACAAAATAGAGATATATTATTTATGATATCCTCTAGCAAAGATATCAAATTTAAAAAGAAAACTTTAAAATTTTATATACAAAATATTTTCGAGTTTCTCGCAAGCTTTTCGAGTTGAATTACGAGTTGTTCAACTCGACTCATTAACATTTCGAGTCAAGTCTGGGCTCGAGCTTATCGAAGCCACCGAGTCGCCCGAGAAGCTCACGAGTTGGTCTAGACCTCATTAGCACTCCCTATATATAATATAGCCATGTCATATGTATGTATGTGCATAAATAACCTCAGTCAGCCTCAGCTTATGGGATTTTTTTTTCTCTTATCTTAATTTTTTAAAATTCTAAAACATCATTTTACATCATTGAACAATCGTTCTAATTTTATTTTATTTTTAATAAATAATTGATAGTTTCTTTTTTGGAAATAATAATTGATTGGTTATTCTCTCTAAAAAATATAAATCATTCTTTAAGATTTATAAGTAATTATTTTTAGATTTTAAAAATATTATACAATTATCCATCATGTCTAGTTCATATACAAGCAAATATTACAAAAAACAAAACATAAAAAGAGGAGGGTCTAGAGTTTTTCAAATTTGGCAAACACCTAGGGGGCAGGTTTATCATAAAATAGCAACGGAATCGAATTCCGTTTCTATTTTTATAAACGGAATTTATTCCCTTTATATTTTTACACATAACAAATTAATATTTATACTTTATAAATTTAAATATTCAAATAATTTTAATTTTTTAATATCAAAAAATATTAATATAATTCACTTTAAATTGAACATATATATAAATATATGATGAAGGTTTTAATATTTAAAAAATCCATTTTAAAATAATTCATATGTAATATTTAAATTGAACTTTAATAATTTTTAATAAATTCATTTTCAAATCTATTTTTCTCGTTAAAATGAATCAATTTTATCGAATCAAAATTCTCACTTATTTTTAATAATGAAAATTAATAATTATAAAATTACTTATTAATTAATTTCATATCTCGCAATAAATATTTATAAAATACCGTTTCAAAATAAGGTGGAATTTTGTTTCTATAAATATAAACGAAAATAGAACGGAATACATCTCCGTTTCTAAAATACGATTTAATCGAATTCCGTTTCTAATTTTAGAAACGGAATCGAAATTCGTTTCTATTTTAGAAACGGAATCGAAATCCGTTTCTATTTTAGAAGCGGAATCGAATTTTGTTTCTAATTTTAGAAACGGAATCAAATTCCGTTTCTAATTTTTTTAAACGGAATTTATTCCCTTTCTGTTTTTACACATAACAAATTAATATTTATAATTTTATAAATCGAAATATCTGAATAATTTTAATTTTTTAATATAAAAAAAATTAATATAATTCACTTAAATTGAATATATATATATATATATATATATATATAAGGATGGTTAGTTTAATATTTAAAAATCCATTTTTAAAATAATTCATATGTATATTTAAATTGAACTTTAATAATTTTTTAATAAATTCATTTTCAAACTTATTTTTCGTTAAAATAATCAATGTTATCAAAATCAAAATTTCACTTATTTTTAATAATGAAAAAATTAATAATTATAAAAAATAACTTATTAGTTAATTTTTATATCTCGCATTAACATTTATAAAAATATTGTTTCTAAAAATAGCGAATTTTGTTTATAAATATAAACGAAAAATAGAACGGAATACATCCGGCTTCTATTTTAGGAAACGGAATTCAATTATGTTTCTAGTTTCTTTAAACGAATTCAATTCCGTTTCTATTTTTACACCTAACAGATTAATATTTATACTTTATATTTTTAGAAACGGAATTTCCGTCTCTAAAGGCAACTCTATTTTACCCGTTAATGTTCCCGCCATAAAGTTGCGACGGAAAATTCGACCGTTTCAATTTCCGTCTCTAATTCCGTTTCTATCCTCCCGCCATTTACTCCCGCCAACAATTAGCGACGGAGTTTTCTTCAATTCTGATCCAGAACTGAACACTGCTTGCTTTTACATATACTGTTAATATTTATACTTTATATTTTTAAAAACGAAATTTCTGTCTCTAAAGGCAACTCTATTTTACCCGCCAATGTTCCCGCCATAAAGTTGCGACGGAAAATTCGACCGTTTCAATTTCCGTCTCTAATTCCGTTTCTAATTCTGTTTCCATCCTCCCGCCATTTACTCCCGCCAACAATTAGCGACTTGAGTTTTCTTCACCTGCTTTAGATCTTAAAACTAATTCACCCGTTTCTATTTTTACACCTAACAAATTAATATTTAGTACTTTATATTTTTAGAAACGGAATTTCCGCTCTAAAGGCAAACTCTATTTTACCCGCCAATGTTCCCGCCATAAAGTTGCGACGGAAAATTCGACCGTTTCAATTTCCGTCTCTAATTCCATTTCTAATTCCGTTTCTATCCTCCCGCCATTTACTCCCGCCAACAATTAGCGACGGAGTTTTCTTCAATTCCGTTTCTATTTTTACACCTAACAAATTAATATTTATACTTTATATTTTTAGAAACGGAATTTCCGTCTCTAAAGGCAACTCTATTTTATCCGCCTAACAAACCCGCCCATAAAGCTGCGACTTTAAAAAATTCGACCTTTCACTTCCGTCTTAACTCCGCTTATCCTCCCGCCATTTACTCCTCGCAAAACAATTAGCGACGGAGTTTTCTTCCGTTTCAAATTTTTGTAGCAATATTTGCTTTCCGTTTCTAACTTTAGAAACGGAAATGGTCGTTTCTATTTTCCATTTCTATATCGTTATTTTCTTGTAGTGCAATAGCATAAGCTATGACAATTCTAGAAATGAAATGGACCATAACTTGAGCTATAAAGGTCCAATTGAGTGATTCAAAATCCTAACATCAAGTCTAAAACTTCAGCTACAATTTCCATAAAGAACACTAGCCCAAATTCCCTCTTTTTCCCAACCGAAAATAAGTTCCAAAACCTATATACAAACAATCAATAACCTAAGCTATGACAATTCCGGAAACGAAATGGACCATAACTTGAGCTATAGATGTCTAATTTGAGTGATTAAAAATCCTAACATCAAGTTCACAACTTTAGCTATAATTTTCATGAAGAACACTAGCCAAAATTCCCTTTTTTTTTAACCAAAAATTAGGCCCAAAAACTGAACATCATATAGGGTTAAAACATGGCACTATTCCCTCATCCCCAAAATTTTTCCAAACAGCCCCTTATGGCATAAAACACAACCAAACAACCCTTAAAGTGAAAAATAAACCAAAGTAAGAAGAATCTCTACCTCTTGGAGTATAGTATAACCGAATGAGGTCTCAAGAACACCTCCTAATCCCAAAAAATTTGACTTCCCGAAATTTCTTCCTTTGGATTTTTGGTGAAATCCCTTCTTTTTGGTACCCACGTGTAGCCCTTGTCAAGTAGATAAACTTTCACTCTTTGCTCGACGACTCGACTCACTGATTCTTAGATCAGAGAGAAGTTGAGCTCTCTCTCTCCCTCTCTCTTTCTCCTCACGTAAAACCAGAAAAATGGGATATTCTGTTTTTTTTCCCCCTCTCATTTTCTCTTAACTCATTTTTAATGTTCAAATGCTTGGCCCACATCGCGCCACATGTCGCGATTTGTCCAGTCCCATCCGCCCGAAATAATTTATTTCATTCGCTCAAGTTCAAATTATTTAAAATAAAATTTACTTAATTTATTTTTCACTTTTGAGATTTTTTTTTTCTCAAAAATCTCGTTTTTGGGGTCCATCAGACACTTGACACCCCGAAAATCGTGAAAATCCGACTATCTCAGACCACGAAATTAAGCCTGCAGAATCTAGGGATTTCATTGCATCGAATCCAACTGAGGTCCTTTCTTTCATCATCCGAAATCTAGAAAAATTCCGAAGCTCGTAACTTATATCAGAAATAATAAATTTACCATTTTGCCATTTTTTTAAAAATTCAAATTCTACCCGAAGTTTTGCAAACTTAGGCATAAATATCGTGTCCCCTAAAACATAACATAAATGATCATTTCTGGTGTGTAGAAGTAACCCTCCTAATGATCACAATCAATGACAACTCGATGTGTCGTCAACTAATCCATCCCAAGGATGACATCAAAATCCAACATGTCAATGACCTAAAGGTTCACAACAAGCAGAATCCTTGAGACCTTTTACTCACAATGCCGACATATTTTATCAACACTCACCTAGGTCCTAGGGGAGAATTCACATGCAACGCTCTTCCAAGGTTTCAACCTCTAAGCCCAAATCTTTCACACATGTTGCATGAGATGCACCATAATCAAATAATACTCTTGCCCATATGAAAGAGTTACAAATGTACCCTGAATAACCAACTAATCTACAAGCTTAATTTGAGGTGTGATGGCATAGACACACCCCTTGGTCCTTGAAGTCCCAACTTATGAGCTTTGTCCTCGACCCAAGCCATAGCCTGTCAGGCTTGATCGTGAAGTGGTAGGGGCCTGTGCAGCGCCTTGATACTGGTTCCCTTAGCCCATGGTGGGGTAAAAAGGAACAAATCGAGTATATGAACATCCCACTGATGACTGGGACTGGGGTGTCCCATAACTCTAGGATCCCCACCTCTGAAGGCAATCCCATCTTATGTGTCGAGGCTGGTGGCACATAAGATGTTCCTTACACTGGTCGGGCTTGGCTCGAAGCCCCCACCTTGGACGACCGACTCGGCCCTCGCGCCTCGATAGTTGTACCCGTCCCTAAACCTCGTGGGAGTAGAACTCATTTGCTCTTCCTAAGCTAGAAGAAGAAGGTCAAGTTCTCCTCCTCTTATCTTTAACACCTGCATCCCGGATGTTTTGTGCGTTATCTACTTCTCTCTCAATGGCCATAGTTGTCCTGACCATAAAGTCCATCTCTTGCAGGAGAAATCCTATAATTTTTCTTCGGATGGACAATTTCAGACCATCCTTAAATGTTCGAACTCAGCATCTCTGGTATTACATTATCATCAAGAAACAAAGCAATCCAAGAAAATGAATCACGATTCAAACATCAGCTATTGTCCTCAGTTTTAGTTCCGTAAACTCCCGAGCTTTTCCATGTCGAGCGCATGTTGGGAAAACTTACCCATGAAGCGCTCACGAACTCTTCCCATGTCATTGCCTCTATACTCGAGGCTTCTCACCCAATCCCACCACACTTGGGATTTTCCTCTAACCTGGAATGCTAAGTATTTTATCTTAAGGACATTGGAGGTGATCTCTTATAGCTTCCATAATCTTTCCGACTTGGTGGAATCCACACCGCCTACCATCAGTCCTCCCCGAAGGTTGGAGGATCGTGTGCCTTAAACCTCTGGAGGTTACTTAACCCTCCATGGCCCCTAGTTGCACTGGCTTATGCAATGGTGGTACCCATAGCACTCGCTTATGCAATAGTAGCAATCATAGCACCAATAACCTCTATGAAGGCTTGTTGTCAGCCTAAGTGGATCGTGGTCAAGGTTCCCACTCCACCGCCCTGGGCGCCCTCTTTCCTCAACTAGCCATCTACATATGTCAGATAGCAATAGAGTATTACATGGTATCCACAAATGGTACTCAAGTTCAAACTTCGAGATTTCTCTCCTCGTTTAACTAGTAGTGCTTGTGCCAACCACTAATATACCCCTCAATATCCCGAACTATCCTATTCGTTCTTTTTCTGAACCCCCAAGGTTATGTTTACTAACCCTAATGTTCCATTTTTTTCCTATATACATTTTACCATGTATGTAATTCACACAACACATTACACACAATCATGTAGCATATTAGGGCACAAAACATGAAATGCACAATGAATGCAAATGGTTCAAACTATTCCATTGGGGCTCTAGGTAATCGTATACCTAAGCTCCGATACTAAGGTAGCTTCCCAAAACTTGGGATCCGCTTGACCAATCACAACTGCTAGTAAAACTCATGGATACTCCGTGACCTCGATACGCACTATGTGTCCATTTACCTAGATTCACATATTTAATAATTAAATGGACACCCCAGGTCCATTTATCCCTTTGCATCTAAAACATGCATGATTATAATTAAAAATAGCCCATAAGGGCTTAATTGCAACTCTTTTCAGATAATAAAATACATGGCAAACTAGTTTGCACATAAAGTTTATAAAAATGTTTTTATAAGCCATAATCCGCTGCCTTTATAATTGCGGCTCGAATGACTCCATCCATCGGTGACTTCTCGCACCTAAATGTTTTCCCATATAGGCTGAGAGCCACGCCTAATAAAGTAACTTCTATAGAGGCTACTCTCCACCTAATTGTACATGTAATGGTCATGTTCCACAAATTCACATCCACACTCCAAGTAAAAACATATGTCATTTCTACTATGGAATTGTACATGTCATGCTAAGAAATGAGATGAGACTCAATCATGTACCATGCCCCAAGCCCCCATCGACTCCTCTACACAATGCGAATGCCAATGTGTGATAAACCGCCATTGATGAATCGTATCCAATGAACACTTTGGAAATAAAAGTCGTTTGCTTATAAACCAAAACTTTTTATGGATAACGTCATTCAAATGATCTTTTTATAACCAAAACCATGTGTTTCGTGGGCAGCGAATTTCCGGGGTCTCACCACAGGACTCCGCCCGCCTTCCTACACTTTTTTGTAAGACCCGAGAAATTCACTTCGAAAAGGGCAAAATCGTGAATTTCGACATAAAATTGTTATTTCGGTTAAAAATCCAGAATTTATTCTCTAGATCTTGATGATGAAACGATTTCACCGCTGGAACGCCTAGTGAAATCTAGCTAGCACGTTGAATTTCACTAAGCAATTCGAGATAATGGAGTCGACACGCTGAGGCAATCTGCCCGGGTGTCAGAAAACGATTTTCGAGGCGATGAAAGTCACATATAAATGACTATGTGCCATATGATATGAGTGGGGAAATGATGAAGATGGATACGGTATAGTGCCGAATGTCAAAACTGAGAAAAGGAGGACATAACGGGTATTAATGAAATTGTTTAAGTCATAAAAAGACAAAATAGCCAATAGGACTTGTCTTCTCCAATTAAACCAAGAGCAAAACGTGAATTTGGGGAGGGATGATGCAAGAGACGAAAAATGGAGTTCTTTAGAGTGAGAAGATCTAGCTTCCTAAAATATCGCATGATCTAACCGTCGCAATCTTCTGACAAAGTAAAGTCAGCTTCTACGCGGAGAGGGCTTTGCGTGGGTACTGGATTTAAGGAGTTTAGACAAACTCCTTGAGGTAGGGGTTTCTCCCTACTTGGGTTTTATTCTTCTTGGGCATTGTCAATGTTTGAGCTGAATGAGGCCGTGAGGGGTTGAGCTGATCGGGTCCCAAAACTTTGGGACCGAATTGGATATAATCTCTTGAAACCTAATGGTGCGCTCGCGGACTCCGTCCACATTGATTTGGGTTGTTAAATGGTGCAATTATGTGTTAATGCATGGGATGGTTTGTTTGAGGCCGGAAATGGCCGTGAAATTCGGGTTCACAAAGTGAACCGACTATTGGTGATTTTTCGGGAATAGTAACCGAGGGTTTCACTATTCCCAAGAATAGTGTTCACAAAATAATTTTTGTGAAATAATGTGTTTAGTTGAGTAATTCAAATCGAATTGCTCGTGGTTTGATCATTAGCCCATGTGAGCTAATTTGATGTGATGAAATGCGAATTACATAAATACATGATTGTGTGATTGATTTTTATGAATATATGCATGTTTATATATTTACATGTGATATAGACTGTGAATGGAATTGACATCATGCATTCCATATGCAATCGGGAGCACCCAAGATAATAGGAGGAGTGCATGGTGTGAGTCTAGAGAAAATGGTTCGGAGGGTTGTCTAAAACTAAAAATGATCGGAGGGTAGTCCATACTAAAGAAAAATATCAATTGTCGGAGACGGCCCAATTGATATACATCGGAGGGTAGTCCACAAATAATATCAATCCTCGGAGAAGGTCCAATTGATATATACATATCGGAGGGTTGTCCACAAACAAATAAATATAATAATTCTCATACGAGGCTTAGGCGAGTGTGAGGGAGTCGGTGAGGACTCGGGTACGAGATGATCAGTTAGACATTCAAGTAGGATCATGCATTTGCTTGAATGTGTGTTTATTTTGGAGCATTGCATTGCACTTAGGTGGAGAGAGTCTACTTAGTGGTGATTCCACCATCGAGCACTAGCTCACCCTCGTCGAGGGATACTATTTACTGTGTACCGAGCGAGGACGTCGGTTTCTGTAGGCCGTGGGTTTAGAAGAAAGCCGGATTGTGGCTTGGGTTATGATGTATGACATGTATTAAAATTCCCCAATTTTAATATATATGTGTTGTATAAGAGCAAAATTTGAACTCTTGAAACTATTGGAAATATTGGATATATATGTTTTATGAGTATTGTCCATATGGCCCAAGTGGTCGCTTTTACTCATGTTATTGTTATATTGATGTTTGGGGATTGTAAGTTATATGCAGGTTTTATATTTGGGTAGAACTCCCCGTATAAAGGAGACTCTGCCCGATTTTCGTGAAAAATGTCGGGTCACCCGACATTCATGGGTATTATGCGGGTTGACGGGTAGTCAACGGACCCCCGGGATCGGGGTGTCACATTTTTAGACTTCACCGTTGGAGTGTATGAACCAGTCCAGGACTTTCACCTAAGGATGTCTAACCCTTCTTGCTAGTACCCACCACACGCCTACGTTATGATCGCGGCGACCATGAACATCGTCCAACGGTACCGAGCCCACCCATTAATCACCAAGTATGGTGATTGATCATAATCACGCACTCACATCCATTCAATGCAATGTCTCCGTGCATATGCATAATACATCATTGCATGTTATTTCATGCCACATGTATAATGAATGCTACATGGACAATTCAAACCATACAATTCACCATGTATTATGGATAATTATATTATGAGCATATAATTTCCAAACCAAACAATCATCTTAATGTCAATATAAAAAGCACATATATATTAATATTCAATCAATTACCACCAAGCATGTCATCCAAAACTCAAGCAATGACAACCTTGATCCACAATGGCCTTAAGGCAACCCATAAACAGGCTAGAACTAGACCACACCACCAGCCATAACTGGCCACAAACTAGCCATACACAAGCTATAGAACAGTTCCGAACTCAACTTAGAAATCAGTCCCCAAACAGTCCCCAAATCTAGCTTGAAATAATCCACAAGACTAATTACAATTAAGCCATGAAACCAGCCACAAAGTAGCCTCAACATTGGCCATAAACAGCCCTAAATAAAACCACAAAATAGGCCATAATTTTGTCCCATTGAACTAAGAAGAGCCTAAGCATGTAGTTCAAGAAAGGACCATAACTCGGGCTGTAAAGGTCCAATTTAGGTGATTCAAAAGCCTAACATCAAGTTCACAGATGCAGCTATAATTTCTATGAAGAACACAAGTCCAAAATCCCTCCGTTTCCCAACCGAAAACCAGGCCCAAAATCTAGACACATACTGTTAAACAGATAAGTCAAGGGCTCCCGAAACGGACCATAACTCGAGCCATGAGGTCAAATTTTGGTGATTCAAAAGCCTAACATCAAGGTCATAGATGCAACTACAACTTCTATGAAAGACACGAGTTCAAATACCCTATGTTTCCCAACTAAAATCCAGTCCCAAAATCTGGATAGGGTGTAGGTTCAAAATAGGGCAACATTCCCAACAATCCCAAAACATGGCCAAACAGCCCTTAGGGTTGAAATAAACCAAGTAGGAAGAATCCCCACTCTTAAGAGCATAGCCCCTCGCCGAGTAGAGATAAACTTTACTTCCTTTGTCCGATGAGTTCCGATCACGAGATCGAGGAAGAACAAGAGGCTTTTTTTTCCTTCATCTCCCTCTCTTTCTTTCTTTCTTCTCTTTGTTTCCTTCTTTCTTTCTTCACTTTGTTTCTCTCCACCGGCCAAGACTAGTAGTAGATTTCTCCTCTCCCCCCACTCACTCTCATCGACCTCCTTTCTATGGGCATGACACATGGTTGTCATCATGCCATGTGTCACCCACATGGCTTGCATCATGCCATGTGTCACCCACTCATTTGGGTTCATTTTTTCCTCAAAAAATGTGAAAATTATGATTTCTTCGGAATTCGACAAAATTCACAGAATCAGATTTCGTGAGACAAACTAATGTGAGGTCCATTTCGTCATCTAAGATCTAGAGAATTTCAGGTTCGCAACCTGTATTATAGTGGCAATTTACCATTTTTGATCTTTTCAAAAGAGTTCAAATTTTCCCGAGTTTTATATTAAAGATGCCTTTCGTATCTACACGGACCTACTCAATTATAGGCCTTTGGGAGAGATCCCCGTTTTTTATTATTTCTAAAGGCTTATCTACCCATACTCATGCTGTTCCTTTAACTAAAGGGAAAGAGATTTTCCACAAATGTTTAACATCTTAATACCTCTACTGATTGGATATGCTATCGCTATAAAGTTCAACCAACATTTCCAACGTTATAGACTTAATATTGTCTTAAATTGTTTAGTCATTTTTCGATATGGGATCACAAGTAAGTTTTTTTTTCCTTAAAATTAAATTATAATTCTTATATTTATGGTATTTATATTTGTTAAAAGTTTAATCTTGCAAATTGAAATATTCATCATTTATGATTAGGCTAATGAATCATTCCAAATAGTAGTTAATATTAGAATTTTTGAGATATTAGCTAAAATAGAGAAATTTTTTTTACTATAAAATTTATTTTTCTCCTGGCCATCAATTTATCAAAAATATTTCACTAAAAGCTAAAAAAATATGAAACAATTTTTTTTTTCAACATTTGGTAAAAATTAGAAAAATTACATTTTGTGCCCTCAGATTTTTCACCTTTTTTTTTTTTTACATTTACCCCATGCACTTTAAAAATGTTCAAATTAACTAATACACTATCTAAAACACATGAAGTAAGTCATTTTTTAACTTATGGTAATAGTCCAACTCCCGTGACTTTAACTTTCACTGTTACTACCATTAACTCCTACACTTTCACTTTATTGATATTTAAGCCATCTACTTTGAAATGATAAAATAACATCTTATACTATCAAAAACATGAAAAGTGAAAACTAACATTTAAAACCTATTTTTGAATTTTCATTTCAAATTTAAATAAAATTAAAAAAATTTTAACCTCTTATGTTTATTTAATAATTAATTTTCTTTTGATTATTTATATATTATAAAGAATTTTAAAATGTATAAAATTATTTTTTTTCACGCTTATAAATTTGTATATATTTAATATTTATAATGACGAGAATATTTCATCATTTTTTTTAAAGTAACTTAAAAAAAGAAATCATCCTATATGAAAAAAATATATATAATTTTGAGAAATTAATTTTAAAATAAACATAAAATATCCTATCTACCCAATTATTTTAAAATCAATATTTTAAATTTATCAATATTTATATGATAATTGTATAACATTCTAATTAACTTATAAAAATAAAAATGTTAAAAGAATTTCTTTATTAAGTTATTTTAAAATAAAAAATAAAATACCATAATAAAAATCATCCTCATTATATGCAAAAGTTGGTTTCGGCTTTTCAGTACGTTGGCCAACCATGTCGCTGAGAATCTGTTGAAATGGAAACCATGAAATTTGACAAGCCAACCATTTGGAACGGTAATCAGGAGTGTGGTGCGGATAAATGGCAATGATATGGAAGTAACTACAAACTCTGTTATGTTCTCTATTAAAGGAAAGGGATTGACTAGATCCATTAGGCCTTCCCAAATAGAGGACCATGAAGATGTCCCTAATTCAAATGGGCTTGTGGTGGTGGACCCAAAACGCCGACGACTGGAGGAAGGAGAAATAGTTGGTTGCGATATTGAGCCAATTAATGAGGAAGTGAATAATTTGATGGTTTTGCAAAAAAATGGATCATTGGTGGGCTTTGGAATCCAGGCCCACCAACAGTCATGATGTGTTTAAGTTGGAATTGTCGTGGGCTTGGCAACCCATGGACAGTTCAAGTCCTAAGAGAATTAGTTCTCTCTAAGAGGCCCAATTTTTATTTTTTATTTTATTTTATGGAAACCCTAATTGAAGTGGATAAGGTGGATGTTATCAAGAAATTGATCAAATATGAGGGCTGTCATGTGGTTGATAATGAAGGTCATAGTAGTGGTCTTGTTATGTTCTAGCAAACTAAAAGATGGGTGACAGTTATATCTTCCTTGAGAAATCACATTGATTTGGTAGTAGAGATTGGAGTTGGAGGTTTATAGAGGCTTACAGGATATTGTGGATATCTTGAAAGAAACGGAAGGCATGAAGCGTGGTGTATGTTGCGTGATCGGTGCTCAAGCTTCTTTCCCCGGGTGTTGTATAGGGACTACAAATGATTTATTCACCATGGAAAAGAGGGAGATGTAGTCATCCAAATTGGTTGATAAATGGTTTTTGTAAGACTCGAAATTTAAATTTCTGAAAAGTGGTAAAATCGTGAATTTCGTTGTAATCCGTGAATTTATTCTCTAGATCTCGGATGATGAAAAGGATTTTACCGTTGGAATCGTCTCGCGAAATCTAGCTAGCACGTAAAATTTCGTCGAATTTTGAGATAGCTTACTTACACGCGAGACATCGCGTTCGAGTGCCAGAAACGAATTTCGATGCGCCCAAAAGTCACATATAACAAGTACTAATGTTCCAAGTGGTATAAGTAGAGAAATGATGAAAATGGACAAATTAGATAGTGCCGAATGTCAAAATCGAAAAGAGAGGGCAAAATGATTATTTTGGGATTTGATTAAATGAGGAAAGGACAAAAGTTTGAATAGTGCATCTTCTTCTTCCTTAAACCAAGACAAACGTGAAAAAGAAGGTAAATAACCAGTAGCCAAACAATTTGGCTTTAGAGAGAGAACCCCGCTTCTCTCTAAAATATCGGCGATCCGACCATTTCTAGCTTCTCGGACGAAGGAAAGGTTTACGCGAGAGGCCTACAAAGGCGGTACCGGATTTAAAGGAGTTTAGACAACCCGTGAGGTAGGAGTTTCTCCCTACTTGGGTTTTACACTTTATTTAAGTGTTTTTCAATGTTTCGATTGGTATGAGGCCTTGCACTGCCGCTTGATCTGGCCCCAAAACATGTGACCGAATTATGCAATTTTTTTTTTTTGAGCCATGCGCAGCCTGTGAATCGTTCTTTAGGGCTGTTTGGTTGGTAAATCATGAAATTTGTGAAATAAATCATGCTTTGATGTGAAAGAGGTCGGGAATGGCCATGAAACCCGAGTTCACTAAGTGAACCGATGATTTATGATTTTCCAGGAATAGTAACCCAGGGTTTCACTATTCCCGAAACAGTGTTCTCAAAATAATTTTTGTGAATTAATATGTTTGGTCGAGTAATTCAAGTAGAATTGCTCGTGTTTGATCATTAGCCCACGTGAGCTAATTTTAGTGTGATGAAATGCGTAATTACATAACATGATTGTGTGATTGAATTTTATGTGAATATATGCATGTTTATATATTTACATGTTACATAAACTGTAATGGAATTGGCATCATGCATTCCATATGCACTGGAGCACCTTGTATACAGGGGAGTGAGTGCATGAGGTGAGTCTAGAGTGAATGGTTTCGAGGGTTGTCTAAAAACTAAATGGATCGAGGGTAGTCCATACTTCAAAATATCAATCACAGAGACTACCCAATTGATATATATATACTGGAGGGTTGTCTCACAAACAAATAAACATAATAATTTCATATTTCGAGGCTTAGGCGAGTGTGAGGGAGTCGGTGAGGGATCGGCACTAGATGATCGGGCTAGACATTTAAGTAGGATCATGCATTTGCTTGGATGTGTGTTTATTTTGGAGCACAATCGCACTTAGGTGTGGAGAGTAGCCTAATTTAGGGTGATTCCACCATCGAGCATTAGCTCACCCCCGCTGAGGGATACTACTTTACAGTACTGTGGAGCGTGCGAGGTGGACGGCCTGCCCTAGAGACCCGAGGTTTAGAAGAAGGCCGATCGTAGCTTTGCTTACACACGTATTGAACTAATTTTAATATATGTGTTGTATAAGAGTAAACTTTGAACCTTTGAACTATGGTTGATAGTTGAAATATATATACATTGTTATTAGTATTGGCTTATGAGCCCAAGTGGCCGCTTTTAATTCATATACTGTTATATTGACCGTTTGGGGATGTGTTTTATGTGTGTTTTGTATTTGGGCAGAGCTCTGCACAGCTGAGACTCTCGCTCGATTTTCGCGGAAAATGTCGAAGCGCCCGACATTCACGAAGTATTCCCCCGCGGGGTTGATGGGTAGTCAACGGACACCCCGGATTTGGGACGTCACAGCTTGGTATTAGAGCCTAGGTATACGGCTACCTAGAGCTTGAGGGGATTTGGGCTTAGGTCATAGTCTTTGAGCTATAAGAACATCACCACTAGGTGTGGTTCGATGTTGAGCATAGGTATGAGATTACCTAGGAAATCACGGGACAAAACTAGGACACTACATGCATGTGTTTTAGGTGATTGTTTGATAAATGATGTGTGAACATGTGAATGTTTGATGAATGGTGTGTATACCATGTTATATGTGTTATGTTTGTTTGTGTGCTTAGTGATTAGCACATAGGAAAACAAGTGATGTGTTAGAAATTTTAGCTTTTACAGTTGTAAAACTGAACAATAAGGAGAAATAAAATAAATTTGAATCAATTTAATTGGTTATTGGATAATGAAATAAAATTTTAATAATTCGAGGTTGAACACTAGGTTAGTGTTATATATAGAGGTTTCTAAGTGAAATTCTGACCCTCTTCCGTAATTAAATGAAAAATAAACAAAATAAATTTTGGCAATTTATTTGGTTTATTGAGAAATGAGAAAAAATATTTATATATCTATATATATATAAGGTGGAGAAAATTTTTACAAGGTAAAACTGAAAAGAAAGTAAAGAAAATAAATTTTATAAATTTATTTTGGTTATGATGAAGAAAATAATTTCTAACAGTTTACAAGTTGTAAAATTTAAGAATGGAGGGAAATAAATTTTTATAAATTTATTTGAGTATTATGGAAAATGAAAAACATAGGTGTATATTTTTTATTTTCCTGTGGCTGGAAAAAAAAAATGAAAAACGAGAAAAAAACAGGGCTGGGGCTACTACCCAAATTGTGAAAACATTTGTATTGCAAGAGAATGTATTGTATCGTGATTGTAAAAGAGGGTGCGCTTAGCTTCGTTGTATCACAGGATCCAATTGTATTGCAAGAGGGTGGTTTTAGGAGACTGGCTGAGGTGCTAAAATACAAGAAGTGTACTGGGTAGCCGGTGCGATACCGGAGGTAAGGATTGTGGCATAATACAACTCAGATTAAACTTGAGCGGGTCGAAATTAGATGCAATACACGCTGTGTATTGTGGACAGCAGCGGGAGCAAAGGTGAGGTCAGATTTCGCACATCGCGCTGAAGCGCGAAAAGTGCTAGGTGGCGTCGCGACACGAGCATGGCGTGGCATCGCACGGCGCCGCGCTGGCTTCAAGGTCTCATTGGTCGGGCTATGCACTCTGGTGCATCTGGCCCGCACTGCTCACCCAAGATCGCTCCTAAGTCAATTTTTGGACATTGTTCGTGAACCCGGTTCATGAACACTGTTCATCACAAAAAAATTTCGAGATTTTTTTTTATTAAATTAAATTAAAATCAATAAAATGAGACAAAATTTTGAAAAATGAAATTTCTAAAAATAAAATTTTCGCTGGAAAAATGATTTAACATGAATTAATTGGTCTCGCATTACGTATAAATGCAAGGTGGACATCGATATGATTACGCTAAGCAAATACGTGAGAGATGATTATGCGATGGTATAATGCTATAAGAAAGCGGTGAATGCTAAGGTTAAATTACGACCTTAGTGATTTGATAATGAAATGGACAAAAGCTAAAATTTATTAAAATAAAATGAATCGGAAGTGGTCGGAATTTAGCGCTCACATAGGAAATGAACTGCCGGCCATGGTTGTCGGGTCTATTAGTAATTGGCATGCATTGCCAGTTAGGATCGAAATGAAAAGTAATGATTCTTGCTGCCATTGGACATGAGTAGATGGTTAGTCGAGGGCGAGGACGAGAGGGTCTAATGCGGTACCGGTCGTAATGATCATCGATCACCACCAAAGATTTTAACGCAAAGAGGCTTTTTACCGAGGTCAGAGGGATTGAGTGCGATCGCTATCGTGACAGCTAGTGTAGTAGTGTAGTCGTGAGGTCTTAGTAACCTCCAAAGGTTTAGGGCGCATCATCCTCCGACATTCATAGGGGGAGGAGATCCGATGGTGGCAGACCATTGGCTCATATAAATCGAGAAGGTGTTAGAGGCCATGGAGATTACCTCTGACACTACCAGGATTAGACTAGCCTGCTTCCAGCTAGAGAATGAGGCCCAAGTATGGTGGAAATGGGCAAGGACATCTTGAGACCTTAGAGGAGCCTTTGTATGTGAGTTCTCCCCTATGGATTAGGGCGAGAATAGGGATGATATGTCGAGGTTGCGAGTTGAGATCCTGGGACTCTACTTCCACAAAGGACCCAGGATCAAGTGGACATGTGTAGTTCATGTCATCCTCAAGATGATCATCGACAGCTACGTGTGGCTGTTACATCAATCATGAGTGTAGGAGAGCCACTCGCCTCACACGGCAGGACGGTACTGTGTGGTACTTCAGGGGACAAGATGATGATGACCCCAGACAAGATACGAGTCCAAATGTCGTGACAACCAAGGTCAAGAAGGAGCCTTACCCTAGGAGGACGAGGTGAGACTAGACTTTAGATCTACCCCGAGTAGTGTGCGAAAGATGTGGACGTTTTCCCGCATGAGCTACCTGGACTACTCCACAAGAGGGTTACTGTAGACTACGGTATCAAGTTACACTTGTACTTCACCCATCTCTATGACTGCATGTGATTACACCCAGCTTAAGTCAAGTAGAACCGTAGTCCAAGCATGTGAGCTAATGACAAGGGGGTTCATTAGACCAAGCACTTCACTATGGGGCGCTCCTATTCTATTTGCAAAGAAGAAGGATAAGACCCTTCGACCGTGCATTGATTAATTACGCTGAACAGTGGTTACGATCAAGAATCACCATTACCAAGGATCGATGATCTTTGCTCTCGATCATCGAGAGGAGCGCGAGTCTACTCCAAGATAGGGACCTTCGTGACCGGTTACCACGCCTGAGAGTTAGGGAGACAGATATCCCTAAGACAGTGTTTAGGAAGCGTTATGGGCACTATGAGTTTACGGTGATGCCCTTTGGATTGACGAATGCACCAGCAACATTCATGGATCTCATGCATAGGGTGTTCCAACCTTATCTATATCAGTTTGTCGTGGTCTTCGTGGTTGACATTTTGATCTACTCCCAGTCAAAGTGGGAGAATGAGTATCACTTGAGGATTGAAGCTATAGTTATCGAGAGACTCATCACCGTATGCTAGCCCAAGAAGGCGAAGCCAGCTTACTAAGGGAGAATTTTAGGACACGCGGTATCGCATCAGAGGCCACCAACCCAGAGAAGGTTGAGGCAGTGATGAGTTGGGAGAGACCGAATGTCAATCTTCGAGATACGTAGTTTCTTGGGATTGGCTGGGTATTACAGGAAATTCGAGAATGGGCTGAAGTTGTCCATTCGGGGCAGGATCGTAGGATTTCGCCTACAGGACATGGACTCCATGGTTAGGACGGCCCTGACCATAGAGAGAGAGATCGAGGATGCCCTGAGCACCCTGATGCGAGTGTTGGTAGCAAGAGGAAGGATCAACCTTCTTCTAGTTCGGAGAAGAGGCAGAAGACTTCTGCTTCACACGAGTTTCTGTGACTCGGCCGGTGGATTGGGCATGTGAGACGAGATCGCCTCTAGAGATACGTGGATCCCGTAGCTTCTGGACAAGAGTCCCAGCTTAACTGAGAACAGAGAGTATACTGCCATTCCTCCACACCCTAGTACGGGTCGAGGAACCGCGAAGCTCGGGTGCTATACAAGCACTCCTAACAACACGTATAGGCTGTAGGGGCCAGAGGTAAAGGTCAAGTCGTGACGTATCAGAGCACAAATGTGCGTGGTGGACCTTAGGGTGGTAGACATATTGATTGTTGACGTCAGGCTTGGATATGGGATGAATCTGATGCCCATCGGTTGTCAAGTGAATTGAGACCTTAGCCTGGGGTTGTCATATACTCCGATACCGACCTTGGATTTAGCTAGAGGTTAAGGCCTTAGAGAAGCCGTGAAGGGGAGCGTTCTTCCCTAGGATGGGGAGAGAGCTGGACTCGATAGGTCGGGATTACAGTGAGTGACTTCGAGATTCCGTCATGGTGAACCCCGGATTGGGTGTCACAAAGATGACATTACTTCGCCTGCGTACACGTTAACATCGAGCTGAGTCGCGTAGGTGCACTAAGACGGGCCATTCACCACTTCGTGAGTGTGTGGGTCGAAGCCTGCCTTTAGGACTACGCTCCAATGAAGACTCATAGTGCGATTCAAGAGATGAAGAGTAATTAGAGGTGTTAGGCAGCTAAAAAGGGGGCCTCGTTAAACTCTAAGGTGAGAATCTGGAGTTAGGGCGTAAGTAGAGACCCGGAGATATCCCTAAGTTTCTCGTAAATGTATTGAGGCCTCGGGCGTGTCAAGAGTTGTCAGCTCGAGATGAAAACATTACCGCCGCTATCAGGCCACAGACTTAGAATTGAGTGATAGATTTTGAGTGACTCGAGATTTGGATACCTTGGGAATTGCATTGCGTTGCCGAGCCGACAAGGGCTCTAGCACACGGATGTCGCTCTGCGCATACGGATCAGTGGACGATCCATCGATTGTCGTTGATCAGGGACTGGGAAGGTCGGCTTACACACCAAGCAAGGGTTGTGTAGGGATACATGTTGTGTGGATTATATACGAGTGTTAGAGGACACGCTGCGAGCATGCGTCCTGAGTCATAAGGGTAGAAGATCAATTGCCCTTAGTGGGATTCGCCTACAACAAATGGGCTACTGAAGTAGTGGCTGCATGGCTCATATGAGGCTTTGTATGGGAGGCCATGTAGATTACCGTTATGATTGGACCGAGGTGGGAAGAGAGCTCCATCACTGTCCCGATCTGATTAGAGACACCTCTGAGAAGGTGAGCTTGATATTTACAAATACCTTCTCACCGCCGCAGCCGCCAGAAGAGCTATGTATGTACGACGCCGACCCTTAGAGTCTGAGAGTTGGTGATCACGCTTCCTCAAGGTGATTCCTAAGAGGAGCCGGGTCAGGTTTGGCAAGCGTGGGAAGCTATCGCCGAGATTCATCAAGCCTTCGAGATACTGAGCGATAGACACCGCTTATGCACGGCTTGGCGTTATCGCCAAAGATGTCGTGTGTCCACGAGGTGTTTCCTATGTCTCCATGTCTTAAGTATACGCCAGATCCAGCTCATGTAGTGGATTGGGGACAAACCGAGGTTGACACCGGGAGCGGGACCTTTGAGGAGGGACCAAGATGTGGTTTTGGATAGCCGTGATCGTTTTGCGACGCAAGGATCGTGAGGCTAGTGGAGGGTGCTATGGCGGCACCATAGAGTGGAGGAGTCTACGTGGAGCGAGACACGATGCGGCCACCTATCCCTTCTTGTTTAGGATGAAGGCACGTAGTTTAGTCGCTGAGATTTAATGACTGCTTACATGCATGGTAGAGGTAATGCCAGCGTATGAGTGTTTTATCTGTCCGCACTCTCGGGACCTAAAATTCCTTTTAAGGAGGGGAGAATGTAAGACCCGAGAAATTTAAATTTCTGGAAAAAGGGCAATATCGTAATTTCGGTTACGAAATTGTAATTTCGGTTAAAAATCCATAATCTATTCTCTAGACCTTGGATGACAAAACAGATTTCACCGCTAGTAAATCGTCTCAAATCTAGCTAGCACGTAAAATTCCTCGTTTGAATTCCGAGATACGAAATTTTACACGCTTGAGGCATCGGTTCCCGTGCCGTGAAACTTAATTTCTCGAAGGCGGTATCGAAAGTCACATATAACAAGTACTCATGTGCCATGCGGTATGAGTAGAGAAATGATGAAATGGATCTACGAGATAGTGCCGAATGTCAAACTGAAAAGAGGGACAAATGGTCATTTTGGGGATTTGATTAAATGAGGAGGCGGACAAAAGTTTGAACAGTGCATCTTCTTCCTTCCTTAAACCAAGACAAACGTGAAAAAAAAGAAGTGAAGAACCAAAAGAGCCAAACAAATTTGCTTTTGTAGGAGAGAACCTCGCTTCTCTCTAAAATATCTAGCGATTCGACTGGCCTAGCTGGACGAGAAGGAAGCCGCCGACGCGGAGAGGCCTACGCTGCGGTGGTCATTGATTTTAAGGAGTTTAGACAACTCCGTGAGGTAGGGGCTCTTCCTACTTGGGTTTTACACTCTTTATTTAAGTGTTTTTCAATGTTTGACAGGCGAGGCCTTGAACGTTGCTTGATCGTCCCAAACATGGGACCGACCATTACATTTTTGGAGCCATGGTGCAGCCCGTAACTGTTTTAGGGGCTGTTTGGTTGGTAAATCATGAAATTTGTGAAATAAATCATGCTTTGATGTGAAAGAGGCCGGGAATGGCCATGAAACCCGGGTTCACTAAGTGAACCGATGATTTGTGATTTTCCAGGAATAGTAACCGAGGGTTTCACTATTCCTGAAACAGTGTTCTCAAAATAATTTTTGTGAATTAATATGTTTGGTTTAGCACCAAGTAGAATTGTTTGTGTTTGATCATTAGCCCACATGAGCTAATTTTGTGTGATGAATGCTTAATTACATAACATGATTATGTGATTGAATTTATGAATATATGCATGTTTATATATTTACATGTGACATGATCGTAATGGAATCGCATCACGCATTCCATATGCACCGGTGGAGCACCCTAGGATAATAGAGCAGTGCATGAGGAGTCTGTGGTGAATGGTTTTTGAGGGCTGTCTAAAACTAAAATGATCGAGGTAGTCCATACTAAAAATAATATCCGTCGGAGACAACCTAATTGATATATATATACACGGAGGGTTGTCCACAAACAAATAAACATAATAATTTCATACGAGGCTTAGGCGAGTGTGGGAGTGAGTCGGTGAGGACTGGGTACGAGATGATCGGGCTAGGACATTCAAGTAGAATCATGCATTTGCTTAGATGTGTGTGTTTATTTTGGAGCATTGTGACCGTGACTTAGGTGAGAGTAGCCTATACTTAGGTGATTCCACTATCAGCATTAGCTCACCCTGCCGAGGGATACTATTTTACAGTACAGGAAGTGGTGCGGTAGGATGGCCTGGCCCTAGAGACTGAGGTTTAGAAGAAAGCCGGATTGTGGCTTTGGTTTGGCATATGTATTAGAATTCTAATTTTAATATATGTGTTGTAAGGGAAGAGTAAATCCTTTGAACTCTTGAACTATGGTTGGATAGTTGGAAATATATATACATTGTTATTAGTATCGCTTATGAGACCAAGTGGCCGCTTTTAATCATAGACTTATATTGACTGCTTTGGGATAGGTTTTGATGTTTTGTATTTGGGCAGAGCTCCCTTGCATAAAGGAGACTCTTGCCCGATGCCAGGAAAATGTCGGGTTACCCGACATCTACGAGTATTCCGCGGGTTGACGGGAAGCCGCACACCCCGGATTTGGGGCGTCACAGTTTTCTTGGCTTCTTCATCATGGCTTTCGAAATTCCCACATTGCATTGTGTATAGCATCGAGGATTCAAAGTCCGACCATCATCCAATATTTTTAGATCCTAGACCCTAACACCAACGTTGGAGGGCTAGGAGATTTCGTTTTGAAAATTATTGGATCCGAGAAGAGGGTTACGGTGAGGTTATTCAACAAAGTTGGTTGAGTTCAGAGGGTGAACCAATTCAGAATAAAATACGAGTATGTGGTCAAGCTCGACCTTATGGGGACGTTATGGATTTTGGCGCAGGGATATTGTGACTCTAACAAATGGTGAGGTAATGCAGGTAGGAAGGATGCCATAAGTCAACAAGAATTTATTGCCAAATCTAGGTATGTTTCCTTTTGTTTCATCAGCGGAAGTCTTTTGGAAACGATGTTCAAAGCAGTTTTGGTTGGCATCAGGTGACATGAATACAAAGTACTTCCATTCTATGGCTTCAACTAAACGAAAAAAAAAAAAATCAAATTCTCAAATTGAAAGATAACAATGGGGTGTGAAAATATCAGGAGAACGTGTATGGGGTCATTTGGAGTATCTTTAATCACTTTATATGTTGAGGATGCAAACAAGGTTCATGTTTGAATGCAATTGGACAGGTGATCACAGCGGCAGATAATGAGACTTTGATGGCTCCGTACTCTGAATTGGAAATCACAAATGCTCTATTTTCCATATGGGGTGGAGCTGCCTTCTTCCAAAAGTATTGGCACATTGTTGGTCAAAGGTTAGTTCAACTTGTTTATTAGTCATGACTCATAATATTATGCCAGATGGTTTCGATGACACTCATATGGGGCTTATACCAAAGAAGCAACCTGTTGAAAGTATGGGAGATTTGAGACCTATTTCCCTGTACAATGTTATTTAAAAAAATTGTGGCTAAGGTTTTGGCGAATAGGCTCCGAAAGGTAATGTCGACGGTCGTCTCACATACACAGAGTGCATTTATAAAAGGGAGATCGGCCACAGATAATATCCTTATATCATTTGAAGTATTGCATTTTTTGAAACGGAAGATGCAAGGTAAACATAGGTTTGCGATGTTAAAGTGGATATGGCAAAGGCCTATGATAGGGTTGAATAGGGATTTCTAGAGGAAATTATGATTAGAATGGGCTTTCATAAACGTTGGATCCAACTGAAAATAGTCTACATCTTTACAGTTAAGTTTACCATTTTACAAGATAGAATGGAGTCAGGGCTTGTGATACCTCGGAGGGGACTAAGGCAAGGGGATCCTTTATCCCCTTATTTGTTCATTATATGTGCAAAGGCCCTTAGTTCTCTTATTCATATGAAAGTTCATAATATACTAGCCTCGTGGGCTCCCACTATATCCCACTTATTTTTCGCTGATGCCTGTTTTATTTATTTCCGAGCTAATGAGACTGAAGCTCACAATGTTAGGTAGACCCTTTGGGAGTATGAAGCAGCAACGAGGCAAAGAGTTAATTTCAACAAATCCTCAATCTCCTTTAGTCATAATGTATGGCAACGCAACAGGATACAATCTGTACCATTTTGGAAGTGCGTGGAACATTAGACCAAGGCAAATATTTGGGCATAAGTTCTCTCATTGGACGAAGCAACAGCAGGTGTTTAACTATTTAAAAGATTGCGTTTGGAAGCGGTTAACAAATTGGAATTCCAAAAAGCTATCACGAGCAAGCAAAGAAACCTTTCTTAAGACTCTAGCATAGGCGATTCCGAACTATGTAATGTCAGTATTCCTTATTCCCAAAGGAGTGTGTAAAGATATTGAGAATATGTTTAACTCATTCTGGTGGAGGGAAAGGTATTTCTTGGGCACGATGGAATAGATTATGTTCTCCAAAGGCAGCTGGAGGACTTGGATTTCGGAAACTGTATGAATTTAATCTTGCCCTTTTAAGTAAACAAGGTTGGAAATTGATTATGGACCTCTTCGTTGGTTACCCAAATCTATGTGCCAGGTATTTTTCTAACTCATCGTTTTTGAATTCCAACTTGGGGACCAATCCTAGCTACATCTAGCCTAGTCAAGACGGATGGATCCTATCATAAGCCCCTTTTCCCATCTTTGGACTAAAATCTGTCACTTACAGATTCCACCAAAGGTCAGAATATTTGTATGGATAGCTCTACGAGGGTTCCTACCCACGGCGGATAATTTACGATCTCGTATGGTCCTTATCTCTCTCCAATTTGCCCGGTGTGTTCAGCTGAAAGAGAGTCGGTTCAGCACCTATTTCTTCGTTGCCCAAAAGCTATGGAATGTTGGATGCTAACCCTCTTCCTCTATGGAGATTTGAAACTATGATGGCCTGGTTTAACAGGATTTTAAGTGTTTATGCTCAGGAGATGGCTTCATTAGCTGGGATTCTATGTTGAATGTTATGGACGAACCGAAATAATATTGTGTGGAGGAACAGTGGCTGGAATGCAGGACAAATACTGGCTATAGCGGACAAATACTGGAGTTCTTGCATTCATGCTTGAATTCTGATCTTTAATTCAATCTTATATTTTCCTCAAAAAAATAAAAAAATAAAAAAAATATTGGTCAATTGATTAATTCTTCTTTAATTATAAAATATTAAAATTTTATACCACACTACTTAAAAAACTATAAAAGCTGTTACATAGACATTAAATGAAAAATATCTGTCCTATTGATTTTAACTTTTAACTTTTTATCTTTATTGATTTTAATTTGTTATGAATACATTAAACACAAAATAATTAATTAGAACAAAATGAACAAATTAAGATTTTAGGATATAAGATTTGATTTATTCACTCACAAAATATTAATTTATTTTAGAAATCCTATTAGATATACATTAAATAATAAAAGTACAAAAATATATTTGTCCTATTGTTTCTAGTTTATATTTTTAAATATTTGATTTAATATGAAAATTGGAAGTGAAATGATGATGGTTTTTTATTTTACCACAATATAAGCTTGATCCAAGTTTCACCTTTATAAACAAAAAATCAAATAAAAACTATGTCAATATTAGAAATGTTGAGATATAAACTTAAAATAGAGAAAATAAAAATAGTTTTTACGACATAAAATTTTATTTTCGCATTAATCACTTTATTTGAAAAATATATTTCTAATGAAATCCAAAATATATGAAACAATTTTTCCTTTTCCTTTTTTCGGGCTTTTTTTGCAATATTTGATTAAAAATTTATAATTCTCTTAATTAACACATCAGAAAAATTAGTATCCTCTAATAAAGGTAGTTTTTTTGACCATGATGTAAATCCCAGAAATTATTTTTAAAATATTTTATTTTTTTGTTTGACTATGAAAATTTTAAAATATATAAGCATATCAGTAGTTTATAAATAAAAAGAAATACAAAAATTTTCAAGATAAAATTTCTTATCAAGCTAATGATGGAATTTGTCAGTCCCTAATAGCGCAATTCAAAGATAAGTTTAGTCCAGTTAAGAAAAATAAATAGTTTTACCTGAATCTATTTTTCTATAGTTTTGCACTATTGGTTTTGATAATGAAATATAAAATTTTGATTTAAATTTGAATTTTTTAAAGGAAAATAAATTTTATTGATTTAAACTTATGTAAAATGGCTAAAACCAGAAACAATGAAACAATATCCAAGCTAATAGCATAATAAATTGACATAAATCCTATAAATTTGATAATATAACAACTTGAATATCTACACCTCCCGTTCTTCAACATACTAACGACCATAATATAATATCTTTGAGTTTCAATCACCCTCATACAAATAAAGCGTCGCAATAAGATAACAAAAAACACCACATTGTGACAAGCGGACGATAAACCAAACGTCGCAATAAGACGGGTGGACAAATCGTAAACACTACAATAAGATTCGCGATAAACCAAACGCGCACTAAGACTCGACACTGTGCTAAAAACAAGAAAAATATATAAATATTTGTGAAAAACTTTTATTAAGAGATAAACTGAAAAAAAAAAACTAAAAAGTTATAGATGGAGTGATTCAAGCCAAAAATGACTCAAAATTACTCCGCTCTAAATTAAGGGAAGATATGGCTAGAGAAGAGAAAGAGCAGAAGTGGAGGAAAAAAGATTTAAATTTGAACATTGAAATTCTGTAATGTGAACTTTGACTTAAATTTATTTGAATAGCTTAAGTTGTTTTGTGATATTGAAATATATATTTTGATTTAAATTTGAATATCAGAAATTTAGAAATGTGAACTTTGAATTTAAAATTTATTTGTTTTGAACTTTTTTAAAATTGATTTTAATAGCTAGGGCCTTTTCTAAGATATGGGATATAACCCATTATTGAGACTCAAATCATTGTTTGGCTACCCACCTATGTAAGATGGGAGTTGGGGGAATCCCCAAGATTATTTTTCAAGGCTACCCAACCACAGGGAGTGTGGGTTCCCTTTATTTGGGAGAATGGATTTTCTATAAATGTTCAACCACCTTAATACCCTACTCAATCACAAGCTCCTAAAGCTCTAACAATTTCAACGCCATTCTAATATCATAAATTGTTTAGTCGTTTTTCCATGTGGGATAGGTAAGTAAGTTATTTATCTCTTTAACTTTATTTATATTTGTCAAATTAAATGTTTAATCTTCCAAATTAAAATATGCGTCATTTATGGTAAGGGTGCAATAAGAAGGGATTTAATTATTAGCTTTATTCAGGATTACAATTATCATAAAAAGTTTATTTATTAAAAGATTTATGGCATTGAGATTATTTACTTAAGGATGAAGACAATATTTTTATAAGCCACCATTTTCAATTATCCAGTTTATATGAACTTATTGGCAAATTTTAAAAAAGGATTAAACTCATACAGCTTCATGCAAATATATATATATATATATATATGATTAAACAAAAGTAAAAATTTTAAGAATAAAACTAAAAACATGAAATAAAGCTTTCTTATATGGAATAGGTGACTTTTCTTATCTACGGATTCAAAGCTATTAAATCATTCCAAAATTGAAGCTAAAATTTTCATCATTCTAAGATAATAAAAGACTTTGTTTGTAGTTTTGAAAATTATAATCAATAAATAATTTTATTTTTATTTTTAAATTGATTTTAAAATTAACTTGCTAAGATAAGCTTTAATTTCCATTTTGATTGTTTTTAAAAATTGAATACATCACATTTATTTATTTATTATTTATAGCTTTAAATAAAAGTTTAAATTCAAGTGAAATATACATATTATTCGTAAATGCTATTACCCTAATACATGATGAATATTTCAATTTGGAAGTTTTTTTTATTTGAATCTGGAAGATTAAACTCATAATGGGGCATATACCATAAATATAAGAATTAGAATTAACAATACCCTAAAAATATTAAAAAGGAATAAAGTTAAAGAGATAAATAACTTAATTTCCTATCCCACATGGAAAAACTACTAAACAATTTAAGACAATATAAGAATCTATAATGTTGGAATTATTCGCCGAGCTTTGTAATCGAAAGCTTGTAACCAAGAGGGGCATTAAAGTATGGAAGACAGTAGAGAAACCCAACCCATTGATTTGGGAAACTCAGGGTGGATAGCCTTAGAAATAATAATCTTGGGATCCCACCATATGGTGGTAGCCAAAGACGACGATATCTCCAACAACGGATCTCTCCCATCTACATATAGGTGGGTAGCCAAACATGATATTTGAGTTCCAACAAAAGTCCTCAAAAGGCCCTATAAATGAACAATCAACCTTTGTTATAAACATATTATGATAATTGGACTTTTACATTCATCCATCTTGGTAACGGGAGGCAAGGAAAATTAAATTTTATATTTTGATATTTTACCTAATTTTTACATTTCAAGACTATGAATTAAATCTTAAGCTAGCTATTAAAATAAATTTTTAACGTAGACTAAACAAATTATGTCAATATTAGAATCCATAACACCAACTTTATAGGGTTTTTGCAATGGAAGCTTGTAAAACTAAGTGGGGTAATAAGATATGAATATTGATTAGAATTGAATAATCTCAGGTTATGTTTTGGGTAGAGTCAAAATTAGGGAATTAAGGGTATGTTTAGTTCATTTTTGAAAATTGTTCAAAAAGAACACCATTTTGGTGTTCTCTCAAACCCATTCTGAGTTCATTAAATTTATTGTTTTTGTTCTTTATGTTTGAACAAAAACTGAATCAAACTATCCGTGTTTTCCTGCTTTTTAGAATAAAATATTTAAAACGTTAAACAAACAGCCCATAGGGAGTAACCAAAATTGGGATTTGGGTCTTAGAATCATTCTGAAGGCCTTATAATATAAACAAACTAACTTTTGTTGTGAAATAAATTTTATCTTTACAATATTTTAAGTTTTTCACAATTTATATTATAATAGAAAATATTATTTATTATGTTTGATAATGAGTTTATGATCATGGAGCAGACATGATGGAATATTAACATTTAGAGGACACATATAGAAATTAGCAAACAATTTTTTTATTGAAAGAAATTATATACTTAAACTGATTTTTGTTTTTCTGTCTTTCCTTGACCTTTAATTTACTTATGATTAGAAAATAAAAAGCTATTAAAATATATTTACCACAAATCTAGGTTTGCCTTTGTTTTCCTTTTTCCTATTTAGAACACTGTTGCTAGAGAAGCAGCCATCCATAGTTGGCTAGTTTGTGAGTTTTGCATTTAAGATCGACAAAGTTTTCCGATAGAGTCATCATATCTGTCTGTATTTAATATCTTGCATATATGTGAATCTTATGATCAGATCATCTCAAAAGTTTTTGGCATTTTTATTCCGTGTTTAAACAAAGTTATAAAAAAAATTTAATTAAAAATCTATATTTGGGAGTGAGAAATAATCTTCCATGCATATTTATGAATGGAAAAATGAAAATTTTCAAAACAGTTTATCTAATTTATTTTTTTCCTAAACAGAGTTCCCAAATATTAGTTGAATTTATTTGAATTCTTTTCCGGAAAAAAGGCAAAGGAATTAGCAACTTCTCCATTATTGCAATTTTTTTTTTCTGAGGAAATGAAAAGAAACCCCTAAAATTATTGGTAGATTTGAGATAAAATAGAAGAAAAGAAAAAGCAACCTATTTATGATAGCATTTGGAATAAGGATAAGAAGATAATATATGACAAAAGTAATCACTCAAGAACATGTCATATTGGTTATTAGAAAGGATAAATTTTCTATCATTTTTTAAAAGGATTACTGTGTCAACTTTTCCAAAATAGGAAAAATAAAAAATTTACTGGCACTATTTATATAAATCAACCCTTTTAAAATAACTTTCCAAAGATTCTTATTCTTAAGAGTTTATCTTTACAATGCTATAATTATTTTTTATTTTTATCAGATTTTAAAACGAATAAGAAATATATTAGTTTTGTAAAATTAAATATAATAAAATTTTTCTCAAAAGAGAATATATATATATATATTAGAAATTTTTATATATTTAATAGTTATAGGTTGCTTGAATAAAGTCAGGAACTAAAGCAAAATTATATATATTGTTTAATGTCGAATCTTATCTCACAAAATTGGATGCATCTGAGTCCTATAATATATATATATATAGTGATATATATATATATATATATATATATATATATATGGTTAAACATTTTAGTTACAATGTATAAAATTGTTCCCTTTGGTCTCCTTCCCTCCTTTTACCTTTTCCTTTTTGAAATGTTGGGTGGTGGCCAGGAAGATGTTAAGAAATTCCATAACAAATATTAATTGCATAAATTTGAGAAATATGAACTTTATAGAAAATTTAAAAGGAATTAATTACAGATAAATATATGTTATTTTTTGCTTGTCACACGAAAAATTACCAATGTATGTATTGGATAGACTTTAAAGGAGTTTTGTAGAATTATTTTTTGAATTTTTTTGATAATTCTATTGTTTAATTTTTTGAAATTTTTGATTGAATAAAAAAACCAAAAGATTAGAATTTTAGATTTTTAATGTATTTTCTATTATGAAAAATAGATATTCAAATATAAAATATCATGTGGATACAATGGGAAACATAATGGAGGTTTTGGTGGGAACCACATTAGATATGATGTGAGTCACTGTTCATCAAACCAATAACAATATTTGAATTTGACAAAGAACCAAGTGTGACGAGAGTGATAATTTCAGTTTATATAATGATTTTTAAATATTTCTTAAATATTATTTTATTATTCTGCGACTTGCTGAAAGATGCTAGAGAAGTACTAAAGGCTTTGACACTTTAATGTATTTATTGTAGACGAAACCTATGGTCCGCTTGACAACCCATCAATTGTTAGATTAATTTCAGATATTCATAATCCACACCACTCATTAAAATCTAGTAGTCTTTGGTTTTACTCTATTCAAGATACAAACCTATCCTAATCAATAATGACCACACAGGTCCAGATATACAATTAAAATGAGTAAAAATGGCCACTGGGCCCTGTGATTAATACCTACAAAATACATAATTAACTATATGAGGTCACATAGTTCAAGAGTTAATAATTAACTTATTACAAACATATATTAAAATTATAAAGTTCAATATATGTCATACATCAGTAATACAAGCCATAACCCGACTTTCTTCCTAAAACACCCTCTAACTAGTGTCAGCTTCGCCACCAGACTAAATGGTGATCCCTCTGAGCTGTAGTGAGCAAAGCCCAAGAAGATAATTTTCTACATGGGTTACTCCCCTAATCGGCGCACACATGTATAAACAAACATTATTCAAAATAATCACATGAAGCTACTCAATGTTCATATTGACTGAATCCCATGTCTCGAGTCCTTGTCACCTCCTCACATGCCTAAGCCAACATGAAAGGGAATAATCACAAAACAAAAGTTTTGTTCTGAAAAACACACTACAAAGTTTCAAGAAAATATTGGACTACCCTCTCCGAGATGAATGTGTTGAGAACCTTCCCTAAACAATTCATGGGCTCCTCCGGTTATGCAATTTATCACTTCTCCTTTCCACAATTCTCCGGAAAATCTATCCACTGAAATTCCTTCTACAAACATTTTCGTTTAACTTTCACTCCCATGTCATGCACTCAATTCTAATATTCTAGGTGCCCCATGCATATGGAATGTATGATGCCAATTCCAAACACAGATCTATGCTAATATATTCACATGCAAATATATATTAAACATAATCAATCTACATAAAGATATATGTAAATCTCAACTAATTACACCAAAATTAGTCGTGGCTAATTAACAAATACAAGCAATCATTTGAATCACTCAACACATGCTAAATCACACAAAATATTCCCATGTCACTATTCACATGAAACAAGAAACCTCTGCCATCGTCACACTGTTACAAAAGAGATTTTCTCCAATTTGCTCAAAAAGCTGCGATCTAGGCTACGCTAAACAAGCCCGTGATTATTTAACTACTACATGGTTCTTAAACAGGATTAATTACATGTGAAAAAGATCCCTAATTCGAGTTGGTTTTAACCCACCAAATTATGCCCACGCGTAGTCCCCGCCAGAGAGCAACTTTCCTGTCTGCTAAACGACGTCCGATCACGCAAATCTAAAGAAAATGTGCTCTCTCTTTAAAAAAAAAATCACAAAATTTGCTACTGCATCACCTCCTCTTCATCTTACACCATTTTGGTCTCTTTGAAGGAAGAAGATGTACACGATTTGCTATGTTGTCTTTATACTCATTAAACATTCAAATAATGCCACTTATGTCCCATTTTTGGATTTTGACACTCAATTATCTCGGTCATCCATTTCCATCATCTCTCTACTCATGCAACATGTTTCACATGAGTACATGTTATAGGTGATTTTTGTCACATCACATGTCGTTTTACGACACACGATATCCTATGGCCTTGAAAACGCAAGTAAATCTGACCTGGCTCTTAATCTCTGACAAATTCACTGGTAGCTAGATTCAAGTAGACGATTCCAACGGTGAAGTCCGTTTCATCATCCGAGATTTAGAAAATTTTTGAATTTTTACCAAAATGACCATTTTACCATTTTTCTGAAAATTGGAATTTTTCTCGGGTCTTACATTCTCCCCTCCTTAAAAGGAATTTTGTCCCGAAATTTCGATAATCATAATAACTCACATGATGCAAATTATATCATGCATGTAAACTAGTCATTTAAGTACTAAAAACGACTAAAACCACGACTTCATCCCAAACAAGAAGGGCGGTGGCCCGCATTGTGTCCTCCTCGCCCCACGCTGACTCCTCCACCACAAGGTCGCCATAGCACCCTCACTCACCATGGTCTTGCATTGCAAAACCGCCCCGGCCATCATACTGCACATAACGTCCCTCCTCGAAGGTCCATCGTTGTCAACTCAATCTCTCCTGTCCACTACATGGCCGGATCCGAGTATACTTCCGCATGAGACGGAATACCTCGACTGACATGCCGGGTGGTAGTCAACCAAAGACGCTATTAAAGGTTCACCCTCTCGTATTCGGGTGGGTTCAATGAACCCGGGCGAGGCTCTGCTGTTTTCCGAACTCGACCACCTCTCTTAGGTCATCACCTTCAAGAAGACGGATCTCCAACTAACTCTAAGGGTCGACGCCGTGACCGCTTAACTCTTCGCCGGCTTGAGCCGCGGAGAGAAGACGCCGCCGACGCTCACCTTCCTGCGAGGTGCTCCCAATCGCATCGACCAGTGACGAAGCCTTCCCACCTCGTCCAACATATCTGATTCTGACGGCCTCCCGCACAAATGCCCCATATGGTGCCATTCAGATAATACCGATGAACCGGCTGCCAGGCGACCCATCATGCAAGTGCTCTTCCCAACTACCTTGCGATCCAGACGCATGCATCAGATGTTATAATCCAATAACATAAAATCCTACACAACTTCGCCAGGTAAGAAATGTCACCTTCCTGTTGTCATACTCACACGACAACCCAATGGGTCATTAACCTAATCCATGTCATGAATGACATCCATATATCGAGCCCTTGCCGGCTCAACAACACCCAATACAATCTCCAAAGGGGTATCCAAATCTCGAATCACTTCTGACTCCTATCACTCAACTCTAAGTCTACGTGATAACTTGACCGTAGAGTTTTCATCTCGAAATACCTAGACTCCTATCACCCACCCCAAGTCTTGTGATAAATACGATCGTGCTTCCTGCAACATAACTCTCGGCTTACACTACAGCCTCTTACATTCACACGTAGTTCTCTGACATTCCATGGGTCTCTACACCCACACGTAAATTTCATATCTCACTCAGTCTCTTACACTCCACATCGTGAATTTTTGATAGCTCTGTCTCTTACACCCACACGTAAATTGGGATCTTCTCCCCGAGTTCTTACACCCATATAGAAATTGATACCTTCTCGGTCTCTTACACCCACAGAGGCCTAGATCCTCCCTGCCCTTACACCTGTTACGTAAATTGATAGCTCCTGCCCTTACACCCACGTAAATTCGGATCTCTCCCTGCCCTCTAAACCCACAATGCAATTGGGATAGCCATCTGCCCTACACCCAATACACCTGGGATACCTTCTATCTCTTACAATTCAATACAGACCTTTCTGATACTACCGTGCCCCAACCCTAACCTGTGCTTCTCACCTAGGGATTAACGACCCCTCTCTGCTTTGGCCCACTCATGACTTTAATTACTCTTCATTTCCAGATCTAACTATGAGTCTTCACTGACGAGTCCCAAAGACAACCCAAACTCACACTCACCAAGAGCCGTGAATGACCATACCATGGCACCCATACTGACGACGCGATGTTATCGCATGAACATAATGATACATATCAGATACTCATCCCTGGGTCCAATTTCGAAAGGTAATCTTAGAGATCTTAACTCACAATCTCATCTCCCATCCATTAACTCACCCTACACCTGTGAAGAACATCCACATCTAGTTTCCTCTAAAGGCCTCAACCTTCTGCTCAATCTATCACACAAGATGCAACAATGAATGAATATGATGCATCCATTTAAAAGTTTACTCTAGTCACCATGCAAGAGTAGAACTGACACCATGATACATCCATCGCTTTGTGAAGTGCTCACCAGAGTATCATGAGACTACTTCCTGTAATCTCTGCCTCATATGCCCAAGTCATGATGAAGCACATATCATCACCCGCCTAACTAGAAGTCCCGGCCTATGAGTCCTGTACCTGACCGACCCACATTTCATCCTTCATCACCTCATCGTCAAGGTGTCAGATAGCACCTCGAACCGAACCGGTTCCTCCAATCTGCTCAGCTGAGGAATTGAACTATACTCTCCTGCCGACAGCTAATCGGGATCACTGCCCAAAACCCGGGATCCTGCCTTTGGGGGAAATCCCGCCTCACATGCCCAAGTCATTTCAGCAGGAACAACATATCATCCGCCCCGTCACCAAACGCCCATCCTCGCCCCCTGCCCGAAACCTCGTGAGCGGTCTTCCTCCCGAACTAGAAGAAGGCCGATCTCCCTCTGCTAATTAACACCCGCATCCCGAGTGCCCGAAAGATCCTCGACTTCTCTATGATGTGGTCGTCTCAACCATGGAGTCCATGTCCCAGGCAGTCCCACGATCCCGCCCGAACGGACAAACCTCCACACTCGACCTCCTAACCCTGCCATGTCCGAGCCACGTAATCCACAAGAAAACGGGCTGCTAGCTCCAGTGAATCTAGCCACATACCCATCACGCCATCGCCCCCCGCTTCACTTTAGGAACCCAGCCTCACATGTCTCGCACTATCCTAAAATACTTACCCATGAACAGCTCCGTGAACTCCGCCATGTCATTGCCTCTAGGTTTAGAGGTCTTTGCCCACCCCAATTCATACTGGCCTCGCCTAGCCGGAACTGGTTATTTCCACTCGTCAGACGGAGGTAATTCCATAGCCTCAACACCTCTCACTCGCATGGGTCCCCAATGGTCCGCCACCACCTGGGACCCTCCTCCCCAACGTCTCCGAGGATGATGTGCCCTGAACCTCTAGAGGTTACTCGAACCTCCCTGGCTACTTGTTGCACTAGCATGTGCAATGGTAGCAAACAAGACCTCACTACAATTTTTAACAAAGGCTTGACATCAAATGGTATTTCGCCAAATGTCAGCTCGATCAAGACTGTACGACCTCTATGTCCTCTGCCTCACTAGCCATTCCATACCAAATGGCAAGTTAAACTTCAATGCAGTATCTCTAAGGCTTAAACACGCCCCGAGACACTATCTATGATGTCAAAATATTTTTATAATAAGTCCCCATCATGTGCAATGCAAGCATAATTAATCCAATATATCAAAATCATATTTAACATCAAAAATTTTATTTTGAAAATTACTCTTAAAAGATTTTATTCATTTTATTATTTATTACTTTTTTTTTTCAAAAAATTTTGTAACACGTCCCAACAGACTAAACAATGCACTAAGTCCAAAACTATGTCATAATACAGGCACATCAGACCCTTGTCAAGATTATAAGAAGAATATATAAAGAAGAATAAGAAGAATAGACGGTAAAGGGGTGGTAAGGCCTGTGTCAGCTAGCATGCCTGTGTTATACATATACCAGGCCAGGCGCGCCGGGTCGCGGTTGCGGTCGTGCCCCCACCGTGGTCAGAGCCTCTACCTGGGCCGGCCAGGTCGCGCCCAGCGCCGATCGCGCCCCGTACAGCGCCCCCACGCCGTGATTGCAGTTCGCCGCTTGCCGTATCACAACCCAAATTGGGAATAAGCTGCGACACCAGGAGACCTTAATCTAGATTTCGCAAAGATAAATTGTAATTTCGTAAAAATCCAAATTTTTCGTGATCTCGGATGACAAACAGACTTAACCGTTAGGAATCGTTCTCGCTAAATCTAAATACCACGCCGATTTCGCCAATCTCAGATAGTCTTAATTTTTACGCTGAAAGCACGGAGGAGCGCGACACTTGGCACTTTGCGAGGGTCTAAGATATGCCACACGCGTTTTGTTGCCATGGAAGAGTCAAACATTGATTCAAGGGTCACATGTATATATGGCATATTGGGGAGGGAATTCATATTATAAGAGGATAAGGTGTAACTTCTCCCTCAACCAATAGAATTTACATGGTATCAGAGACTTGTCTCTTGTCCCAATCTCGACCAAATGGATTGTAAGGAGAAGAGTAGAGGGCGAGAAAGAGCAAACTGAAGAGAGGGAAGCGCGATTTTTGCAGCAGGTGCTCACCTTCTCTCAAAATCCCCCACACATCGGACCGTCTGCTTCCATGGCATTGTATAAAGTGCTCCCCACTAGCAGTGACTACTGGCACCGCTGAGGGGCTCACAAACTCCTGAAAGGTGGGCTTTTCTCCTACTGCTTTACCTCACATATCATGTAAATGGATGGGGATTGCCGAGGCCTGGGATGCACGCGACTTCGGCCCAAAGATTCGACCGAGTGAATAAATCCTTGGTGTGGGTTGATGAAATTCACCTGGATCGCTTCAGGATTCGTGGTGATGTGTTGTCGCATACAAAATAACACGTTTGTGAAATTAGGTCGCTCCAAGACGAACCGATTGTGTCTCAAAATTACTGAGCTGTTTCTATGCATATTATAATCAAGAACATAATGTATAATAAATTTGTTAATATAATATAAAGATATATTACAATAGATGTCGCGGTGTCACGCATTGTGTTCTAGGTGGAGAACCTGCGAGGGAAATCTCCACTACCTGCACGCCACCTGGTCGGGAATATATTTTTCGTAACGAAGACTATTTCGGGGATGGGACGATCCCGACCTAGAAGTGAAGAAATGGCCAAACTCCGCCTTATCTTGTATTTATGTTTTTTGTAAAATTCGCAAGAGACCTTTGGGCTTTGTATAAATTGTAATTAAATACAATTGTGATTAAATCATTTTCAGATAAAATATACATTTTACGAGTATGGATGGGTGGGCCCAAGTGGCTATTTTTGCATTACGATAGTCTCATGACACGAGACATGTAGATCGCGTCGACGGGTAGTCAACTAGACACCCTGCCTGGGGTGTCACGCATACACGCAGTGGCCACCTTCGCCTCGTCACGACATACAATCGATTGTATCGCACACGCTCAACCTAAATCGTGCCATTACCACAATTATCAGACGCGGACAATTCCCAAATTGGCCAAGTTTCCGTCACGATACAATTATCAGACGTGACACAATTCCCAAATTTCGCTGTTCTCCCACGCTACGATACAATTTATTGTATCTCGACTTCACTCCCAATCAAGTTCCCACCACACGGATATTAACCGATTGTATTCGATATTACCCCAAATTTAATCAGCCTTCATCATTACGATATAACTGGATTGTATCGTGATTACGTTTCCTAAACAGATGCCTACAAAGGCTATGTCACGATACAATTCATTGTATCAGGATGCTAGCCAAGGGCATCTGTCCAATTCTGCTTAGTTTTTTTTTTTTTTTTTTTCACACACACACACACACACACACACACACACACACACAAATATATATATATGAGAGCAGAATAGAGAGAGGAAATATATATATATATATATATATATATATATATATATATATATATATATATATATTCTCATTCATGCTTATTTCAGAAAAAACAACGAAAACATATATATATATATTTTTTCATTTTCAAGAGCACCAAATAAATTTATAAAATTATTTATCTAATTTTTTCTTCACACACACTCAGAAACCTTTCTCTTTAGAAAATTTCTTCTCATCATCATTTTTTTTTTCCTCCAATAGCCTTCCTTGCTACTCCATAGAAGCAGTAGCTCGAACACTGCTATCCCTATGACTCAAAAAAATATATTTTAAGGGTTCAATTAGAACCCTTTTTCTTATGCAAAAACTAGTATAATTTTCCGCCTTTCCACGAACCATTAAATTTAACTGAAACTGAGCAAATATCCAGAATTTTTATTTGGCTTAATTCTGGACTATTTGGCCCAAAATTTCGAACACCTAAGGTTACCTTTTCCCGAATCTCTGTCTAACGTTCTTCCTATGCTACCACTACATACAATTTCAATCACACCATACACAACAATTCATCACACATTAATCATCAGTATGTACAAGGAATGTGTGATCTAACCTGCGTCTATTAAGTCCCAGTAACATGCACTAACTGATCGATTACCCGCTCTAGGTATTTATAAACCTAAACATACCAAGTCATGATCCTAAACTCCGGGGTCCGCGTGACAACCCGTCAACCTCGAGGAATACGGATACTGCAACCCGACACCATCATTAAAATCGGGCGTAGACTCCTTTGTACTGTGATTCACCTAAGGTACAACTCATCCCAATACTGATTCAACAAAGACCACACAGGGTCCATATACAATTCAAAATAAAATCTTTTTGTTCTTGAAAACACACTACCGAAGCCGTAAAATATTAGACTACTCCCAGGCGATTGTGTTGAGAACCTTCCTAAACAATTCATGGGCCTCCGACGGTAATTATCGGACTACTTCCCAACAAATTTCCAAATCATCCGTCTGTTCCTTCACAAACATTTTCATTTAATCTTTCAATTTCATGTCATGCACTCACTCCATTCTAGGGTGCCCCAAAGGCATATGGACAATGACGCTAATTCCAAATATTATCTGTTAACATATCACATGCATATATATTAACATAATTCAATCACATAAAGTATATATAAATTCTCATAACCACTACAACAAAAATTAGTTCACTTGAGCTAATGAATAAACAGCAAGCAATTCATTTTGAATCACTAAACACATACAATCGCTATACAAAATATTCACGAAACACTATTCATGAATGAAGAAACCTCTGTTACCTGCTCATCACCACCACACAAAATAGGAGTTTTCTCCTAATTCTGGCTCAAAGCCAGACCGAAGCCACGATCAAAACAAATTTTTCCTGAATGCTCCTAATCCATTTATATGGTTCTTGCAAACAAGGATTAAATACAAGTAGAAAAGATCCTCACCTTCTTGGAGTTAGTCACCCACAAATTGGTGCCCACGTAGTCCTCGCCGCAGACAGCAACTTTTTCTTTTGTTCGTTGAAAACCCAATGTCGATCGGCACAGAAATTCAGAGAGAAGGCAGCTTCTGAAAATCACAAAATCACATCGTGATCACCTCCTCTTCATCCCGCATCGCTTTTTTGGTCTCTTTGAAGAAGAAGATGTATACTATTTGCTATTTACCTACTCATTAAACATTCAAATAATGCCACTTATTTCCCTTTTCTTGATTTTTGACAATTGGCAATTATCTCTACATTCATTTCCATCATCTCTCTACTCATAAGATAGTCGATGAGTACATGTTATGGTGACTTTTTGGCTACAACACATGTCGCTTTACTGATCCGATGGTTCGTACCAAAATGTGCAAATTCCGATCAGCTGGAATCTACTTAAAATTTAATTTTTGTAAATAGATTTCATGACGATTCCAATCGCCAAGTCCATTTTGAGATCCTGAGATCTAGAAAATTTTCGGATTTTTACCGAAATGATTATTTTACTCCTTTTTCCGAAAAATCAATTCTTTCTCAAGGCCTACATACATATTGTTGAATATAAAAGCTTATTCATGAATTTGATATTTGTTGACTAAACAATAAGTAAAACTGATGGTAATAATTTATAGCATAAATTAAAGAGACCCAGCTATATTTTGAACAATATTTCGTGGATTCATATCTTCTACCTCGTGAGGAGAAGAATCATTACTATATTAATTTGCTCAAATCGAGTAAGAAAATAATGAGAAAATAGGCTCTGGCAGACCCTCTGTAGGGAACAAGGAAGTGTAATGCTTGCATACCAATCCCACATTGGTTATTAAGGAAAGAGGACTCAACATGGACATATGGTGGGCAAATTTTCTATGGCTAGCCCTATGGGAACCATAATTTTATGAGGGAAGCGAAAGCACCTACATGCCTGGTTCAACACGCCATGGCGCGCGCCCACTCCACTCAATTACGACCCTTGGCCAGCTCTGGTGGAGTGTGATTTAAATGCCTTGATCTTTTTGAAGGTGACCTTAATGCATCAAACACTGAATTTAATTCCAAGATCCATGGTCATTATATCCAATCAAGATTTAATTGTGGTTCACCATGAAGAACAACTATCAAAGTGTGTCCGCCAACTTTCGCTGAGTTGTGTCTCTAGAGACAGGATCAGTCCTAAAGTCACTAAGAGAGCTTTGCAACACTGTGTTCATTGTCATTCTTCATATAAAAACGACTTAAATGTCATTTTCATTCCATTATAAAGAATATCGAGGCAGCCTTTAGTGCATTAATTTTCAGATGGCTGTAGTGCCGGAGAGTACACACAGTAATTTGGTTCGGATAAGATCGGAGTGCGCTTCTATCCGTGAGAAGACTAGTCAGACATCATGGGAGGCAATATATTCCATATAAGCACCAAGAGCGGGTGAAACTGGTTTAAGGACAATGTGTCAAACACTAACCTTGTCAAACACTAACCTGTCAATCGTTAGATTCAGGTTGAGACACACGAATGCGCACTGCTACTTTATCTTTTACGGTAAACTTTCCCTTATACTAAATCACCGTTAATGTTGATAGTAGATCAGATGGTTTAAACGAAACCAACAAGTTATTTTTACCTGTATTTTTGAATGCCCCTTTATCAACACCTTAAGGTAATGAATTAGTTTAATCACTTGTTATGGTTCTAGTTTTGGATTTAAAAATGTGCTGACTTTGTTTCGTTTTGTTCAAATCATACACTCAAACAAAGGACTTTTGATAAACCATACAAAAAAACATAAAGTAGTAAACTTCAAAAACAAGAATCTCAGGACCGTTATGGTTTTATAATCACCGTCGTTGTTTAAATAGTTTGTAATCTTTTGCTCATCGAATGGATGCAAATGATATTATCAGACTAATACGTACTACAAATCATGTCAGTCTGTTCCTATTCTACCCATGTATCTCATGGGGAGAAACCCAAAAGTTCACAATGGGAATGATTTCACAGATGGCAATGTAAATGTTATTCATCTCACTGATGCTGAATCTCACAAAGTTTCTTCTCGATGATGTTCCGCTTCAGTGATGAATGAGGCCGACCGCCAAGTCATGTCATGTGATCGTACGGCACTCCGATTTTCTATGTAAAAACTATATATTCAAACAGTCCTGAGACCATGATTGTATCCCCAGATGATTGATAAATAATCACATTATAATGGTATAGGTCCAATCAAGACAACTAGAGTTGTGGGAATCCTTGGATAGAAAATACAAGACTGAGATGCCTGAATGAAGAAATTCATGCGCGCATTCCAGATTATAAAACAGATCCAAAGACCATCATGTCGTTTAAGATCTTCAAGGACTTTAAGGCTAAAATTCATGCTAAAGGATGGTGCTTAGTAATCTTTTCTCGCATGTGTACTATTGAGAATAACAAATTAAAGGACTTCAAAATTTATTTGAAACACAAACACAAAAATGAAGCTTGAAGACTGATTCGTGAGATTGAGATAGAGGGAGAACAATAGAGTTCAAAAGAAAGTAGGCAACTGAGGTTCAAGCTGAGTCGGATGAGTCATGGAGCTGTTTGATCCATTGTGGCTTACTGAGAGTACTTTTATCATAGTGCATAACTCCATTCGGTGTGCTCGCCTTATATCGAGACTAGTTTGATGCATAGACTCATGATTAGGTAATTATAGAGTAGTTATTGATATATTATTTTAGTCATATGCATAATAATGATAATTTTAGTCATATTAACATTGAGGTAAATTGTATGTGTTATGAGAGCCATACATCTAGAGTCGCTGTCTATCTACTTGATATTCACACACAGATTTGGCAAGATGTCATCACTTATCTACTGAGACTGAGAGTGGTATCATCCACAGAAAGGTCTGTCACACTTCATTAGGGCGATACCTCCATCTTGCTTATTAGAGGTAAGAGACAGATACATTTGGCTGACAACAGAGGGACACAAGTACAACTTATTAGACAGATTACGCACTATACTTTGATGGCTACACATAGAGACGATCGTCAAGATCACCTTATGAGTTTGGTATTATGGACTTCCACGATCCATATATATGGTGAACAATATTACACATTTTGATCACACACTACCCATAGGATAAAATGAGTACCCATATTATAGTTATGTTATCCAGACTTGTCGTTAAGTAAGCGCCTTTAAATTTAAATTATTTCCAATATTTAATGGAATATGCATTTACTTTCATGTCAGTTTGTTTTTTTAAACATCCGGATGGTAGAGATCGCTACTATATTCCATGGCTTCGCTTTGTTACACGACATTCATCATATTGGCAGATCGGCTGCGCCCCTGGTCGAGACCAAATACATCGCCACAAGACTTATAGAGGCATCTACGCTTTCAAATGAACATCCATCGAAACCTACGCCATCCACTGTAGTTAGGATGCAGCGGATCCGAGGTCGAGGTCGAGGGAGAGGTGGTGGGCTAGATCGTGGTCGACTTGGTCGTTGACTAGGTGGTCGTGCTTCTGGTCGTTCCACTGATAAGACTTCCATGCCACCCGAGTATTCCACACCACCCCCTGAGGCTTCCATACCACACGAGTTTTCCACACCACCCTCCCATACTTTCAACGGCTGTGATTCACACCACCCTAGAGACTTTCCCTTCACATGTCATCCCACCATTATCACCCAGGTCTCCACTGAGGTCATATTATTACCATCTATGACATCACCACATTGTAATAGATTCCAAAACAATTCTAACAATTTTAAAATACGTTTGGGGTATAAAATAAAGTAAATGAAATTTCTTCCGAATTTAAATCCAGAACTAAAAAATATACAACTCAGTAATTTATAGAGCCAAATAAATTTGCAAATGTCAAATGGGACCCAAGGTCATAAACAAGAACAGAAGGTCAAACACAGAACAGAAATGAAATTATGAAATAGAAGAGTTAAATATGAAAATAAATAGGAATTCTATGGCAAGCCAAACAAGGCCTTAATTTAAGGCTTAAGACCAAGTTTGGTCTCTAGAATTGCCATTTTCTCACATTTAGCAAAAAGTATAGAGAGGAGAAAGATAAATAGGCTCAATAGAGAAGAAGAGAAGGAGTTTGTGATTTCTTCTCCATGTAATCAAAGGACAAGCGGATCAAGAAGGAGGAAGAATATACAAAGAGAATCAATGATAAGAAAACCAAATCAACCCCTTCTACTTGTGTCGGGGTTTAATAAAACCCCAAACGTGGAAGGAAAGTGTTCTTGGATGGTTTTATTCATTTTGATGTTGTTTTGCATCGTTTTGATTGGTCAATTGGTTTTGAGAATGGTTGTGAAGAGAATGTTGGTTTTCAAGAAGCTATCAAAATTTTGTCAAAACCCTGTTCTTATTTATTATAGATTAAGTTATAATCATCCAAATGAAGTGATTCCAATTGCAAAGAACCATAAGAGATAGGATACAAATGTATAGAAGGGACCAAGAGCAAATTGTAGCTTGAGGCTCCTGAATAAGGGCTATAAAGGTGAGTTCGGCAGTCATGGGTATGCTCAGCTAAAGAAGGTGTTTTAATATGTTGAGTTTCACTAATCCAAATTAAGTATTCAAAATATGGTAAACTATAATGAGTCATTTAACTCATTAAACATGGTATGAAAATTGTTACCTAAAGTTCCCAAAATCTGGGTCAAAGTGAGAGCAAGTGTTAATAACTGATCACTGGTAAATTAGAGTAGTCTGGACAAAATGTAATAATCAGAGTTTTGGTGATCTAATTGATGATTCCACTGAGAAGAAACCTTAAAAACCATAGCTTCAAATTATTAGAAGGAACCATTACCAATTTATATAGTTAAGACCTCATAAATTGAGAGAATTACAGTAGGTATCCAAGAGCTAAATCCAATTTAATATTAAAATGCGTAACTCGAGTTTGGGACTCAGCTATGGGCTTGAATTTATAGAAAAGAGATTGTTGGGATGATTAGCAAGGTCTTGGGGAAGAATAAATGGTCTTGGAAATATTAACTTTTTTGCTAGACAGAAATTTTTATTTGGAAATTTATTTGATTTTAGAAAGTGTTTGTTGCTGTGTTGTCAAAGTGGATGGTGTGTTAAATGGGACAGTTAAAAATCACCAATTGTTTATAACTAATTTTAAAATTGGGGTTGGTTAGACCTTCGTTCCAAGCCAATAAATCAATTTTTGAAGCACGGACAAATATTAGATTGCCTAGAGACTTTGAAAAGGGTATTGTTGTCAGGAAAAAGAAGCATGTTTTGTCTCACTGTTATGTAATGAGGGTCTTATATAGTTGAATTTAAAATTGAAAATTTTCTGTGAGATGTCATTGATATATATAAAGACCAAACTGAGAGTTTCATATAATTTTGAATACCGCTTGAATAATGTTTAATAAAGTCCTGTAGAGTACAAAACTGAGAAAACACCCATGTTGTTAGTGTTTGTTCGAGGTTTTGACTTAATCTTCCTAGATGGGTTTAATTGATCAAGAGTACTATTGAAAAAGATTAAAGGCAAGGCTAAATTTAGTATTTTTATGTGATGGATTAAAGTTGGGAAACTAACAACCATACCGGCTTGTCTTACCCTTATTTTCTTAATGATTAAGAATACGATATTAAGCTTGAAATCAACCCTAACCAAAATCACTAGTACTACATGAATACTATTGTTCTTTATCATTGGAATCAATGATTTATGATAAGTGCCCTGAATTGAGATAGAGATTCAGGATTGGAATCAAAGTGCAATGCTTTTGGGTTTGTTCTAATCTTTCTCTCATTATTTAACTCATCTCCAAAAATGTTTGCATTGTATGTTGAATCATAAATTGATTTCATAAATAAATTGTGAATGAATTAAAAGCTGATTTGGGTTAAGAAATTTGAGAAATTGATTGATTGCTAAATCAATGTATTAATGAAAATTGGTGAAGTATTGAAATGATTTGCTCAGATAAAATACATATTTATTGTATTTTCCTATAAACAGATTTGAATGTCCTTAATAGAATGTTAACTGAATTCGAAAGCAAAGATAGATTAAAACAATAAGAGTCGCACAAACGTTTTTCTTCTCCTTTCTTTTCCGTAAGGATGTGGCATACCTGATATAGAGCCCAATGACAAGATTCCGTAGTTTACACTAACTATACATATTTGCAAATCAGAGCACCGCTGTACCACGGATCGCCTGATTCACATTCCGTAACTAAAAGAATAAATTCGATAAGGGCTAAATGTAAAATGATAATAAGAATGAAAAAGTGCAAGATGAAAAGATCCGATGATTTTACACATGAAAATGCAGGTTCGAGACACTAATGAATTCAGAGAACATTAAAATGGAAAGAGTATCTTTATGTATGGTTAACGCATTAGTCATTAACAGCACAAATATTCATGAAATTTGTAATGATTTGATTTAAATCAAATAAAGAGAGAATCAGATGTAACCACTGGCATGAAATGCGAAGGTAGTTTTTTTATCTATGCGCAGGTACCAAGTGAATAGGAACGAGGGACAAGATCGAGGAGCACAGAGTCATCAAGAAAGCTGCGGAGTAAAAGTATATACTCCGTCATATGCATCCATCCTACTTTTGAACAATTGATGTTTCTATGATCAAAACAAATAAAACTCAAAACAACAGAAGTATTATTTGAATGGGCATGGAATGCCTTCACAATGCATTTTGTTAAATCGTTATGGGCCTACCTAATTGGAACGCATCCGCACATATTTGAAAGCGTTTTATACCGAATAAACGGTCGTCAAAACTGGCGTTATTTTGCTTTATATGTTTGCAAAGAACTCGCCAGTAACCCATCATTGATCGCCACCAATCACGATAAAGCAGGCACAGCTAACACAGAATAGAAGGCATACATACAAATATCCCATCGACGGTAGACCATGATTGACCTTGTTCCGCACTGGGTGCATGCCCACTCAGGAGACCTCACTTTCCATCGCATATCACTGAGTCATTCCACATCGCCCTTAACCTCTAATTCCCTTCAACCCTAAACTCCCCTAATTCCTTCCAACTCCATCAAATCCATTTTAGATCGCACATGCCCCTACAGATCATCTAACCCATGTATTTAGGTTATATCCTAAGAGAAAGACAGTTCTCCAACATGTGGGACTCAGTGCATGTCTATTTATATATGTATATATTGTTATTTGTATTACGTTGTGTAAGATATTATGATTCGCTTATATATAAAATGATCAATCGCTATGTATCACATCATCATGAAAGTCAAGAATTTGTATGAAACAGTTTGTAATGCAGTTGATATGTATTGGCTGTTATTTTGATGCAATTAGGTTAGTTTGGGATGAAAGTCGTTAATTGATTAATCTGCTCAGACAGTGATGTGACTGGGTTACTCATTCACGCAATTTAGGTCGAGCCTGGATGAAAGTCAAGCACTCTGATGAATCGTTTGTACGCAGTGATGGGAAATTGGCTGTATTTTGACAGATGTTCAGAATTCCGCTTCAGAATTTGCATGCATTCCAAACCCTCTCTCCCCCTTCCTCTCTCTCCTCCTCCTCTCTCGCGGGCAGGGGGCGGTTCACCCTCCCATACAATCACCGACGTCCCTCTCAAGGTCCGAGAACAACCCTCAAGATCCTCATGATCCTCCTCTTAGACTGGCAGATCAATATGTCATCTACTTAAAACCAAATGAACTGATCAGTGGGGCTGAACACCTTACAGCATAAGATCCGTGAGAATACGCTGGAGCATTCATCACCTGTACGAAGACACTATGAACTCAAAATGCCTATATTGTTTCGAATGTCGCCTTAGGATATCGCTTCTCAACTCAACTACAAACTGGTGTAGATTTATCTTCGAGGTAACTGTTCCTCTCAACTGATCAAACAAATCATCAACTAAAAAGGGCACGGCTCTAATGGTAGCCTTATTCAACTACCGACACTCCATACACAACCGGAGACGATTCTCTTCCGTAAACAGAGTTTGAGCACCTAAGGTGAAGTGCTCACGAATAAAACACTTCCAGAAATCGAATCGACCTCGAGTTCCTGAATCCCGCGAGCACCATTCTGCATGCAAGAGTCAGAAATAGGCGGCGTACCAAAAAGTGCAACTCATCAACGGTAAGTCTACATCCCCTACAGCAAATCGTGGCTTCATCCGAAAAACATCCTTGTACTACAAACCACCGAGGTAATTCAAACTCGATAGCCTCATCCTCCAACGTAAGCTCACAAATGAACCACCAACTCCAAGTGCCACCTAGAGTCAGACATACCTCTGTGGTAAGCCAAGGTTTATCCCCAAACGTAACCTAAATATCATCCAAGGTGGTCTTACGACATCACAATCAATGACAATCCCATATGTCAGTTAACTAGTCCATCCCTGCTGGATGGACATCAAACTCGACATGTCCACATGACCTAAGGTCCACAATGAGTGAATCCTTAAAATCCCTTTGCTCACAATCCCAACATATCTTATCAACACTAACCTTCTACCCTAGGAGAATTCAAATGTAACGAATTTCTTCCAAGGTTTCAACCTTCTAAGCTTCCACCTTACACATGATGCCACAATTAATCTAACAGACGCAATTTCAAAGATCAAACAATAATCTCGCTTATAAGTAAAAGAGCAGAAAAGTACCAATAACCGATTGACCCGCAAGCCTGGCCCGAGGTGGGAACACACAGACATGCCCTTGTCCTCGAAGCCCTGGCCAGTGAGCGTTGCCCCGACTCCTCGACCATGCCCTAGCCCATGGGACCGCCCGCGAATAGTAGGTGTCAGTAACCTCGGGACCGACACTATCTCTCCTCGGCCCATGGCGGTGGTAGTGTATAACAAATCAGATCTGCATGTCCCATCGATGATTTGGATCGGTGTCCCCATAACCTATGATCCCATCTTCCAGGACAACTGCCTCATGTTGAGCCGGGTGGTGTGACGCCCCAACCCTAAGACCGTGTCGAAAGCAGTCGCCAACCTGAGAAACTATAAACTTTGTTCACTTACATCATTCTAAACAATTATCTTGAAAATATAAACTTATACAAAAATAAGGGGAATTATAAATTATCACATTACAAAATAACATGTCCCACCATTGAGTGATCAACATATCTAATGTTATTATATACAAAATTTTCATTGCTTTCAAAAATATATGTACATTCATCTAGTATAAACTAAAACATCAATGATGAGCACCTATTGTTGTGTCAATACAATGTGGACGTCTTTCTAACACATCAAGACTCGACACTCCATATTGATAAACACTCAGCGTTAAGGTAAGAAGCTTAGGATCCATAAATATGGACACTCACTTATAACGATCATCACAAACAATAGTACAAATACCTAACTATATATACATATACATTTCAATCACTCTATCATTAATACTTTAACATGGGCGTACAAATCATAAATACCTACTGTTTGATTTATTTACATACATGACATTCATTCATCTTTAGCCTCATGAGTTATGCTTCATGTCTATATCTTGTCATTTATTATTTGGCTTCATGTAATTTCATGTTTTATGCCTTTATAAACATTAAGCAAAATTTTCATCTCATCTTACGTCACATCAACATTCTAAAGAAGCGGATCGCGACGTAATTTTGTATGTACCATGTGCTCATCAACAACAAAGACAAGGATCTATAAATCAGACTATACTGTTCCGACCCAAATGGGGACACTGTAATGATCCAAATGGGATCCATGCCATCAACCTAAATGGGGCCACCGTTTGTAAATTGTATGTCGCAGATTTGCCATTCCTATAAAGTATCTATCCAACTACCCAATCATAAGCGTACAAATTGGGTTTATTATGTTTTCAATAATCTTTTCAAATATCAAAACACATATCCATGTATATAAGAATAATAATATCCTACATATCGGAGGAATTATCATTAATTATTCTCGAATACGTGAGATAGTTTCACATATTTCTTAAGATCAATTTGATCAGATTTTGAAGCTTCATATAACAAAGATATACTTTTCTCGGCTCGATCGAGTTCATATCCTTCATATCTTAATCATCTCAATATATTTATCCTATATCACAACATTAATTCATATAACTTTATACAATTTTCATTAGATACTCACAAACTAGGCATATATCTCTTTTATTGGTCTTCTATAATCATTTAAGAGACATCTAAGTGTCTCGGGGAGTCACATAGAGGAAGACAAAGAAGTTCTTTCCACAAACAGGCCTATAAAATAACCTTAATCAATTAAAATTGTAGAGATTCCATTTTGTGTGAATTTTCGGTGCAAGGTCTTATCCACAATTGATCACTTCCTTCATCTAAGTTGTTATCCTGTGAAGTCTAGTTTACCTAAAAATTAAACCCATTTCGATCACCAAAACTCAAGATATGACACAAACACCCCAGGTCAACTGCTGCTACCAAAACCGAGAACTAAATCAAATTACACTGCGTCTCATAGTACTATAATTTGAGCTAGTGGTCTTGAATATTTAAGGCTATGGTCCTTAGGATTCTCCTCTAATTAGAATCATTCCATTTGGAGCTCTCTAGGCTAAGAATGGCCAAATAAAAATTAAGGGTTTTAGAAAAATTTTGGATGAAGAACCTCTTAAAATACTCCATGTTTCTTTACACATTTTCACAATTCAACCTCCATCGAGATCCAACACAAAATCACAACACCAATAAACACAAAATAGAAGAAGGAAATCCCAAACCCTTGAACCAAACCCTCAAACCCCGGCTTTTTTCTCTTTCTTCTATTCCTTTCTCCATATTATTCCTTCTTACTCAACAATTAGATCTCAGAAATTGCAGAGCAACCAAAATGCCTTTCTCCTCAAGAACCCATAAGCCTTAGTTCTTTTCTCCAAACACCCAAACAGAGAGAATCTCCTTCTTCAGCAAGACCAATTTTGCCTTATCCCTTCTTTGTTGCTATGTTTGGCAAAAAAAAAAATAAAATCTTATTGTTAAACTTTATTCTCAGATTTTAGTCCCTCTTCATTTCATCATTTGCAACCGCCATCACTTAATATGGCATAACATCACGAATTTAATGTCTCTTAAGTCCTTAATTTTCAATTGATCGTTATACCTCACTGGATTAATTCAGTTTATCTTTTTTCACTCTTAACACTTAAATCTCGAAAAATACAAAATTTACTTTATTATACCCCAAACTATAAATAATAAATAAACTACTGTGGTATAATTTTGGGTGTTACAGGTGGCAATGAAAACTTGTCCTCTGCCTTGTCTAGCTAAGAGTCTCGGTTGTCTCCATCTCAGATGATCATCCAGCCTCAGCCTGTAGCCGCGACCTTGTCCTTGAAACCCCCACAGAGTAAGTCCTCGTCTTTCCGACAAAGAAAGAGCTGACTCTCATTCCTCTTATCGAAGAGCACATCCCGTAGATGCTCCATGCGCCATCCACTTCCCTCTATACCTATAGAAGTATTCGACCATCGAGTCCAAGGTTCCAAGAGGAAGCCTCAAGACTTACTCCTGTGATGGACAATTTCCTGCACTATCCTCAAATTTTTCTCACTACCCATGTCCTGTGGCCACATAATCATCTACGAAATGTGATAATTCAGCGTTAACTTTAGCCACGATCCAGCACCATCATCGCTTTCGTTTAACCTAGAACTCTCAAGCTTACGTCGGCGCATAAGTCAGAGAAAATATTTGCCCATGAAGAGCTCACGTAATCCCCATGTCATTACCTGTTCCTCGAGGCTTCAATCTGAACCCCACCATACTGGGATTCACCTCACCGAATAAATTCAATTTTATCCTCGTGGCATCGAGGTGATCTCCATAGACTCTAAAATTCGCCAACTCGTCGAACCAATGATCGCCCATTGTGGTCCCTCCATTAATGTCGATAGATGATGGAGCCTGAACCTGAGGTTACTCTACTCCTCGCCCACAACAGATCGGCTTATGCACGGTGGCAACACAACATCACTTCGCAATGGTAGTCACAAAGACCAATAGCCTCATGAAGGCTTGTTGGTCAAAGGCTCGATGGTGGCTAGTTATCGCCCCGCCCACCTTCTCAAAATCCTCCGACTGCATTTAAAGGCCCAAAAAGTGCTATTTCAACCCTGAATAGATAGGCCTGGAGTGCTTTTTACACTAATCATGCGTCATTGCTAATCAAAGGTTCAAGTCTTCTTAGATTTGCTCTATAATTGCTTAGAGGTTATTTGGTTGTTTGCAGTTTTGCAAAAATTTCGGGAGTCTGATATCGAGACACAAGGATGAATCATGAAGATTGGAACTCAATTGTCACCATCAAACGTAATTGTACAAATCAAAGAAAGAATGAAGGCAAAAATGATGGAAACTGATGCAAGATAGAAGACGCCAGAAGTAATGTAAATATGAACTTTAATTCTGTGAATTCTTAAGATTGCGAAGTACTGGGTCGGGGATCATGTAGTACTTTCAGTTTTGAAGTAAATTTCAAGAATCTTGCTTTAAATTACCACCTTCGCTTAGACACCGTGCATTTCAGTACCGCCCGAAGTGAAATTTGCATTTTCACTACTCACATAAATTTCGCTAGTTAGCTTAAATTTCGCTAGCTAATAAATCACCATCGTTAGCTAATTCTTTGCATTTTCGCTTATTCGTGATTGTTAATTAGTAATTAGTTAGTTGTCTTTCATTGGCTTAGCGAAATTTTTGAGTTCACAATCACACAGCTTGTCATGCTTTGTAATGTTAATGCAACTGACTAATTTTGCATACTGGTCTCCTAAATTTAGCTTTAAATTATGTTATATATACTTTCATGCATCAGTGGCCTATATAAGCCACCTCCCATTTTGTAACTTTCTAAGCAACAATAACAAATTGAGGGAATACAATTTTTGGTAAGTTTTTTATTTTGGCGTAAATATCTTTCTGTGAGCTTTAGTTAGGGTTTGCTTTTTCTCTTCTTCTCCTCTTTCCTTATTTTTCGTCGCAAACACCCCTTGGAGACTGGATAACTCAAGAGATGTCGCTGCTCTTTTCTTTGAAGATAAGAAAATATTTGGTGGTGGGCATACAAGTTGTCTCTTCTCAGACAAAGCCACAGTACTGTGGTTTATGGCCCTATCTTCCTCAAAATAGGTCAATAGCATTGGAATGATCGCAGCAGCTCTGATATGAGTGAGGAGGGATTGCCCAAAGACAAGGATCCTGTGGTTTCGGGACAAAGGCATTCCACGGACAGGAGAGGATGCATATTCCTCCTGCTACCCAAGGAGGTCAAAGGAGTCACATCCAGGTGCCGCACGCACTTTCCACATACAAATATACGTAGAGGCCATTACGGGCCAAGGAAAAGGACGAGGCCCACAGTAGGGATCAGTTCAGGGCTGCCCACGCCTATCACACCATCAGGTCGAGTCAAAGGATCAGCCAGTTATACAGGGTACATTATTGCTATCTTGCCTATGGGGAAGAGTATTATTTGATTCCCAAAAGCCGATTCATTCAATACGCATCGCTTGTGATAGAGCTGAGTTTAGAGGTTGAGGCCTGGAGTGACTTGTATGTGAGTTCTCCCCTAGATTGCGCGAGGATGTGGATGATATGTCAAAATAAGGTTAAAGGATCCCTTCATTCTATTCGCAGCTGACCCGAGGGTCATGGACATGTCGAGTTCAACGCCATCTCGATGGATCGTCGACACCACGCGAGTCATGTATCTATTTATGAGCGTAGAGGTCACACTGCCAGACGATACTCAGGTTGTACTCGTACGCTACGATATTTACCCGCATCTGCACGAGTTCAGAAAGTGTCATGGATAAAAGTCACCGTTACCAACATCACCGAGGACAGGGCGATGATATCCCAAGACGTCAGACGTGGTAATGGCACTTCTGGAAGCTGAAGGTGATGCCCTTCGACTGACGACCGCGCCTGCCAAAGATTCGGATCTCTATGCATGTGTTCAACCATTCTAGACTTGCTTGTCGAATTGTGGATGAAATTTTCGATCTTACTCCCGCCGTAGAGAAGCATGAGGGTGACTTATGATCGCTGGCTGTCGAGAGATCATTCGCCATACACGCCGTTCGTAAGTGTGAGTTTTGGCTGGCTGAGGTGAGATTTTTAGACACGTGGGTGTCAACATCAGCGCAGTTAATTTGACCACCAGAGAATTGAGGCCGTGATGGAGTCGGGAGAGGCCGAAATCGCCGAGATGCGTAGTTTCGACTGGCCGGGTACTATAGGAGATTCATTGAGGATTTCTCCCGATGAGCGACAATCACGCACGGATTATTGACCGCAGCGTCAGTTTGATCGACACCAATGAGAGGAGGCATTCCAAGTCAAGATGAGGCTTACTACTTACTCCATCTCTATAGGGTCCCTTACTGTGGACAAAGGTACACAATGCATTGTGATGCCCGGCTGGCTGGGATCGATGTGTTTCTTGGCGTACCGGAGGGTAGTAGCTTATGGTTCCCGCCGGCTGAAGAATCATGAGCGTAATTATCCCAATACACGATGATGGAGTCAAAATAGTTCGCCAAGATTTGCACCACTATTTATATAATAATGGCCTGAGGTGTACTCGTAATTCATAAAAGCCTGGCATATTTTCACGCAAAGGGGACCCTAATATAGAAAATTTAGATGGATGAGTTCAGAGTGACTATGACTTTGCCTTCACGCTTCACCCGGTAAGGCAATGTGTGGCCGATGCACTCCAAATGAAGTCATGGCATTAGCTAGTATGTTTCAGTGGCGGACGCTCGGTGACTGGGACGCTGGGATTGCTGCCATCAGCAGTGCTCGGTGGTGGCGCTGGGGAGCTGCAGTAGCTACACCGCCTTCCGCCATGCAGTGATCGTCCCCAGGGGTAAGACGTGAGATAGTGTCCATCAGTGGACTGGCATGCACCTGTACAAGGATTCCAGGGCCGGACCGTCCAGCACAACAAGGTAGTGCCTTCTGTATAGAGATGTAGCGGTTCCCGGGCTGGATCATCTGAGACAGACAGACTTTCAAGGAGTTTCAACGCCTCTATTCACTGGTAGGTAATCCTGGTGAAAACAAGATACCAGATTCTATAACGCAGACTACTAAAGGAGATGAAGAGACATCGAGGACCTGAGTCCACTACGTCCTCTATGTCAGTAGTGTTAAGGTCAGTTAACGAATCATAAATATAAACTCAAACATTGACATCGAGTGGTATGAGTACGCCATTGATGATTTAGTGATCACTTGCTACCGATAACCCAAGGACATGATGCGGTATAAGAAAATCGCCAATGGTCGGCAAATTTTCTCTAAATGCATGGATGACCTCTCTACACTGATATCTCCGCCGTCAGACATTCTAGATAGTCCTGCTACATAGAGTACCAAGATCCAAGGTCTTTAATAGAGACCCGAGGTTTACGGAGCACTTTTTGAGAGTCAAAAGGTTATGCAAATGACTAACCATGAGCAAGGTAACTTCACCCATAGAAAGATGGCCGGCCAAAGCGAGATCATATAAAGTAGATGGCGCGCCGAGAGCATGCGTCCCGATCATAAGGGTAGTCGGGAAGAGCATTTTCCTTAGTGGAATTTGTTTATAACAACGCTTATCGTTTAGTATACAGATGGAGCCATATGAGGAGCCATGGGAGCCACAGATCACCTTCATATGTTGGACCGAGGGGCTGAGATGACCCATCTGGTCCCGATCTGATTAGAGACACCTCCGAGGCGCGTGCTTGATACGACAGTCTCTTCACGTACTCCTGGGAGCCAAAGCAGAAGAGAGCAGGTCGATAAACAACAACCCTTAGAGTTCGAGAAATTAGATCACGCCTTCTTGAAGGTGATGCCTAAGGGAGGAGTGGTCAGGCTCGGCAAGCCGGAAGCTATCGCTTAGGTTGATCAGTCTTCGAGATATCTGATATGCAAAATTCAGATGACTACACCATATTTATCGCCACATCAGTGTCCACGAGGTATTTCACGCCCATGCTCGAAATAATTCGCATCCAAACTATGTAGTGGATTGGGGAGGATATTGATGTTTGACATGGGAATTTGACAGGAGGGAATTGTGGTGCACATGGATAGTTTGGATATGTTTCATGACAAAGACTGGCGAGGCAGCGAGGTGCTATATGCAGATGGGAGTGGAGGAGTCAACGTGGAGCGAGGACACGATGGCCACCTATCCTCTGTTTAGAATGAAGGTACGTGATTTAGCTATATAAATACTTAAATTAATGGGCCAGCATGATTATACGTGATACATCATGATACGTGAGTCAGTTGTGATTGTACGTAATTTCAGATGAAATTATTTTAAGGAGGAGAAAATGTAAAACCCAGAAAATTCTGTAATTTTTCTTAAAGTATGGTAAATTATAGCTTTGGTCAAACTAAATTCTTCTAGATCTCGATGACAAACAGACTTCACATTTGAATCGTCTCACAAATCTAGTTTACTTAATCGAATTTCATCAATTTCAGATAATGGAATTTCATATTTTTCAAGGCACCGTGTCTAAAATGTGAAGATCGCCTTGTGAAAGACATGATGACGTAATTCACTCTACTACATGTACCCGTGACACATGTCGCATGATTAGTGAGATGATAGAGATGCATCGGCTTACTGCCATGTGTCAAATAGCTAAATGAAGGACAAGGATGGAATTTATTAAGTTTATGAATAAGACAAAGAAATAGTCTTTTCTCCAATTGAAGAACAAATTGCAATGAGTGCCAAACCTAGCTTTTAGAGAGAAAGAGTGACTTATCTCTAGATTTCCCAAATAATGACTACCGCTCGCTGAGTAAGCAGGCTGTGTTGTTCTATGCGATAAGTGGCCACGCTATAAGCACCGACAGAGTTCTCGATAACCTGGGAGGTAGGGATCTTTCCCATTTATTATTCTTTGGTTAAGAGCCACTTTAGACGGGATTTGTTAAGGCTTGAAGGTCGTGTTATCTGGCCCTCAAAATCTTGGAACCCAGAGCTAAGAAACTCATTTTCATAGTCGTGAACAAAGGATGACCTTGCGGGTTTCAATCGCTCACGTGATCACGGTCTGGCTTTGTGTTATCAGTGATTCAAAATTAAATTGCCGATCTGTTATTGTACCTGCGTGAGCTAATTTTAAAGGCTGATCGAATTTAATAATATGAATTGTGTGAATTAATTGTTAATATATATGTAAAATAAATTAGTATGAATATTTTGGAAATGGCATAATGCATTCCATATGCAACCGAGGCAATCTTTAGATGATAGTGATGCATTTATATGAAAGAATTGAAACAAAAATGAAACTACAGAAAAAGAATTTCCAAGGAAGATTTTTCAAGAATGGTATCGAGAGTCATTCAACAACTTTATCTCGAGGGGCCCATGATCGCTTTGGAGAATGTCCAAATAGATCGCCAGAGGGTAAATTAATATATTATCTAACTTTAGTTTATTTCAAGAACAAAAATCTTTTGTTTTGAAAACTCGTATTTTTGCTCAGATTTGGTCGTAGATGTGTGAGGAGCCTGAGGAATTTGAGACAATGGGATCGGGTGTAGACATTCATAGACCATGATCGGCTTTCAGTGTGTTTGGTCGCATTACATGTGCACTTTAGCGGGAGAGGAACCCATGTAGGAAATTATCACCATCGGGCATTACTCACCCCGTCGAGGATCATTATTTCGTGTAATGTGAGGATCATTTTCAATAGAGGCCATGGTTTTGTGAAGAAAGTTTGATTTTATGGCTTTTGAAAATTTTTACTTTGTGATAACTCAGATAAAACTCTAAATTTTGATATATGTTTTGGTTAAGAGTAATGTAATAACTCTGAATCATTGTTATATAGTTGATATATATTTTGTGAGCATTACACATAGGCTCAAGTGTACATTTATCAGACGTGACCCTGGGTGTGGTCTGTAAATGTCAACAAAGTCAGATTGCAGAGCTCCCAGAAGAAGGCTCAGACTTCCGCCTCTATTTCAGAGGTGGTGCCAAGTTACCCGACACCAGTATTCCGCGAGTCGACTAAGTTATCACCAGACACTTAGGGATTGGGCTGCCAAAAAACAAGAGATGAGGAACCTGGGTGTGGGAGGCATGTAGAAAGAAAGAGGAAGGCTCATTCCCAAGAATTACCATCAAACATAATGAGAATTAAAGTCAGCTCACTCGACGGACACAAGTAGGTGCCAAAAACAAAAAGAGGTAGGCTTTCTCCCACACTGGTTCCTCCTAATCTGGTGGCCATAAATGTCGAGGTTCAAATTTCCAACCACAAAGACTAAGTTTGAATCACTATAGATCATTTTCAATAGTTATGCCTAGAGAATACTTCATGATGAATTATAACCATTAATTATCACTTAAAGTCAGAAAAATAATAAAAAAATAAAATAAAACAAAAGATGAAATTTCAGGCTAAGTCCGCGCATTATTGGTGGTGCATGACACCTAGGTCAGAATGGCTATAGTTTGTGTGGACTATTTTTCGGTAAGTTATTACTAGAATTTTTATAACATGTCAGATCAGGTCAGAATATAATACAGGCTGGTTTATATATATTAGCAATGAATGGATATGTAAATTATAGTAAGATTCTTTGATATAATTATCCATGGTACTACAAAAAGTATCGTTGGAAATTGTTCACGTAGAGTTCAAGATATGTAACATGAGATAATACAGGGGCATTTTGCATTACATATGCACAGAAAACGCCAGATATTTCTACAGAGGCTGGGGTTGGTAAAATTGACACTGCCAGGTTTGATTGGGTGAAGAATGGACAATGTTCAATTAAATGACTGCATGAAACAAAATATATGTCAGTATTAGCAAGATGAGATCCTCTCTGGTGAAAAGCTCAACAATTATATTTTACATATCTCCGCCAATGAAAGGCCAGAAAAGGTTAGTCATGAGAGTCCACAATGACACACCAAAAATTCGCTATCCACAAAAAGGCGCATGGATTTTGAATATAAAATGATCATTGTGATGTATGTCCAAAAGATTTGGTTTCGAAACAACAATTATTTCAACCATCATCGATGTCATCCAGATCGATCGCTTGCCACACTTGGCATATTGTGAGGTTTCGTGGTGAATTCCTGACATAGGCATGATGAGTCTCATCTTATTTCATGGCATGTAGAATTCATTTAGAACTGCATATTCTTCATCGAAATTGTCATGCGTATTATTTTGTGTGAACATGGTATTTACATGTGACTTGTAAAAGGGAGGAAATTTCTGGTAGAGTTCTCCCATCGGGCATTTGTCACCCATCATGGACTCTTAGTGAGGTTATATAAGCAACACCTCATCCCAGACCACAAAGTAAGAAAGATCAGAGCTTTGATTTTTTTTTTTCTTTTTGGGGTAAACATGCATTAGAAACAAACTAGCTTATTATATAAGCTGGTATAAGATAAATTTTTAAGGATCATGGTAAATATATATGCATGAATGGATCCTGGTGAATGGGACACGATATGGTGGTTTCAAGATATGTGATACCCACATGGTCATATGTTAACGGTCACAACGACTCGGCTAAAGCCGCATTCGTATCGTAGCTTAGGTATATGAGTAACTAGCATATGGGCATGGGTTTAGACACAAAGATATGGTGGACAAAGCTGAGAGTTTATAACGCCTGGGCTCATGTCCGAGACAAGTCAGAATTTCGCATCAAAGTATTCATTATGCACTTTGGTGAATCGCTGCGCATGATCGTGTTTACAATGCGTATACATATCAGTGGATTATACGCAATGATAGGTTGAGACCAAATCCATCGAGATAAAGCCCCTAGGAACTGTGGTGAGTGTTGATATGATATGCTCCGGGATCAGGTAGTAGAGATCTGCCAGATCCACCACCATAACTTTAGGTCGCGGACATATCATCATCCCTAGATAATCGCTGGACAAAGATACCGGCGCTTCATCATTGACGTCGAGAGGATTTACCGCCACACAACCAGATGGCGCTGGTGTTATGTTTCAGTGATAAGACGATGTTTTACCTCGTCAGGTACCCACTTGTGTGTCTGGGCAATGATGGTCACAACAAGCTCACTTATGACTAAGCCAGATAGGAGTTTGAAACTGCCTCGTGGTTTGTAGTATAAGGATGTTTTCTCCGAAGAGATACCATATGATTACCGATAAGGATGTAGACTTCCAACACAGCACCTGCACATCATCATTTCGTGACTTATTAAGATGGCACCGCTGAGTTAAGAACCTAAGGTCTAGATACGAATCTGTTAGACAAGGTTTTATTGGGATCGAACACTTCACCTCAAGAGCACCCTGTCGTTACTAAGAAGAAGGATAAGACCTCTTCTATTATGCGACTACAAACAATTTGAAGAGGCACATCAGAACCCAGATCCCTTTAACAAGATTGATGATTTATTTTATCGGGCCGAGAGTAACATGTCTTACCCGACAAATCTCCGTATCATCATTGAGAGTTAGAGATCAATATCCCAAGACGTTGTTCACGCGCGCATTTCAAGCTCATAGCGGATGCTTGATCGACGCATCGCACCACTAGCATTCATGAATCTCATGCATAGGGTGTTCCAAAATTCTTTGCGATCATCTTGTAGTCTTCGGCCACAAGATCTGATCATTTCTAAGAAAGGATCGGCGCACGAGAATCATTTGAGGATTGTTCTTCAAGCTCTAGAGAAGACATATATCGCCAAGTTTAGTAAGCCGAAGCTGGGCTTACTTAGGTAATTCGGGACGTAGTGTCACTTCAGTGTATCGACCCTGCAAGTAGAGGCGCGGCGTAGTTGAGAAAAGGTCAAGTCGGCCGAGACATACGTTTAGGATCGAAGGGGGTACACCCGAGATTTATAGAGAACTCTCCCTGACATTGCACTGTATATGTCACTCTGAAAGAGGTCAAGTTTGAGAACAGACCAAGGTGAGAAGGCATTCTAGGAATTGAAATAGTTTTACTTCACCCTATCCCGATAATCCCGCAACTGGGACAAATGTAAGATAATAAAATTCAATGCTTTTAAGTACGGGATCGATAAAGCAGATGCAACCAGAGTGGTAAAGCAGGCTCTAGGCAACTAAAGAACCACAAGCGGAATTGGCCTCACATGTGACATGGAGTTGCCAGCTATAGTCTTTGGCCTTTGAAGTGATTCGGGGCGCTCACTATCTCATATGATGAACAGCTTCAGTATTCTCGACCATAAAAGTCTGAAGTATCTTACACGCCAGATCCTCAGCACAGTAACGATGAATGGGAGTATCCGAGGATTATGACTCACTTTGCGTTACTATCCCGATGGCAGCCGGTGGCTAGCGCTAGTCAAGTCACGAGTATCACAGTGAAGCCTCAGAGCGGGCGTATGTTCCCGAGGTCAGGATAGCTCGGATTATTACACGATTAAAGCCAGGGTGTTTTAGGGAGTTTAGTGGCTACGCCTTCCCTACTGAGAAGAGTGATTGAGTCCCAGGGATAAGACGCAGAGATATCGTCCATCAGATCCGCGCCAATCGCGCTGTGCCATGAAGGCCCGGCCATTCACTCGGTATGATACGCCTTCGTGATAGCGGGATAGCGTTCCCCGCCGGTATATCTCGAGAGATCCCTGTAGTGGTCTGCACTACTCGCTTTGTTGTGCATCAGTGGCAACAAAGATGCCCATGATCTTCGCCACCAATATTATCGAATGGGACAAAGAGTCACGACTACATGTTTCATTTGATTTATGTTCTGTAATATGTATGATGATGAGCACCAGAGGCCAAAGATAGGATTGCTGCAGCCTTGAGTGGTGGTCGAGTGCAAAGCAGAATGTCAATGGTTAGACTTTAGTGAATCATGCCATGGACATCACAGGGCATGAAGCGGCTGTGGGTGATCACGGATCGCTAATGTTTACACTCTTCGAGTCGTATGATGAGACCTCACATTGGCTTCGCAGTCAGATATACTGGAGATATTCCGCTTACATGTAGTGCCAAACATCCATAGTACTTTAATCGATCCTAGGCTGTCACATTTGTTTGTCGGGAGTTTCCAACGAGCCATTGGGAACACATCGATGATACACCATTTTTTTCATCCTCAAATAGAAGGTTAATCAGAGAGGACCATCTAGATTTTAGAGGACATGCTACTAGCATGCTTCTTGGATCTTAAGGGTAGCTGGGAAGAGCATTTACCCTTAGTGGAATCTGCCACACAACAATAGTTATCAAAGAGTACATATGACACCCCATGAGTGTACCTATATGCGAGGCCACGTCAATCTCTAGTTTGTTGGATGAGGTGAGAGAGAGACCTCTACTTTATCCTGGGATTGATTAGAGACACCCATGAGAAAGTGACTTGATAATGAGTCGTTTTCCTCACTCGCCTCAGACTGAGAAGAGCTGTGTCAATAGACTCAAGTGGGCGACCTCTAGAGTTTGAGGTGGGAGGATTATATTCTCAAGCAGGATGCCTAAGAGAGGAGAAATGCCTCAGTGCGCAGAGGCTATCGCCAAGATTTATCGAACCCTTTGAGGTACTCGAGAGGGTAGGTATGGTTGCTTACCGGTTGGCGTTACCTCCAAACTTATCATGTGTTCATGCGGTGTTCCATGTCTCCATGTTCCTAAGTACACTCAACCTTCGACTAAGGTGCGACCGGAGCGAAGCCATTATTGGCAAACATGGGATATCTTGAGTGAGGGACCACAAAGCCCTGACAGATAATAGATAAGGTTTCGCAAAGCAAGACCGAGGCTAAAGAAGGTGTTATAAGAGCACCGAAAAGTGAGGAGGCAACATGGGAATGCGAAGACACTCATGCTGCAAATTATCCTTTCCGGCCTGAGGATGGAAGGTATGCTTTTTAGTCATTGGTATTGAATGACGCCATATGCTTGTACTGAATGTGTATGTGTGCTCAATTCCCCGTGGATGAAAACTTTCAAGGGGGAAGAATAAACTGAGAAAATGGTTCTTCCAGTGCCGAAAACGGTAATTGGTCGTGGCAAACATGTGTTGAAACCCTGAAATTTTCAGATCTTTGATGACTTAAATGTATTTCACTATTGGAATCGTCTCTGGAAATCTAGTTACCTAGTTGAATTTTATGACTTAGACAATGATTTCACGTATTTTGAGGCACGGTGACGGACACACATGGCAAGACATGTGGATGCCACTGCAAGCTTAGAGGAGGAACATGTGCAGGTTTGGCAGGGTGGCATTTTCCACTCCATCGTATAGTCCATGTGAATACACATGGAAATGGAGTCAAAATGTGAGAAAAGGGAGAAAAGAAGTTTCCTTTTCGGGATCAAAACCAAGTCAGGAGGGAGGAAGGCCTGAAAAGAAAAGAAAGGAGAAAAAAATAAAAGGAAAGGAGAAAAATAAAAGAAATGAGAAAGAAGAAAAGAAATGAAGAAAGGAAAGAAAGGGAGGAAAAACAAAAGAGAGCAGGAAAATCCGTGTGTGGAGGAAAAATGGGAAAGTAAAGGAGTGCGGCCATTCTGCCTCGACGATCGGGTTGATAAACCGAAAATTGAAAGTTTTCCTACTTCAATGAGATTCCACGAAAAGAGTGCCAAAAACAAAAGAGGTGTGGTTTTCCTCAATCGTTCCTCCTTAATCTAAGGGTCGAATGGTCATAAAGGCTTCCCAACCATAGGATCAGTTTTTAACATTTGCTTCTCATGACTTTTTCATGGATGAATTTATAGCTGTTAATAACAATCTCAGTTAAAAAGAATAATAAGAAGAAATAAAATAAAACAAAAAGCTGGAAATTATGGGCTTAAGTCCATATTATTTTAATGCAGTATGACAAGATTTATGGTCAGAACATAGTTTGTGTGGACTATTTTTGTGTGTTATATTGCAAATTTTATAACATGCTGAATGTGTGTTGTAAATGCATGTTCATATCGGGTAAGTATATATATTAGCATCACGGATGTAAATTATATGCTTCTCGATATACTATCCATATGGTACTTGGCATAAAGTAGAGTTATAAATTGTTCCATAAAGTTCATTATAACAGTAACATGAGATAACATGCGGTGGCATTTGCATTGCACATAACTGGGAAAGATCATTTCATGGGTGTGAGTGCATAGTCAGTAAATCGACACCGTCAGATTTACTGGGTGGGCTCAGAATGGACAACACAAATGTAGTCAAACACGGCTGTTTGAAATGAGAAAATATGTGCGATGATTCAGTATAAGAAGGATAGATCCCCTCGGGTGAAAACCCACCAATTATGGTCGACATAGTCCCCATGCGGAAGCATCAGCGGCTCGCCTATGAGTCCCGCGCGAGACACCAAAAATTACACCACAAATATGATCGAAGAAACACCACTGTGATGTATCATCCAAAAAGTTTCTTCGCCAAACAATAAAATTGGTTTCGAAAATTATCACTGGATGTCATCCAATGAGATTTTCACACTCGCGCGCGGAGAGCCTGGCATGGAGGACTCAAGACACTGGCATGATTGTTCCATCCATTTCATGACAGTGTGGGAATTCCATTTAGAATTGGTATTATTCCTTCATAATAGTTACGTTGTATTATTATGTGAATATATACTGTATCGTAGATCAAGGATCAAATTTGACACTGCTACTGAAAAAGATTAAACTTAAAGTCCTGAGCAAACAACTTCAAAACTGCTGAGACTAAATGACTGATATATAAAAATATATTGGTTGAAAGGAATGGTAAATATCAAATAAACCACGGTAAACAAAGGCGTACTCAAAATCGAAACAGTGTTATTATCAACACCTCAATCCCTTCATGCAAGACGGCTCAGCATGTAATAAAGTGACTCAAAAGTTCGACATTCTAATCTGGTGATTGGCGTCTCTCTTTAAATCATAATGTACTCTTCATCTCCTGATAGATATTACAACATGGATCAAGATCATTCTGATTAATTGAAAGACACTCTAACATTAAAACTACATACCTGAACAATTAATCTCAAACCATGAGTAAATTTGTAATGGATTCATCGTGCTTTAATCTTGGGGAAGTTCATTAGTTCCACAATATATCTGATACTCCTTGTTATTGCCTTTACTGCACTTCATCACCACTACCCCAGTTTCCCCGAAAATCAGAAAAGATACAACCCTTTTCGGGTAAAAGCCACTAATATCTAATAACCAATTATATGAATAAAATTAATTATATAAATTCGCCAAAACCAAACAAAGAACTAGAATCAAATCTGAATAACAACAATTAACCTCAATTCTGTGAGGGTATGACAAAATGATTACCTGATTTAACTATCACCAATCAAACAAAAGTAAGAAAATAAATAAAGAACTGCTAGACAAGAAGTGAGAGAAAACTGATTTTAGTTTCAATCTTGTCCATCGTGAATGAAAATCCTAATCTCTATTATGGTGATTGAAATATTCTTCACAGAAATAAAAAATCTACTGCAAGATCTATCAAAATCAAAGAGAAAAAAAAAGACAACCAGAAAATGGTAGCTAGAGAGAAACTCAGTAAGAGGTAAGCCTCCACCTTCCGCTGCCTCTATAAACTGGTAAATTATATTTTATAGTCCAGGTGAAGAGATTTGAAACAATCCAAAACAGTAGTTTTCGCTGCTAGTATGCCTAAAGGTTTTTTGTCTTAAGCTCAGAGTTTATTAAATTGGCATTAACGATTGTAGTTAAAAGCTGTTAACTCACTACGACAAACGCTTGCTCAAGACAGAGTTTGTTGATAACTCTGGCTGACAATCTGCTTTGTCGAAAGAGTTTGTTACTAACTTTGCTGCCGTAACTGGCCTGTCGCAAAGAAAGCCTGTCACCGTTTTGTCATGACAAAATCTACTAAGGGATTTGTTTTCTTCTCCAACTTGTTGATGACATAAATTGTTTGTTTGAACTCGAATTTGGTAGTGTGAGGTGTCGTTGGAAAGATCTTTGAATTTAGAATGTAACCATGAGTAGATTTGAACCATTTGATGCTCTATATGATACATAAAAATTTATCTTCTCAATGACGCACTGTGAGACATCCAATTAACTCTCTTTTTGGAAACATTTTGCATATTTTCTTACTAAATCACTTGATTTCCATCAAAAATCCTGTCAAACCAAATTTAGAGGAAATGTTATGAATTTTACATGAATATGGATATAAAATTCTCAAAATAGCTTGTGAAATGAACTCAAAACATAGATGAGTTTTACACTCATCAGAAGCCCCAATGAATATTGGCTTGCTTGTGACAAGCAAGTAGTGTCTTTTGTCTCCATAAAGCTTGAAATGTACAATGAGTGCACAACTAGACAAACCTTTCTCTTGATACTCATAACCCTTTCTTGATGATCTTGATTCTTCAACTAAATATCTTCAATGCTTCAAGAACATCACAACAATTAACCCTGAACAATTTCCATAGTTATATGACTTTGAAAATGAAGATGAAGGGGATGGAAAAGGTTTGAGCTGGTTTCTAAAAGAGGCAAAGATGTTAGGAGGGGTTAGGCTTTATTTTCAAATAAGAGGAGGCTTGAATAGATTTTTCTTTGAGCCTCCAAGATGCTATAAACTTCCATTTTTCAAGAATCTCTACCTCCATAGCCAACTTTGAACTCCAAAAACCTGAAAAACAAAACTAAAGAACAACCCAAGAACACGCAAGAAAATTGATTCAAAAACAAATTAAAAACTAACTAAGAAATGGAATAAGGAAAAAGAAAACATTACTAAGCCTGGGTTGCCTCCTAAGAAGCTACTCTGTTTTTAAAGTCTAGCTAGACTCTACCAACCATGGATATGTTGGTAATTCTTTCCTCCATCCTCCCACAAGAAGCTGAAATTGTTCTTAGGTAGCTATTTAAGCACATAATCTTTTTGGCTTGCATGATTCATAAGGTATTCAGGAGCTTCCGTTACCATGATTTCCTTCAAATTCTCATTCAGCTCAGATATGATCTCATCTAACTCTGAAATGAGAGTCATTTTCTGATTTTCCAACTTCTCATGCACTTCTCCCCAAAGGATCATCTCCGAAAGTATCTTAACTTCTTTTCTTATCTCATTCAGTTATGGAGAAGTTGTTCCCTCTTCTTTTGTAACTAGCTTAACTAACTCCATGGCATCCACATTTTCTCTTACAGGTTCCTCAAGTGTAGGCAAACTCGTTGTTTTCAAAGTGTCTCAGTCACATCCACTGTATCCCACTCAATTTGGCCAATTGAATTCTAATATCGCTCTTTGTCTTATTCATGAATCGTTTCAGAGTCACAAATCTCAACTTGAGACTCATCCATCAAACACTACCTTTTGGCTATGAGGTTGAGAACATCTCCCATTTGTCTCCCATGAGGTAATGAAAGGGGATGTGGCCATCCCGAATCATACGCTGCTCGTGCATGGATTACTCCACATAGCTTAACTTCCTCAAACGCATTCTGGGATGGCATATCGACTCACACCCTTTGATGCCGACCATATGCTTGTTGCCTTGTTTGTAGTTGTTGAGTGAGACGAGAAATTTGAGTTGATAATTTGATGATAAGGAAAATAAAACAAGGCTAACTATAGCCAAAGTAAAGTAAAGCTATTTCAAATCAATGTTAATAAAACCACCAATTCCCCGATGACGGTGCCAAAAACTAGATAGGCGCGAGCGTGTATATAACATAGTACGCCTATGTGCGCAAGTGCATGCGTCGCCTCAAGTAATATAGTGTGAAAAGTGAAAGCATATTCCTATGGAGAATTGGTTTACTAATTACCGACTTGCCTTAGCTGCCCCTTATTTCTGATGGCTAGAAAACTGCAAAGATTTAAATTACACTAACTAAGCATGCAAAGATGACTCAATAAAGACTAAAAACCCTTAGGGCATAGATTTCACCTAAACAATGATGTATGAACATCCTAACCCAATCAATCTATGATCAATTTCATCATGAAGATGGCGATTTCACTAATGTAAATGAGAATTTCTCTCAAGCATCCACACACTCCCCTTAGAAAATGTTATACTGCATCTCTACCTCAAACCATTATAACTAAGGATGCATTGAACCCTAGAAATCTTAATACCACACCTAATCTCACTTATATCTCTATCTTATGATAATTAGATGGTAAACCATCCATGGTCTAATTTTAACGCTTACTTCTCAAATATTGAATCAAACCACAAATCATGCAAATACTGACTAAATACCCACAAACATTAAGATCAAAATGAAGTACTCAACATAAATATGAAACAAAACATCAATCAATAGAAATTAGGAGAGATTCATACTGTAAAACCCAGGAAAATTTGAATATTTTCGAAAAAGGGCAAAACAGTAAATTACCGCTACAATACGGGTTGTAGACCTAAAAATTTTATAGATATCGGGTGATGAAACGGACCCCACCATTGGATTTTTCTCGCAAAATCTAGTTACTTAGACAAATTTCGTTGAATTCCGAGATAGTCGAATTTTTCACGATTTTCAAGAGGACGGGTGTTTGGTTGACCCAAAAAAACGGGATTTTTGAGAAAAAACTTGAAAGTGGAAAATAATTCAAATAGATTTCATGTAAAATAATTTGAACTTAAACCAGAACGAAATAAATTGTTTTGGAGCAGATGAACCCGAACCAGTCATGGAGACGTGGCGCGACATGGGCAAAGCCTTTAAGTTAAAGATAAGGTTAGACAAAACAAAATTTTGGGGAAAAATGAGCTCATTTTTTGCTGTTTTGGCTGTAGAGATCAGGAGATAGAGAAAGAAAGAGTCCAAGACTTCTTTCTTCGATCCTCGGAGTTCCATCAATCGTAATTCGTCGAGCCAAGAACTAAAGTTCATTACCTTGAAGAGGGCTACACGTGTGTACAAAAAAGAAGGGATTTCACCGAAGATCCAAATGAGGAGATTTGGAGAAATCAAAGTTTCTGGGTTTATGAGATGTTCTCGAGACCTCCTACCATTCTAATATTCTCCAAGAGGTAGGGATTCTTCCTACTTTGGTTTATTTCCAACCTTAGGGTTGTTTTAAAGGAGGTTGTTTCAAGTGATGCCCCAAGTGGGTTGTTCGGGCCTGCTTTAAATGGCTTTAATAGTCGCTTTATGCCCATTTGTACTGGGCTTGATGAATTGATTTGTGGTCGGTATAGTATGTCCCAAAACTATTTAGGGATTGTTTGGATTAAAAGAATAATTTGACCGCTATGGGTTGTTCGGGCCTGCTTAAACTACTTTAATGGATCGCTTGCTCGCTTGTGTCCGGGCTTGGTGAATTGATTTGTGGTTTGCATAAGATGTCCCAAAATCAGATAGGACTTTTCGATTAAAAAAAGGAATACTTCGAACTACTAAGGGCTTGTTTGGATGATTTTGTGACTAGTTGAAAGGCTTGTTTAGCAAGTTTTATGCCCAGTTTAGGGCCGTTGTATGGGCTGTTTTTATGAGCATCTTATATGTCACATTTGGCCTTGAGAGTTAAAGTTGTTATTACTTGATTTTGTAATAACATGATTTCCGTTAATTGTCAGTTTTACGAATGTTGATATATGTATGCCTATATATTGACATTGAACTCAATGTTTGTTTTGGAGATTATATGCATGTAATATAATTGTCCTTGATATATGGTAAAATGTATGAATTAAATTGTCCATATGACATTCATCACATATGTGACATGAAATTGACATGAAATGACGCATCACATTGAATATGCACAGGGACATCGCATTCCATGGGTGTGAGTACATGGTTGAAATCAAACACCGCATTTGGTGATTGATGAGTGGGCTCAGTACTATTGGACAAAGTCCAATAAAGTCTCACTGTTGCATGAATGGAAAAAAAAACTTATGTCGAGTAATAGTAAGAGGGCTAGATACTCCCTCGGGTGAAAGAACCAATACTCGCCTCATACACCCAACTGAAAGTCTAAAAGTGTGAAGGCGTATGAGCTCGCTAAGGAGACTCCTCGAAAATTCTAAGTGCTCAAAAAGACACATGGTTTTGTATATGAAATGATCATTCAATGTTTAACATCCAAAAACTTTTGGTTTATAAACAAATGATTTTGTTCGGTATGATCATTAGATGTAATCCAATTAATAATACTTTATCACATATAAAAGATCGCATTAAGTGTGCGGGGAGTTGGTAAAGACTTGGGTATGGTGCATGAGTGAGTCTCATCTTATTTCATGGCATGGCATGTAGAATTCCAACCTAGGATTCCATATTCTTACTTGGAATTGTTGATGTCAATGTGAAGTGTCAAAGGTGAGCATTACATTTGCACTTAGGTGAGGAGTAGTCTCTGTAGGAATTACTTTACTAGGTATGGCTCACCTTATACGGGATAACATTTCAGGTGTAGGTTTGCGCTAGTGAGCGACTCTCATTCAGGGCCATGAAAGTGAAGAAAACCGCCTGTGGCTTTATGATTATTTTTGGAGTAAATAAATTGCGGCATGTACCTTTATGTAAAAGAGTTGTAATTGAATTAATATGGACTGTTTTTAATATGGTCTTACATGTTTTTATATGAATGTGGATAAATGGGCCGGTGTAGTCAATTTTTACTCATAAATGGACCTAGTGTGGTACTTGTGTTATATTGGGTCTCAGATGGGTCATGTTATTGTATATTGTGTAGGTTGGGTTTTGGATTGAGCTCCTCATACAAAGCAGACTATGTCCGATTTTTGTTAAATTATGGATCCCGATAAATGGGACATAATGGTGTGGTATCGAGTTACACGATATCCACAGTCATTCCATGGGTTGATGGGTGATCAACGGACCCCTGGATTTTGGGGCATCACACATACAAACATGTCTTTGGCTACATCTAAACCCAAAGAAAACTAACTAAAACACAAGTGGAAAAGGAAATACAACCATCAAAAGAAAGAAAAACAGAAAAGGAAAGGGAGAAAATAAATTTTGCATTAAAGCTCCCTTCTTCTCCTCCATCATCTTCTTCTTCCTTAATTGTTTTTCCTTTTCCAAGAACAAACCCTAAAAGCTCTAAGAGAACAAACCCTAGGGTCTTTGCACCCAAAAGGAGCTTGTTCTCTCCCTAAAACCATTCTTTAGGTGTTTCTAGGGTTTGAGCTTTATAACCCTCAATTATGGGCTCAAAATGGGTTGAAAATCAGGTTCTAGGCTGAAAATCACTGCACGGTCGCGACTGCAAAAGAGCAAAGTCGCGACCTCGCTATAATGTGAAAACTCAGTTGTTGTAGGAAATGTTGCGGTCGGGACCATGGATTGAAACTCGCATAACTTCTTCGTTCGGACTCCAAATTTGGTATTCTTGTTACCGTTGGAAATCTCTTGAAGTTTAGAATCTATATAGAGCTATAAATAATACTTTCTAAAGGATAATATGGACTTAATTTACAAAATTCTACAACTGGTCACTTTTTAGCTCTCTTCTCTTCTTTCTTCAACTTCCAAGAGTCAAATTTTGATCATTGGAAGTCCAAATTGAGTGAACAAGGTCTCTTTGGAAATATTGGGAAGTCACCTATCCATCCATAAAATACTGTAGCCATTTGGGATCATCTTATATCTAAGAACATCAAAACACAATAGCTATTGTACATGTATAATTTGCTGATTTTCCTTTCTTTTTATCTTTTTTTTCACACAATTCCACCAAATGGTTGTCCTAATCATAAAGATTAATATTTAGAGCCTTAGGACACTTATTTAACATAAAAAATACTAAAAAATAAGTAAAAGATAGGGCTAAAATGAGTATTTTATGTACTCATCAAGCTCCCACTAGACTGGCTACGTCACACCTAGCCCAAGTGTGTTTTCTTGTCTCCAAGATCCAATACTCAAATAGCATGGCACTAAAGACTCTCTTCATGACGTACTCACTTTGGCTAGAGATTCCAAGTAATGATCTCTACAAGAGGCCTAGGGTATACCCTCCATATACTAGAGTGGTGAATCCTTCATTGGTTACTCAATTACATTCCAATACCTCAAGCTATACCCAATAATCATCCTATGAGCAACCTCTCTAAGGCAACGAGAATCGAAGTCAAAGTATAAAATTTGTACAAAAAATACCTTGAGTACCTCAAGTCGAAGAATACTTGCACCATTGCTATGATGAGACTATCATTGATGATTGAATAGATAATCCATATGATTATCTCATGGAGGGTCTTTGATGTAATTAACTACTATTAGCAAGCATCCACATGTCTACTCTAATCACCATGATGATCATAGTTGACAGGATCCAATCCACTTTGATCAAATCAAGAAGTACAACATGTGCATATCCGTCCGATCGCCAATGTCCAATCTTGTTGATCCTATGCACTGTGGATGGTTTAGGATACTAACATAATTACTCATGATAGAACCCTATTATCATGATGTTCACTGGCTTCCCATGCTATGTTTGTGCATTATGGACTTCGTTAATTGATTCAAGATCGCTATCAATTCAAAGTATGAATATCATATTAATGAAGATACGTTTATTATAAATGAATATAAATCGTACAATAAGTGCTAAAGGTGATTGCCTTTAGAGCACTTCTCTAATAGTAAGCACAACTAAAAGAGGGTTGTGTGTGTGTCTATACACACACACACACACACACACACACATCTATATATATATATATATATATATATATCCTCTGTTAAAGAGTCATAACAAAGAAAAATGCATTGTATTGAATGTGTGGAAGAAGTTTATGTGAATGATAAAACCTGAAATACGGACATAATAGGTATCTAAATATTCAAAAGGGTTGATAATCTTGGTTTTTGTAAAAGAGAAGTTGAAAAAGGTAGGTATGACCAAGAATATCTGAAGGTGTGTAGTTCATGAGTAGGACAACAATATTAAATGCATAATTTTAATGAGAAAAGAGGCAACATAAAGAGTAAGTTCAGTCATATGACAATTTTTACATCTAACTTAGCAATTTTCTTCAAAGATGTAAGAACAACAATAATGTTCAATTCCTTATTGTGTAAGAAGTATATAAGAGCTCTAAATTCTCAACCACTATTGAATTGAAGACATTTTATTATATTATTAAATTGTATTTCTCTAAAGGCTTTTTAAATGCAATGTGTATACCTAGGAGAAATAAGAAAAATCATCAACAAATAGTAAGAAGTTAGTACCTCTAATTCTTGAAGGGACATGAGCTACTCCCTTAAAACCAATATGAATAAATGCAAATGGTTGTTTTCCTAGAATATGCTCAAATATAGGTATTGTTGGATGTCCGGACCTTTAATTCCAAAAGAAGTCAAGTTAAGGCTTGACTAAAATAGATGAGTATGCAAATGAAAGGAAATGGGGTGGTAAACTAGGAGAGCTGTTAGGCAACTTATAAACCCACATTCAATACTAGCATAAAGAAGGGTCTTTTGGATGATTAAAAATAATAATTATTATCATAGAAATATTAGGAAAACACTTACGAGATTTGTTATTAGTTAAGAGACATGAAAAAATTTGTGCATATGGAAATATTGACTTTGAGTTTGAAGGGTTTTAGAATTGATGTGAGAGATAGTGAGATGCTTACTATTTACAACGATATATGGAAGGATATTGGAGATGTTATTATTGTTTTTAGAAAGATGGTGAGTGGTTCCGCCCCCGCTGTGGTAGCTTAGATTAAGATCTGAGAAACACAAATTTATAATGACAAACTACCTGTAGCTCGTGAGCTATACAGTACAAGGCCTAGGTTTCCACCTGGGATGGGTCTTCCTCTCTTGGTTTTGTAATCCTATGTCTTTAACTACTCTACGTAATTCCTTCATGAAAACTGAAATTAAAAACATAATTTAAAGTTGCTGATTTTGACTGTTTTGAAGAAGAGATGTTTGTTGATTTTTAAAGAAAAATATACAAAGAATATCTGGTCTGACTACCCAAATCGCCCGCATGTGATTCAAAGGGGGAAGTTTTATAAGTCCTTACTGTCGTTTAAGAAACAACCCTATACCGATCCCTCAAACCCCACTGTCTTCTCGCATTGATATACTGAAGATCACTCTATATAGTATAGAAATTTTATTGATTTTGAAGGTGTCCGATAAAGCCAACTCAACTCTCTCAGGACGCCCCCAAATTCCCGAGGGTCCCGTTGACAACCCGTCAACCCACGGAATACCTGTGTCTCATATCATGAGACTCATACATGAGTGAAAATGGCCACTTGGGCCTACACATCATACTCATCAAACATTTCTAACCAACTATATTATAATAGTTCAAGAGTTGATTACATCACTCTTAATACAACATATATTAAAATTTAGAGTTCTAATACATGTTTTACATATCAAATCCACAATTCGGTTTTCTTCTCAAAAGCGGCCTCTAATGAGCGTCGTCTTCCCGAATACTCCATGTACCTGAAATAATGATCCCTTGATAGGGTGAGCAATGCCAAATAGTGGAATTATCCTACATGGGTTACTCCCCACCTAAGTGCACATGCAATGATTCAACATAAACACATTCAAGCAAATACATGATCCTACTTGAATGTCTGCATGCCTAATCCCATGTCTCGAGTCCTCACCGACTCTCTCACACATGCCTAAGCCAAATGTGAGCAAAGCATCATTTTCAAAACAAAAGCTTTTTGTTCTTGAAAACACACTACTGAGTTTCGGTAAATATATTGGACTACCCTCCGAGGCGAATTTCTGGATCATTTTTTCCGGAACAGTCACGAGTTAGCCTCCGAGATGAAATGTTGGACCAATCTCCAAGGCAATTCTTCGAAAAATCTTCCCTTGAAATTCCTTTCATAACCATTTTCCATTTTTCATTTCTTTCATGCCATGCACTCACACCTAATTTTCTAGGTTACCCCGGTGCATATGAAATGCATTATGCCATTTTCACAATAATTCATGTTAATATATAAGGCATGGATATATATATATATATATATTAACGAGAAACATCGACATACCATGGATAATTATAATTGATACATATATTTCTCCTCCATGCACAACCCATGTTAATACATCTTACTACATACATTAACATGTCATATTCACACTACATGTTATTCATACAAGAAATAACACACAACAAGGTCACAATTCGGGACTCCATCCAACGGTGGTACCCTACTACTCACAATCCTGAACCGCTGGTTCCAATCATCCATACAACATCAAAAAACCATAAAACCTAGAAACTTTCAGTTTCTAGTTCAAACTGTCCCTACATACAACAACGTACAACAGCCTCCCACATTCCATGCAATGGCCATGTTAAAACCCGACTATTCACTTTGACACAATCAAGCAACCTGCACACTCGGTACAAAACATCAGTTACAGAAAGGTTATGATCACCCAATGTCCTCCACAAGCACCTATCTAGAATCATGACTCAATGGGCTTTCCATAGAGTTCAAGAACACCTGAAACGGAATCGCATCGAAAAGTTATGACCTTTCGGTCGAGGTCACACATGATCGCCTTACTCCCACAACCCACTTACTGTCCGGAGCTCCTTTCGGTCAGCTCCAGTATCCAATGCCCTCCATAGGCATACTGATGGAATTCGAATTAATCATATTTCCATGTAGTCCAATAACACCCGAATCTGAAGTTCCTGATCAAGAAGTTATGACCTTCTCAAGTTGAGGCTCACGATCGATCAAAAATTTTATCCCGCTAGCCTGTCTTTACCCACCCCATCCGCCCCTCTCCCAACGCCAAACAGCGACTCCACTACTCCCTCCAAAGGCATCCAACTGGAAACTCAGATTTAATGGATTTCCTAGAGCCCGGGCAACCTAACTGGGAGTCCTAACGGCAAAGTTACATCCTCTAAGTTCGAGGTCACACATAACTGGGGGCGGTACTTTACCCATTAGCCTACCTTACCTACTCGAATGCCCCTTCTCGGAAGGCTCCAGCACCCACTGCCCTCCAAAGGCATATGGTTGGACACTTGACTATATGGGCTTTCCATAGACTCTAAGAACACCCAAATCAGAGTCCAGACTAAGAAGTTATGACCTTCCGAAGTTGGAGGACACACATGACTAGGCAGCCTTACCCGGCTAGCCTACCTTACCTACCCGAGAGCCCCTTCTCGGCTGGATCTAGCACCCATTGCCCTCCAAAGGAATTCAGCTGGAAACTTGACTCAAAGGGATTTCCATAGAGCCCAAGAACACCCGAATCGGAGTCCGGACGAAGAAGTTATGACCTTCCGAAATTGGAGGTCACATATGACTAGGCAGCCTCACCCGGCTAGCCTACCTTATCTACCCGAACTACCCTTCCCCGGCCTGGGTCAGTTTAATTCCACTCGCTCTCCAAAGGTATCCGCTGGGAAACTTGACTCAATGGGTCACAGATCTCCAAGAACACCCAATCTAAAGTCTGACGAGAAAGTGATGACCTTCCGAAGTTGGAGGTCATGCATGACCCTACCGACGGGACCTAGCCGCAGGACTCCACCGCGGATTCCAAAGGCCGGAGTGAACCCGCAATGAGCGCACCCAAATGAGGCGATCCACCATACAGACCTTCCACTAGACCGGTTAGAGTAAACAAACCATAAATTGGGCTACAGAGGTCCGATTTGAGAAATTCAAGAGCCTAACACTAAGTCTAATTTAAGGGGGCCATAATTTCTAATTCTAATGACTCACTACCAAAATCCCTTTATTTCCCTAACAAAACCAGCCCGAAACCATAATGAATACCGCGCCACATGGTGCAGCTTCCCATAGTTCAAAACACAACCAAACATTCCCCTTATGGCAAGACAACCACACCTTCATTCATTTTAACTCTAACACATGAAATGGCACACAAGGACAATTACTTAGTCCAAAAGTCAGTCCCTGGATTGTCCGTGAACAATCCTGCATCCCAGCGACACCATTCCCCAAAAAGCCTGACACCACACGGCCAATTACCTACACACAACCCAAGCCATTTGAATGGCCCTTAAACAAGGATTAAACCAAGTAGGAGAAAACCCCTACCTCTTGGATTTTTTGTCAAAACTCCCCAACTCTGGTCTCTATGCAAAGCCCTTACCGTGAGGTTGAAATCTCCTTCGCTTCTCGCTTGAAACCAATTCCGGGCCCAATCCCAAAATTCTAGAGAGAAGGTGAGCCCTCTCTAAAACTCTCTTTTCAAATCTGGTTTCGTCTTTTCTTCCTCCTCTCCCAACCGGGTTTGGGAGAAGATAGGTCAAGTGAGATGCCCTCTCACTTGACACTGGTTTCCACCTTGGGTACCCTTAGATTGTCTTTATCACCTTATCCATTTACCTTGGATTTCCCTCCAATGACATGAAGCTACATGTCACCTATAGCCCATACTTGAGCTCATTGTTTGAATTTCTCACAGCTTGACACATGTCTAATCTTGAGCCACTCAAATGTGCCAAGTGTCCTGCACTATTCTCGATGTCTCAAAAAACGTGAAATTCTGACTGTCTCGGAATCTGATGAAATTCGACGCGATGGCTAGATTTCGCGAGACGATTCCAACGGTGAAGTCTGTTTTGTCATCCGATATCTAGAAAAAATCTAGATTTTGACCAACTTTACCGTTTCTACCTATTTTTCTGGAAAATTGATTTTCCTGGCTCACATCTCCTCACGCCCCTTGCAAAGAATCACCTCCGGGAATTCCACACACATACGCATCAAATCACATGCATATGTAACCCTACACAATTCCACACTGTTCGGTGTGTAAGCTGCAACCTCTCAAGGTCATAATTACCGGGACAACCCGAGCCGGGTCATTAACTCATCCATGTCGAGAACGACATCCAGACCCGACAATTTCTACCACCTAAAGGTCCACCATGAGCAGAATCCTTAAGATCTATGACTCACAATCCCGACATATCAGGTCAACCCTCACCCTATCTTAGTCTAACTAGTGGTGCACATGCCAACCACTAATAGACATTTAGTCATCATGAACTAACCCGTTCATCCCTTTTTCCTTTAGTGGTGCCAACTGCCAACCACTAACACAACCCAATTTGATTTTTTTGAATTTAGAAGATACTCATTTCCCACTTACTATGTAGCAAGTATGTGCCCTATGCAATACGTCGCATTCAGTTTCCTAAGGTTATATTTCTCAACCCTAGTGTTCCATACACAATCTACCATTTATATACTATCCTTGTGCAATTCGTAACACACAATCACGCATAAATGTACACAACATGCAACACACATCATGTTATACACCGAAGGACACATAAAAACACAATGCATGCGTGTTCTAATCCCGCTCTCGTGGATTGCCTAGGTAATCCACTCCACTAAACCCTCGACATCGGGAGTCAAGGATGCTCATATCCGACACACCTTAATGACCATGGCCTAAACCCATGTCCCTCAAGCCCTAGGTATTCATATACCTATGCTCTAATACAATGCAATGAAGTTGGTATCAGAACTAAACTTATGGATAACCAAACCCGAGCCCCCTAGGTAATCGAAAACCTAAGCTCTGATACCATGCTGTGACGCCCTAAATTCCCAGGGGTCCCGTTGACAACCCGTCAACCTGCGGAATACCTATGTCTCATATCATGAGACTCATACATGAGTGAAAATGGCCACTTGCGCCTACACACTGTTCATCAAACATTTCCAAATCAACTATTATAAAGGTCAGCAGTTGATCATCACTTTACCACAACATATATTAAAATTTAGAGTTCTAATACATGTTTTACATATCAAAGCCACAATCTGGCTTTCTTCTCATAAGCGGCCTCTAATGAGAGCCTTTTTCCGAATACTCCATGTACCTGAAATAATGATCCCTCGACAGGGTGAGCAATGCCTAGTAGTGGAATTATCCTACATGGGTTACTCCCCACCTAAGTGCACATGCAATGATTCAACATAAACACATTCAAGCAAATACATGATCCTACTCGAATGTCTACATGTCCAATCCCATGTCTCGAGTCCTCACCGACTCTCACACATCAAGCCACAAATGCAGAAATGATCGCTCAAACGCGAACGATCCATCGCATCGGCGTTTTGGGAAGATGACGACAACTCGCATCGTCACTATTCAAACAAACGCGGCGATCGGCGAAAGGTCTCACTCACAGCAGTCTGAAAACCCTGAAATCGCAAACGACATTCATTTCATTCGCGCTCACATCATCTATGCCACTACATGCAGAAATATGATTGCTATTTCATTAATAATAATTCATGTTAATATATAAGGCATGCATATATATATTAACGAGCAACATCGATGCTTCGTCTATTTCGTATGCTGAAATTATTCCCAAGCGTAGGAACTAAGGTCTTCAAGCATTATATTACTGTGGGAGTCCACAGGTCATTTCCGCAGGGAGTGGTTTCCTAGGTGATCCTTAGGGATTGATCTCCAAAGAATGTGCGTTCAAAAGTAAAATCTGGGGGTTGTGATTGATTGATTGAATAACCGATCAAATTAACTATTTTAAACAAGAAGGGTGAATGATGGGGTTCTTAGGGTTCCACTCACCGCCGATAAGGTAAAACCCACCTCTTATTCACAATCTCATCTAGGAGCCATTGATGAATGGTCTTCAACGGAAGATGTAATGTTAAAGGCTCTTTTAAGACAAAGAACGATTGAGTGATGACAAACACTTGTTCAAACGATTTGCTTGGACTCTTAGCCTCAGATTTATGCATCAAGCACAACGTGTACCGAGGGTCTCTCGTTCACACGTTGTGAAGAAGATGTCAGACTAAGGTTTTATAAGATTTCCCGCAAATGGTTAGCATCGTACAACCCCGAAGTGAAGCAAAAAAGAGGAATCGAGGCTGTTACCTCGACAACTATGAGTTTCCACCAGGAATCCTATCGTTGGTAGCTTGTAACCCATTGAAACCGAAAAATCGATTCATGTTTGATAAGAATCTATGCATAAATGTGGCTTGAGAAATAACACTTCAATTGAAAAATTGGGATATCAAAAGCCCAGAATCCCCTAAGAAAATACAAGTTGTATGAACCAACTGAAAGATTACAAGTACTTGAAAACTCAGAATCCGAAGAAAAGATAAGTACTCTACTATATAAACCCTAGAAAAATATGAGAGAGACACTCCAACCGTCCAAAACCAAACCCCAGAATCAAAACTCCGCTTTTCTCCTCGCCCTTCACGGGCTTAAATACCACTCTCCTTAGTGATCTCAGTTAGTAATTAAAGATTCCAGCGTACCCTGCACCAAGATTGAGTTCTCGCCTCAAATCCCGCAGAAGATTGCATGTCGGGTACTCAAGACTGCATGTGGTACCAAGACTAAAGTACCGGGTGTTCCATCACTGGGTACCTGCATCGCCATTTGGTACCCAGAATCACATCAGCTCTCACTACATGTGGGCACCCCACACAAGAAGTGGTACCCGCACCACCGCTCCGCAATTGCTCCTCTTCACCGTAGCACTACCCGGGGCTTCTCGACAGTGGCTGCCATTAACCGCGATGATCTACATTTGTTATTTGGACATGAACCCCTACAAAAATGTGCACGAAACTCGAAAAAACCTGCACAACCACAAAAACACGAGAAACGATCAAAGGCACCTATCCTTACACAAAATGAGAGCAAAACATGAGCTGGGAGTATTAAAATCCTATATAAATGTCAGACTTTTACGTATCAACACACCCCCGCTCCTCTACAATTTCCATAGTCCCTAGCAAGGATTTGAACCAACACCCAATCGATAATGAGTTTCAACAAAATGCGCTAGGTGCGCTTAGGGCATCGTGCTTCCATAAAGGCAAAATGAGCATACGGTTTAACCTGACAGAGTATGCAACCGTCTGAACTCAAATGAAAACCACTGTCTCAAAGTAATGCACATAATAACAAACTGTTACAAAACAGAGATACTCATATAAAGGACCATGGATCTGAGAAAAGAAAGGCTTTAATGAGATCACCAAATTGAAATGAACTACATTATCACGACAAACATTTTACCATAACCAAGCAAACTAACATGCATAAAAGTCAAAGAGGAACATCCAACATAACTAAAATAAAAAAGGTCTTTCAAGCTTGTAATGACCATGGGCTACACAAGTAGGGCTTATAAAACAAAACTGCGGTTATATGAAGGGCAGTCGAGGTCTCTACCCACCGCTAACACCAACTGATTCTAACCCACGCGTTTACGCATTTGCATCCCGCCCATCATCGCTCAAGAGAATGCGTCTTCATCCACATACCATTCAGTTCTCGTAATCCTTCCAAGTCAGGAGGAGGATTATCTCCAACAGTGGTATCTCCTCGTAAGATGTGACTCTCAAGCCTGGAGAGCCTGTGATTCAGCTGCTTCTGCTTTCCCAAGATGCACTTGAACCATCCTTTGATTTTACACTCCATCCTTTTCAAAGGGGATGTACCTCCATCGGACTCACTGAGTCGATCGACTTATGAAGCCTTAAATAAATAAGCGGGGAATGTGATGATCGAGGCTCAGGATGCAACTCCTATTATTGTGTCTGGTTTGTGACGGGCCCTGCCTTAACTCTTTTTCTACCTAATCCCCTTTATCCCCTCGCAGCCTTCCACCGATTTGTAACCAAAGTCGAACGGATACGCTTGTTTTGGGTTAGGACCTCAGAAGTCCCTCATATCACACCATATTACCAAGGCATAATCAATAATTTTTCCATCATTACTCCCCATACGTAAACCGGATTTCTTCCCGCTGCGCCTTCTTTCCCTTGGCCCGATCATATTGTGAATGACTTGTTCATTAATGCATACTGTGCTTTAATTTCCGAATGAAACTCATGACAAAAACCTCCCCATGGGCATTCAACAGCACACGCATTTGCAAAAACAATGTGTCAAACTTGTAATAGCCCCTGAGGGTAAGGCCTCATGTGCGTGTGGCGAACATAATTCAACGACAGCTATGAGAGCTTGAAACACTACTTAATCCATTTTTCTCGTTGATTTTCATCCGAAAAGGAATAATTAATATGCGTAAATACTTAAGAAACTCACCACTCGTTATTAGCAGGAGTGTGAAAGAAAGAAGAAAAGCGTGATAAATGCAAAGAATTGCGGATAAAATGCGTAAAATGGCAGGCGTAAATGAAAGGCCCGTCAACTAAAGTCGCAGCTGGGCTTGCACAAATCGCGGCGCAGGTCGCGACATCGTAAAAATTAAGGAAATTACGCAGTCGCGACAAAGATACAAGTTCGGCACCGAGGATTAACCGAGACTTAAGGAATTATGTCGCAATAAGATCAGACAGTCGCGACAGTTGCGGAGGTCGCGACAAGAGAAGCCTTCAAAGCCATGACAAGTTTGAAAGATGAAATCAAGTAGACTTCTGCTGATGCTAGTACAAAGAGATCATGTTCACGCCACCAAGTTAACCAGCCAGTTCCCTATATAAGACGCGTTTCGGGCTTGAAGGTTGCGCTTCCTGCTGATGTCGCAACATCGCATCATGTCGCTATTGCATCGCAGAACCGAAGGAACCCGCAGGGCATGAAGTGATGTCTATGCAGATCGATGTCGCGACATCGAACCACGCTGAAAGTCGCAGAAGATACGTAGCCGATGTCGCCATTAAAGAGATTCATGTCGCGGCGATCGTGAAATCAACGCTGAAACTGGCAGAGGCATGAAGTGATGTCACGACAAGAGATCGGCGTCGCTAGACATCGAACCATCGCCAAAGTCGCAAAGACATGATCCGGCTGTCGCGACAAGATCGATGTCGCTGGTTATTGAAGAGATCGATGTCGCGACATCAGGAACGAATAGTTGAAACCTGCAGAGGCATGAAGTGATGTCGCGACAAGAGATCGATGTCGCGACATCAGGAACCATCAGTTCAAAGCTGCAGAGACTTAAGTTGATGTCGCGACATTGTTTCCTTGTCGCGACATAAGATGCCTTCAGGAAACAAAGGGAATGTCGCTGACTTATTGATAAATGCCGCAACAAGCAAACTGAATCTAATATGCCGCGAATAAGCGATTGAGGTCGCGACCAACAGCACAGCCACCCACTTGGAAATCCACAAAAGAATGCATTGGAATTAGAGCCCAACTGAGAAACACTATAAATCAACTGAGAAACACTATAAATAGCGCCTACCCGTAAGTTGCTAAGGCCTGGAGGCAAACACAAGGTAACTTAAAGATCCGGTACCAAGGCTTTCATTTTATTTTATTTTTCTTTTCTTTTCTTTTATTTTTTTTTTTTCTCGTTCGCTGCTTTAAATTAGATTATTTTCATCTTTCTTTTGTTTTATTTTCTGATCCGGATGTTAATGCTTTCTGAGCGGTGCTCGACGTGCACTTATTCTTTCAAATTACTACCCGGAATGTTCGGGGTTCGACAAATTTCTCGAATTCGACCTTTCCAGTCTCAGGCGAGTTCTATGGATCAGAGGAATGATGCAGTGTGTAATTCGCACCGAGAAACACAGAATCTTTCCATTATGAATGTTATAGCCGAATTTATCTTCCCCGTAGTTGTTTCAGCACTTGTGAATTTCAATATGAATTTACTGGTTATGGGTTTAATGTTTTGATCCGAATATCGCTTTCTTATACCCGTGAAGATTTGTTTCATTGCTCGTTTCAAGGAGGTCCTCTCGAGGATACAGAGAAGGCATTCCCGAGAGTTATGAACATTTCTTCAAGGTATATTAACCCGCATTAGAGATTCACGCTTGTGTTTACTTAGATAAATCCTCTTCTCACTTGAAAACAAGAATGAGTTGAATGAGTTATCAATTTAAACAAGCAGAGAGTTCACCCCAATTCGAATAGTGAAGTCAATCTCGTGTTAGATGAGATCTAATCAAGGAGAGAGACTATCAGAATTTAGGAGGGAAGAGTAATCCAGAAGTTGTATACATCCTGCTCGACCGATAACTTGGGAGCTAAGGATTACACCATAAAATGGGCATGAAGTATTGCAAAGAAAAATACCCGCATTAAGGAAATCCCTATTAAAGTAGTCATCTAATTCCCTTTCTTCTCGAAAAATCAGAAAATTAAATCATGAACCGTGGAGTGGAGAGATCCAAATTGTACTCACTAAACACACATCGGGACGTATTTTAAAACCCGAAATACACAAGCAATTTTATCATGCTTAACTACAGAATCGATACTTCACAATAGCAAAAGATCTTGATGTGTCCTCTAAAAAGATAACTATTCGCCCATTTATTCACTATTCATTATTTTTATTCTTTAGATTCCAAGCCATTTGATCGGTTCATTCTTTTCCTAATACTTGTATATTTTATACCTTCTAAGCCGGATCACAAATGTCATGTTATAGTCCAAATATAATGAAGCTGAGCAATGTGGTAAAGTTGGATTTAGAATTTTTGAGATCTCTCAGGATCGATATCTGTACTTATATCCATTTTATTACTTGTCGACTGCGGTACTGCTAGGATATTGTGCCAAACCAAATTAAAAAAATGATTTACACTAGAGATTTTTGGTTATTATAATAGAAAGTTAACAGCCATGCCACACGGATTAGATAATAGTCCTTGGTAATAGTGTCATAATTTTGTACATGTGTTTTGGTCTGATCAACAAGTTTTGCTGCGCCGCTGCGGACAGATAATGGGGCCTGCACAAGGTCATAATTTGTACATGTGTTTTGGTCCACCAACAAGTTTTACGGGCGCTTGCCTGGGATTAGATAATAGTCCTCGTAATAGGCCACACTTTGTACATGGTTGGGTCCATTAACAAGTTTATATGCTATTACGGATTAGACAATAGTCCTTGGTACAGTGTCATAAATTTGTATATGTCTTTCGTCTGCAAGTTTTGATGACGCGTCGGGGATTAGATAATAGTCCTTGGTAATAGTGTCATAATTTTGTACATGTGTTTTGGTCTGATCAACAAGTTTTATGGCGCCGTTACCGGGGATCGAAAGAATTTAGTAAATCAATATTCAGACGGAAGAAGGAAATGCTAATTTGGACATTTTGAAGAAAAAGAACAAAAATAGCTTTTCAAGCAAAGGGTTTTTAGCCACTAACCTTTAACAAAACCATATTGAAAATATCTACGACCCACTAATCCTATTAATGTAAGTGTGTTTTGATTTCAGGGACAAAAACTTTAATGCATAGGAAATAATCGACCGATTCTAGCTATATACGTAATTGTAGAGAACACCGTGGCTTTCGAGAGCATGTTAGAAGGCGTAAAAACCTCAACCACGGCGATGAAAGACAGGACTAATGAAGTACATGAGAGTTAAAATGGGCTACTTCCAATCACCGGATACATGGAGGACTTCGAAGTTTATTATTCAAGATTTAGTACTCTACAATCAAAGTGTACCTAACTATCGATGCAAATAATTTTGAACTTAAACCAAGACTAATCACAATGGTCCAAAGAAGATCGCTTACCTGGCCATCCCATCGAGGACCCAAACGAGCACCCGAAGATTTCTCAGATGGCTAATACAAGGAAGTTGAATGGGGTGAGACTCAAGTCATCAAACTCGCATCTATCCCCATTTCTAAGAGATACAACAACCATGGTATGAATCTTTACTCATATGGTTCGGCTGACACTGGGAGGAGCTAAGAGAGGCCTACTAGTAGATTCTTTCCACCCTCACCTCGGGAGAGAAGGAGGGAAATCATTGTGGTTTCAGCAAAGGATGAAAGCTTGTATGTAGCTCGGGAAAGATTCAAACGGTCGAGAAGATGTCCAATGCAATGGATAGATCTGAAGACTCGTATGGACATCAGATATCATGCCTCAATGATATATCAAAGGGGACTACTGAGTGCTTCATGTTGTGGCATTCAAACGAAAAAGTGTCAAGAGGGCAAGAGCCGATTAAGACTAAGAACAGTAATATGAAAACTCCTTCCGAAGTTTTCAAGAGGAAACAACAGGAAAGGGATCATGGAGCTGAGCAAGATGGCAGCCACGGAGGCCAAGCTGATGCCATTATGCACAAGATCGGCTGGGCAAGAGGGCAAAGACACACACGCCCATGAGATAGGAGCAAATGAAAGAGAGTTATTGGTTTAAGGCCGAGAGTCGTCAAGAAAAAAATTCTATGACGTTGAAGAGGTTAATTATCTCAGCGAGCCAAGAAAACTACCATTTCAAACTCAATACTAACTCCGCAGCATTATCACCCAAAGACTGAGGAACCATGAGAATTTCTCATATGGTGGAGGGGTTTACACACCCTAAGAAGGACGTAACCTCAATGTGGTTATCAATACCACCAAGGTTCCAGCAGCTAGCCAGCAAAGAAGGAAATGAACAATGTAAATGAATATCGTGGTCGAGAAGCGACCACCCAAGAACAGAGGATGCGCTTCACATAATAAGAAGCGCTTGAACCTCCATGAACAAAAGTTTGTAGAATTGAAGCAATCGCTACCGCTTCAAATTTTCTGCACACCACCAATGCATCCCCAAGAACCCGGGAGACACAAGTAGGGCAAATTCGCTCTAACCCCGCAAAGCTAGAGGAAAGATGCCTTCCAAGACACAAAGAAGAATCCAAAGACTCCGCATGGCTGTGCAACTTAGAGTGGGAAGGAGTTATAAAGATGAAAGAAAAAATGACAGCAGCAAAGAAGAAAGCCCATAAAATAAGAAGACTCAAGAAAAAAAGAGCAAGGAGTGACAGGAAGGATATCCATGCTCTAAACTCAGCCCCATTTCCACGTAGACTGCAAATCAAAGATAGAGGAGCAAGCAGGTTTCAAACCTTTCGGCTAGAGATCGCATGCCCTTTACAATAGTGGTGACTCGCATGCCACTCTATGCAAAAATTCCTCGGCTGACATGCCGAAAAGAAAAGAAAGCATAGTAGAGTTGGTGATTTGCGGAATTTACCGCGCATCAGGCGCAAGGCCGTGGATAAAGAAAGAATCGCTTAGAAAAGACGAAGGATCCAGGAGTTTTACAATTCCTTGCATCATTGGAGGAGCGAATTCCGCAAAGCTCTCGTGACTCAGAGCCAGTATAAACTTGATGCTTCTTTCACCGCTGCTAAATTAAGTCGTGAGGTTATTCCACCACTATTACCTTCAAACGGCGCATGCATCGATGGTAAAACCTCAAGGAGTGATGGAAGATGTGCCGGTCACTGTTGAGAAATTTGTCTTCCCAGTAGACTTCATCATTCTGGCGGAAGAAGATTCTACAAGTACCCTCGAATGGGAGACCATTCTACTAATGAGCGCCCCTAATCGATACGCAAAAAGGAGTTCTTACTCGAGGGTCGAGGAAGCTGTTGTTTTCAACTTGATCAAAAGCATGCAGAATATAGACATAGACAGAGAAAATTGCAATGTAGTTGATGATGCCTATACCTACAACCCTGATGTTCACAATGATTGTAATGCTCAAATTTTTATCAATGAAAAATAGATAAATTCCCAGTATATTGAAGATGACTACTCGACAGTCCATACAATGCCATTCTATTAAACCGTGTTAAGCCCGAAGCAAAACAGAAATGACAAAGGGAAAATAATGAAAAGTGGGAAATTCATCAAGAAACCAAATAAGAGGGGCTAGTGCTGAAAAAGAGCTGCTGCCATTCAAGTATGCTTACTTAGAATCACCAAAGAGAAAAACCGATTATCTCTCGCTAGATTCAAGTGATGCCGAGGAACAGAGGTTGTTGAAAATCTTAAAGAAGCATAAAGAGTCTATAGCTTGGTCCATCAAGAGTTAAAGGGTATCACCCATCAATTTGTAATAGCACAAAATTCTCGCTAGAAGAAAATTCAAAGCCATCTCAGAACATCAGCCGAGACTGAATCCAAGTGATTTAAGGAAGTAGTCGCAGCGAGGTACTGGGAATTGATGAATGCCGGTTTTATCTATGCAATTTCAGATAGTCCTCGGGTGAGCCTGTACCATGTGGTTCCAAAGAAGGGTGGGTTTATCGTGATCCGCAATGAGAAAATGAATTGATTCCAACAAGAACAAAGGATGTGACGGAGGGTATGCATCGACATGTATTCGAACACGCCCACCGTAAAAGATCATTCCCTTTGCCCTTCATCGATCGATGTTGGACAGACAGCGGTGACACCCTCATTTTTGCTTCGGATGGGTATGCAAAGGCAATCGATTAAGCACAGACTGAGACCAAGAGAAGACCACATTCACATGCCCCTATGGTACCTGGGTCTCGAAGGATGCCATTCGGGCCGCGGTAATGCCCCCGCTACATTCCAAAGGTGTATGATGTCAATGTTCTCGCACTTGATCAAGAGGTTATGGAAATTTTTATGGATGACTTCACCGTATGGATCCGCTGATCAAGTATTCAAGAACCCTAAACAAGGCTTCAAAGATGGCAAGACAAACAAATAGCACCGACCGGGAAAATGCCATTTTATGGTAACAAGGTATTGTTCGGGGCATAAAATTTCGCTACTGGACTGAAGTAGACAATCCAAGGTATCCATTATCAAAACTCGCACTACCTACCACGCGAAAAGTATAAGAAGCTTTGGTTACGCCGGATTTTATATAGAGATTCATCAAAGACTTCTCAAAATAACTGCATCTAATTATGTGATTACCGGAGAAGTTAATACAAGTTTTAATTTTGATGACTCTCGCAAGGTCGCTTGAAGAAATCAAGATCAAATCGTTCAAGCACCTATAATGTACGCGCACTGCATCTAATGTGTGATGCCAAATGATTTTTGCAATGGGAGTCATTCTAGGGCAAAGAAAGGAGAAAATATTCAGACTTTCATATACTATGCTAGTGTAACCTTCAAATTTAAGCACAAGAAAATTACCTCAACAACTGAAAAGGAGATGCTTAGCCATAGTATTTGCTTTGTGAAAAATTGTGCAATACATTTTGGGATCCTATGTTATTATTCATACTCGATCATGCAAAGAATCAAGTACTGATGTCAAAGAAGGAAGCCAAGACAAGATTGATAAGGCGTGGTGTCGCTTATCGCAAGAGTTTGACTGCAGATCAAGGATAAAAGGGGTGTGACAATGTGATAGCTGATTACTTGTCAAGAGTAGAAAGAAGCAATCACGAAGAAGAGAAAGTAATATTAATGTAGAGAACTTCCTGGGATGAAGCAATCATTTAAAGTTTCTTCCAACTTCTATGGTAAGGCCGATATTGTGAACTATTTAGTTTGCGGAGTAGTTCCTTCTGCACTGCCTACCAACGTAAGAGGGAAACTTTAACCGATGCAGGTATTATATTTTGGGATGATTCAATTATTTAAAAGAGGTGCCGACATGATAATAAGAATATGTTAAAATGAACAAGGCAAAATTCTGAATGAATGCCATGCATCACCATATGGGGGGCATTTTTTAGGAGAAAGAACAGCTCATAAGATACTCCAATCTGGATTTTATTGGCCCACTATCTTCAGAGATTGTGCTGAGTGGGTTAAATTGTGTGATAGATGCCAAAAGATTGGAAATATCAGCAGCATAAATGAAATGCCCCTGAGAGGTATAATGGTAGTGCAAATCTTTGATGTATGGGGAATAGATTTTATGGGACCATTCCCACCATCATTCGGGGAACCTGCATATTACTGCCAGCGCTTGATTACGCTTCCAAATGGGTAGAAGCAAAGGGCTTGTCCAAGGAATGATGCTAATACGCTTGTGAGCTTCTTGCAAAAAAATATTTGAGCGTAGCATTTGAACACCCAACTATCATTAGCGTATTGGGTTTACTTCATAAAACAAAATATTTGCAAAACTCATGAGCGGTGTATGGGATCAAGCACGAATTAGTCTAGCTTATCATCCCCAGACCAATGGACAAGCAGAAATTTCCAACAGGGAGATTAAAAGAATACTTGAAAAGACTATGAGCTCAAGCAGGAAGGATTGGTCTTCCAAACTTGATGATGCACTTTGGGCTTACAGGATTGCATACAAAACTCCCATTGGAATGTCCCAATACAGAATTGTTTTTGGCAAACCATGTCACCTACCTCTGGAATTGGAATACAAGGCAATGTGGGCCATCAAGAAGTTGAACTTCGATTTAAACTCCGCAAGGGAAGAGAGATTGCTCCAACTGTCTGAACTGGAAGAATTGAGAAATGAAGCCTATGATAATGCTAGAATCTACAAGGATAAGACAAAGAAATGGCATGATCAAAGGATCCTGAGGAAAGAGTTCAGAGCAGGGGAACAGGTTCTACTGTTTAATTCTAGACTGAAATTGTTTCCAGGAAAGTTGAAACTAAATGGATGTGGGCCATACACAAGGGGTGTCAAGCAATACATTTTGGAGCAAAGGACATTAAGGATCGACATCGAGAAGAATTCAAAGTCAATGGACAAAGAACGGCACTATCTAAGTAGGAGGAAGGAATTGAAGAGCTCCAATTGTGTTATCTAGAAAGAAGAACTATAAAACAAAGAAGTCCATCTAAGGACTCAAACTGAAATTAATGTGGAGGCAAACCATAGAAAATTTTAGTTTCGCTTCTAGATTTCGAATTTTTTTGCAAGACTTTGTTTTGATTAGTTCTTATAAAGATAGATTTAATTTTTGAGACGTTAATCAGAAGCTTAAGTAAATTTTCTTGAATCATGCAAAGGTCTCGCAAGGCTGGAAAGACATGAGTGAGAAAGCAACCTGTGACACCTCCAAGAATCCTGCGTAAATGTCACGACATGAACAAAGGGGGGTAACTTTCTCCCTAAACCAAACCTGTGAAATATGAGTGAATTGCTTGTTGAATTTCTGCTTGAAGATACCTGAATAAACGTCTAAAGGAGTATAGGATTAATAAAGGAATTCAAGTTTTTGAGATCATTGAACAAAGGGCATAGGTCGCGACAGAAACAAAGACTTGAAAATGAAAAGTCACGACATGGGACAACACAATATCTAAAAAAAAAAAAACAAAACCTATTTATGTCGCGACAAACTTAGTATGTCACAACATAAAAGGGTCCTTACACAAATTTACCACCCTCTTAAATGCCCTAAAATTAATGTTCCTAAATAAGAGTGAGGCGGAATGGATGTCGCAACAAGCAAATTTAATGAAATAATAATTAGCCCACAAAAACATTTGCAATTGAATCAGAAATAAAATAATAAATTTGAATTGAATTGTTGTGTTACTTTGGTTTGTTAAATTTTGTGTTGCTTTGTGATTGCATAGTTGGGAAAATAAAAGTAGGAATTAGTTCAAGAATAAAACCACGAGATGTAATAAGTCGAATTGAATGTGAAGCATTTAGATTTAAATAAGCCAATGCATAAAATGCGTATCAAGGGCCAAATGAATACAATTTAATTGAAACAAAGTAAAAAGTGACTTTAAGCTCAACCGATAAGTCCAGAATAGAGGAAGGTAATACAATGGGAAGGAACAAACATATTTTTGAGTTTGTGGTACTAATGCAAATCAAGGAACCTGCTGAATATCAATTAATTTAACTACTCATCAACAAAAAAATGAGTTTATGAAATCCTTATGGTTAGTCACAACTATTCAATCCTTAAATTTAGAATTTGTTAGATTATCGATTGAGACGAAATCCTAGGTAATACAAATTGACAAGAGATGACGCAGACATCTTTCGGATAGTTTCGAGCAACCTGTACCATCCCTATTCATATGTTGATGCATATACCTTAGTTCCAAATTGAGCCAAAATGTGTTTATTTTTCAAAAAATAAGCCAATGGAAACCCCAACCCATCCTAAAAAGTCAATCCTTCAAGAAGAACCTATGATTACCCGTAGAATTCAAGGAGGAATAGAAAAGAAATGAAGTTTGGGGGAGATATGTTTTTGAGGAACTCAAGGAGAAAAATATAGAAAAAAAGGGAATGAAGAGGAAAGGCAAAGAGCAAATGCACAGAAAAGAAAGTTTATAGTGATAAGTTTTATCTGGTGGGCCTAACCCTGAACAATTAAGTTCTTAGGGTGTTTCAACACCTAGTACCCTAATGCCATCCGGCATGGGAGCTTACTAACCCAAAGTCTACTAAGAGGCAGGAGCCTAAAAGCAGTAAACATTGCACTATCCCCTCGAATGGTGACAAACAAAGGAAATTTCCTAGTTGAATTAAGGCTTAGAAATGGGGGGTGGGGCATACAGCTCGAATTGAAGCAATCAAGAGATGTCCCAAACATGAAGTTTAGGGAGCTTATTAAAGAAACTACAAGAAAGAAAGGCAAAGAGTAAAGATGAGAGAAAAGGTTCAGGTAATCTTAACCTGTACCATTCATTCTACCTATTACCTGCCTAACAATATAAGCCTGAAAAGACCTGATTAATCTTGAAGGCTGCAATACCTACATTAGTGGAGATCAATATGAACAACAAAAACCTATGGAATTTGGAAAATATGGGAAACAATGAAACTGTGGAAGGACTTTAGGAGTGAAGCGACTCATTATGAAGATGAGAAAAGGAAAATAATTTATTATTCAACAGATCTAATGATTATGCTGTTTTGTAAACAATTTCACAAATAGTTTTGCATACTATAAGATTAAAACTCAACTTTGAACTGGACTTAAGCTAGATGTACGTAAAACAATACCTTAGTATTTCAATCAAATTGGATCAAGCACGCAAAACGGAATAAAATGTCATTTTTGTTTCGAGGACAAACAATTTTCTTTTCCTTTAGTTCGAGACAAGCAAAACTTTTAAGTTTGGGGAGTTTATTTGAGCTTAAAAGTCATCTATTTTTAATCCATTTTTCTGTCGATTTTCATCTAAAAAGGAATAATTAATATGCGTAAATATGAAGAAAAATCACCACTTGTTAGCAAGGGAGTGAAGAAAGAAGAAAAGCAAGAGATAAATGCAGAATTCGTGAGTAAATGCGTAAAAGTATGTGGCGGTAAAATGAAAGCAACCGGCCAACTAAAGTTGCGCTTTGGGCTTGCACAACCAGCTTATGGTGTCGCGACATCGAAAAATCAAGGAAATTTGATGCAAGTCGATTGTGGATCACAAGTTCAAGAACTCCGAGGATTAACTTAGACTTCTATGAATTATGTCGCGACAACATCGTGATGTCGCGACAAAGGTTGAGGTCCCGACAAGAGAAGCGCCTCAAAGCTATGACAGGTTTGAAAAGATGAAACTGTTGTGACTTAAGTTGATGTAGCGATAAGAGACTGATGTCGCGACACCAAAAGCAACCAGTTGAAGCCTCCAGAGACATAAGATGTGCTTAGTTGAAGGTTGCGCTTCCTGCTGATGCTCATGATAAGAGATCATGTCATACATCAGAACGGTCACGCTTGAACCTCGTAGTATGAAGTGATGTCACGACAAGAGATCGATGCCGCATTTAACAGAACCATCACGGAAAGCTGCAAATATTTATGGAGCCGATGTCGCGACAAGAGATCGATGTCGCGACATTAGGAACGAATAGTTGAAACCTGCAGAGGCATGAAGTGATGTCACGACAAGAGATCGGCGTCGCCACATCGTGAACCACGCTTGAAAGCCGAAGACATGATCTGATGTCACACAGAGATCGATGTCGCGACATCGTGAAACCATCGCTTCGTGTCGCAGAGATTCGGGTTGATAAATGCTGACATTGTTTCCTTGTCGCTGCATAAGATGCTCGCAAACAAAGTTGAATAAGTCATGATTTTACGATAAATGCTTAGCAAATGGCGCCAAATCTGAATCAATGTGCGATATGGATTGAGGGTCACAATCTGAACAAAGAATAATGGCTACCCACTTGGAAATCCACAAAAGAATGCATTGGAATTAGGCCCAACCGAGAAACCCTATAACAAGGCCTACCCGTAAGAAGAAAGAATGAGGCAGTACAAGAAAGAAAGATCTCGTAGCCAAGGCTTCATTTTACTTTTATTTTCTTATTTTCTTTTATTTATTTTTTCTCAAGCCTGGGCCGCTTAGATTAGATTATTTTCATCTTTTCTTTTTTTGTTTTATTTTTCTCGATCTCGATGTTAATGCTTTGAGCGTGTCGAATGCACTCTATTCTTTCAAATTACTACTGAATGCTTGAAGTTCGCATTAAATTTAGAATTCGACTTTTCTGGGCTTCAAATCATAGCTGTTCTTATGATCGAGGAATGTTTAGTGTGTAATTCAGTAATCGGTAAACCCGCAAATTTCCATTATGAATGCAGAGAAATGCACTTATCTTCCCGTAGTTGTTTCTAGCAAATTAGAATTTCACTTATGAATTTACTCGTTATGGGTTTAATGTTTTCGATCCAACATCGCTTCTATACCCTAGTTAAGATTTGTTTAGCTGTTCGATTTAAGGAGGTCCTTGAGTGATAATGTAAGAAGGCATTTCAGAGTTATGAACATTTCTTTGAAGGTATATTAACTCGCTATTAGAGATCTAATGAGCTTGTAAGCTACTTAGATAACCCTTTCACTTGAAAACAAGAATGAGTCAATGAGTTATCAATTTAAATGCTATGAGTTCTGCAATTCCCAATTCGAATAGTAGCTAATCCCGTGTTAGCCGAGATTCAATCAAGGAGAGGGTGATTCATTCTAATTAGAGGAAGAGTAACCAGAAAGTTATATCCTTGCTTGACCGAGTAATCGAGCTAAGGATTATAGTCCATAAATGGCATGAAGTATCGCAAAAGAAAAATACCCAGATTAAGGAAATCCCTTTATTAAAGTAGTCATCTAATTCCTTTCTTCTAAAAATCGTAGAAAAAATTAGATCATGAACTGAGTGTGGAGAGATCTGTTTATCGTTAAACGCCTGGATGTATTTTAAACCCGAAATACACAAGCAATGTTATCATAGTTAACTACAGAATTGATACTTCACAATAGCGTGATCTTGATGTGTCCTCTAAAAGATAACTATTCAGCTTCCATTTACTTTTCTTCAATTATTCATTATTCTTTATTCTTTAGATTCCATTTATTTGATTGTTCATTCTTTTTCCTATCATTTCTGTATATTTTACAACTTCTTAAGTCGGATCACAATGTCATGTTATAGTCCAAATAGTATGGAGCTTCGAGTAGTCGTGGGTAGAAGATTTAGAATTCTTGAGATCTTCAGGATCGATATCCGACTTATATCCATTTTATTACTGGTTTAATTGCACTTGTAGATATTAGGCCAAAACCAAAATTAAAAATGATTTACACTAGGAGATTTTTGGTTATTATAATAGAAAGTTAATTGCTTTGCCGCCGGATTGATAATAAATTTTCGTAATAGTGCTCGTACTTGTACATGTGTTTTGGTCCGATCAACAAGTTTTATACTGCCGGATTAGATTATAGTCCTTGGTAATAGTGTCATAATTTTGTACATGTGTTTTGGTCTGATCAACAAGTTTTATGGCGTCGTTGCCGGGGATTAGATAATAGTCCTTGGTAATAGTGTCATAATTTTGTACATGTGTTTTGGTCTGATCAACAAGTTTTGTGGCGCCGTTGCCGGGGATTAGACAATAGTCCTTTGGTAATAGTGTCATAAATTTGTATATGTCTTTTGGTCTTTACAAGTTTTATGGCGCCGTTGCCGGGGATTAGATAATAGTCCTTGGTAATAGTGTCATAATTTTGTACATGTGTTTTGGTCCGATCAACAAGCTATCGAGTCAGGGCTGACCATTAACTGTTTCCCCAAAAGTGTAGTCTCCAAAAGGGTGTCTACATTCTGATTTTCTCTTAAGTTGGAGTAGAATTCCCTAACCATGGTCGGTAAATAACCTTTTACCTCTTCACCAATAAAGTGTAGATTTTGCTCCTGAATAACAGCCCGGATAGGGTGGGTGAACAAGGACATGTCAATTTTCATTCCCCGCTCACAATGGAAACCCCACATTTAGATTAATTGGACCCACTTTTCCCACTCTGATTCTGAAGACTCAGCAAACATGGCCTCAATTTCTTCATCTTCGCTCTCACTTGCTTCCTCGCTCTCAGATGAGGAATCTTTCCGCTTCCCCTTTCCTTTCTTTACCTCTCAAGGCATTTCCATTCTTCCGTTTCACGCCGCTCCATAGAAGATCTAAGAGCCTTTCCCTTTCCAGTATTTTTCGATCTTGCCATAGATATGGCCAAAATAGCAAATATAGCGAGAATAGCCCATATACACAAAATGGTCTCCCAACAACCCATCTCCAACAAAGACGGACTTTACCCTCGCAGCCTACCGCGATCTCCTCCTTGCATATACCTTCCACTGCGGATGCCCTAAACAACCAAGAACAAAGAACCACCAACCAAAGCCACCCAACAAAATCCATGTTGACACAATGAGCATCCATTCAAACTTCTCTCAAAGAGATATGAGCACTCCTACTTCACGTGCCGGTTCAGTATTTCCCCAGCTCCCCATGGGCATGAAGAACCGAGGAGGATCCGACGTGAGGCAATGGAGATACCTGAGGGATGTTTCGACTCAGTGGTTTACTTTGGTGAGAGGGAAAATTGGGATGCGGATCTCTTACATGGGAGTTAGAAAGTGACATATGGAAGGTCTTCAACTTTTTTTTAGGGAGAAAAAACCCTAAAATGGCCCATTCACACACGGTGGTACCGGTACTAGTAAGTGTGGTATCGGTACAAAAATGCCATCACGGTTTTTGCCCTTAGGTGGTACCCCCTACTCAGTGAAGTGTGGTATCGGCATCTCAAATGCTAACGCCACTGTCTTGCTGGTTTTGGTACCAGCAATTGTGGTACCGGTACCACTCTTCTTTTTTTTGTAGCGGTACCAATTTATAGAAATTTCCAGACTGCTCTTCATCTTGAATTTCACTGTATGCTATCGAATCCGTTGTACTCCTCGTGATCATGATTCCTAGGGTTTGAACATGATTGGTAATTCAAGGCTTAAGATGGGTGCAAAGGGTTGACTCAATATGATTTAGAAGTGTAACAAAGAAATGATGGCCTAAAATCATCTTTCAGCTACGTATAGGTTTTCTCGTAGAATACGATGCATGCACATCAAGGAATGCTAAAACAAAGGCACGTGTGCTGAAGCAATAGCAAGTAAAACATGAGCTTGAGGCAGAAGATCAATGGCTTGTGTAGTGAATACATGAGAGTGATACCAAGACTAGAACAGAATTGGGGTCGTATGGTCCCAAATATGAACAAAAAAGTTTTGTGCATGCCTGTTATAGTGTAGGTGCAGTGAGACTATGAGGAGTGCATACATAAGGTCACGCGGCTGCATACATCACAAGTCAAGTACCAAACCTAAAAGAGCCTCAAATCAAAAATTTTGCATCATGCACTCAATGCACTCAACATGTAACATGTGCATAATTGGCTCCACTAGTGTATGCCCACCCCCACCATAGAAGTAGGCATTGCCCTCAATGCACACATGACACCCCAAAGAGAATATGCAAAGGAATGAATTAGTGGATGGTAATGGTAAGGGTTGGTGATGTTAGGTTGGGGTTAATTTTTATTATTTTTTTTATAAGTAAAGGCAGACGAAATAAATAAAGCAGCAAGAAAGAAAAAGAAAAACTATATACAAAAAAAAAAAGAGTAAGATAGAAATTACTCTAAAGGAACATCCTGGTAGAGTGGATCTACCAATTCCTCACTACTCTCTTGACGATTGAAGTTCTCAAGAAATGGCTTTAAGCGGTGGCCATTGACTTTAAAGGTTTTCCCATTTTCCGGATTCTCAATCTCCACTGCGCCATATGGGTAAACTACCTTGACAATGAACGGGCCAGTCCACTAAGAACGGAGTTTACCTGAAACACGCAACGAGAGCTGCATAACAAATACCTGTGAGGTTCCAAAGGTCTTCTCACAATGGTCTTGCCGCGGAATAACTTGAGTCTCTCTCTTTGTAGATTCATGAAGCCTCTCATACGATTCACGCCGCAATTCATCAAGCCGCTCATCCGGCATTGTCGCCGCTTACCGCCCAGCCAAATCAAAATTAAGAGTTTTTAATGGTCTAATATGCCCTCAGGTTACATTTCATCGAAAAGATGATTGTGCTCTTTCCATAAACAAGCCGATAAGGAGACATACCAAGAATAGCTCAAAAGTGAAGATCGTAAGCCCCAAAGAGCGCCGGTATTTGGGCTGACCAACTTTCGCGATTCATTGGGGCGACCGCTTTTTTCAAAATATGTTTGATCTCCTATCGATAATTCGCCCTAATTACTGGTCCGAGGGGTGGTACGTCGTGGAAACTTTGTGGGTGACTCCATACTTTTTCAACAAATTTTAAAAGGATCGATTACAAAAATGGTGCCCACCATCACAAATGATTGCGCGAGGCACTCCAAAGCGAGAAAAAAATGTGTTCTTTTAAAAATTTCAAAACAACCTTATGGTCATTAGATCTCGTTGGAATGGCCTCTACCCATTTAGAAACATAATCAACTGCCAATAAGATGTAAAGGTACCCACAAGAAGGGGGAAAAGGTCCCATAAAGTCCAAACCCCAGTGAACTGTACTTCTAGATTAAAATGGGGAGCAAGAGATACATCATATTCCTCAGACCCTCCTAATTGTTGGCACCAAGAGCAAGTTTTGAAAAATTCAAAGCAGTCTTTAAAAAAAGTGGGCCAGTAAAAACTAGCTTGCATGATTTTGTCTGCCGTTTTTCTTGTGGAAAAATGCCCTCCACAAGGTTCCGAGTGGCAGAAGGTAAGCACCCTAATTTGATCGTCATTGGATACACACCTTCTCATCAATTGGTCTGGACAATATTTAAACAAATATGGATCATCAAAGTAGTATTTCTGAATATCCACCAAAAATTTCCTCTTTTGTTTAGAAGTCCATTGGGGTGGAATTTGTCCTATCACTAGATAGTTTACTATGTCCGCATACCATGAGCAGTGAACAAGAGCAAAAAACTGCTCATCGTGAAATCGTCGCTATGGGCAGGCTGCGTAGCGATTCCGAACTTTCTCTTCTCAACTAAGACGCGGTCAGCTACCATTCTTAACTCCCTTTTATCCTTAATAGTCAGGTTAAATTCTTGTCACAAAGAGGGATCCACCTAGTCGTAAAACGAGGCTTAGTATCCTCGCTTTAGATAGCTAATTTCAGGTTGTATGATCCGCGTGAAAATTGTTACAGTGAGGATCCGCCAATGTATGACCTGAACTTTTCTAGTAAGTGCCATCGCATAACCAAAAACTCTTTTTCAGAAGGTGTACTTCAATTGAGCGGAACAGAGTCTCACGTACAGTAGATCACAAAAGCCTTTTATCTTCCCTTGTCCCGAACAAAATTTCTATAGCATAATCACTAGCCACACATGATCTCAAAATAGAGTTCCCACTGGGAGATCGCATTATAGGAGGAGACACTAACATAGTTTTAATTTATCAGCATGGCCCTCACAAGCCCGTGACCATGCAAAGGGGACGCTTTATACAAAATCAGATAAGGGATGGGCGCATACAAATGAAATATCTTATGAATCACCTATAAAATCCTACATGATCTAAGAACGACCGTATGTCCTTAACGCACTTAGGGGTAGGTAAGTTGGAGATCAACTCGACTTTGGCCTTGTCCACCTCGATTCCTTTTTCCGATACTATGTGGCCTAGTACAATCCCTTGTGTCACCATGGAGTGACACTTCTCTCAATTCAACACTAAATTCTTCCTCCTCCCCACACCTCTCCACACTTACGAATTTCTAGACATCCTCATAACGAATCTCCAAAAATAGAGAAGTCAGCCCATGAAAATTCCTCCTCAAAATGAGTTTCTATTTACATATCAAAATCCCCATCATGCACCGCTAGAATGTTCCCGTGCATTACATAATCCAAAGGGCATTTTTCTAGCGGCACAAAGCAAAAGGGCAGGTGAACGTGGGTTTTCTCTTGATCTTCTGCTGCTATCTCAATTTGATTGCACTCAGTACCCATCAAGAAAACAATAGAACTAATGCCCCAACTCCAGCCGCTTGATCTAATAAAAGGTATAGAAATGATCTTTCCTAGTGCCCGTAGACAGTTTCCTATAGTCTATGCACACCCTCCAACCTGAGGTGACCCGAGTGGGAATTAGCTCATTGTGTTCATTTGCTCAATAAAGATAACAGATTTTTTTGAACTACTGGTCAGATCGACCCACTTGCTATCTGGAATGAGGTAAATAACACCTACATCCAAAGCCAGCTTTAAGACCTCTTCAACCACTTCTTTCATGATCAAGTGTAGTCGTCGCTGTGGTTGATTAGAGGGTTTGATATCCTCTTCCAAGAATCTTAGTGCAGATCAAGGCTGCATCTCTAATATCTACAATTGTCCATCCTATGGCAATTTTGTAGGGTTCTCAATATCTCCAAAATTTTATTCTTCGGACCTACTTAAAGAGGAAGATATGATTGTCGGAAAGTTTCTTCAATTCCCTAGAATGCATATTTGAGATGGTGTAAGTGCTCTAAATCAAGTCGGGTGGTTTCTTCCGAGGGTAACAATAATCATTCCTCGACAGGCAATGTTTTAAATTTATGCCCAATTCCATTTGCTTCCAAAGACTCAGGCTCATGGAGTGTGAACTCCTGACTGGGATGTGGTTACCTCGACCCAACTCGGGGCTTACTCAGACAAGACATGAGAGGATCATCATATGAAACATTATCTACGAATTTACACGACGTAGTCTATCATGTTTACCTCACGCATGTCCTCCTCATCCCCTAGCCTTTGATAATACAAAGATATTCAAATTAACAGTCATGTTACCAAAAGATAGTGTCATTAGTCCTCCCCTACAGTGTATGATTGCATTACTAGTGGCTAAGAATGGCCTACCAAGAATCACTGGGCACTGAGTCCCTTGATTCACCACAGGTTGTGTGTTAAGAACAACAAAGTCCACAGGAAAGTAGAACTTGTCTACTTGCACTAATACATCCTTCACTACTCCCTAGAATCTCTACACTAGACAAATACTAGTCAGAGGGTGATATTGGTTGGTTCTAACTCTCCCAACCTGAAGCCAACATATGCCAAGCAGAGAACAAGTTACTACTTCTGCCTCAATCCAATGTAAAGCATGTCCTAATTTTTAATTCTACCACTATGGAAATAGTGGGCTTCCGGGTCTTCTTGTGATTGGGGGCAAATTGTTCCGAATCAAGGAGATGGATTGTTCACCATAAATGCCTCCCTTATCGACACATGCTTCTTTTCACAGCCGTGCACAAATCTTCAAAACTTGGCATATGACGGGATTTTCTAATGGCATCTATCAAAGGAATGCTCAACCTGAACTGCTTGAACAATCCATGTAAATTTGTGAATGATTGTTCACTCAGCTCTCAACTCCATGGAGGATATAAGTGAGTGACACGAGAGGCCTGTCTTTTCTGGTTTCAACACACAACATTTCTGCCCAGGAGCATTGAGGCTTGTCAGACATCTCAACATCCTCGACTGGCTCATTGTGCAAATCTTGTATCGGTTTCTTGGGCTGAATAGTTTTGTCAATTACTTTTCCACTTCGAAGAGTGGTGATAGCCTTGCAATGTTCGAAGGTGCCATCACTTGGTCTTGAGATTCCAACACTATTTTGACCTTGGAGGTTTTGGATAGTTTGAGAAGGGAGTTTCCCTTTTACTTGTTGAAAATTTCCCATAAAAGAGGTGAGCTTAGTGATTTGGGATCTCACAAAGATTCAAGGTGGTGCAATTCAAGTACAGGATTTGCCGTGGGTCTCGGACGACCTAGGTTACAACATCCTCCAAACTTCTTATGTGGAGGTTGATAAGGCTGTGGGTTTGAATTCCCTTGAGACGAGGGGTGGAAACCTTGGTTAAGGTTCACAGGAAATCCTTGAGGACCTTGATTTTGGAACGGAGGGGCTTGATTTGAAAGGCCTTGGCTCGTAGTTGCGCTCGTTGTTCGAAAGTCAGGCGGGCCTCCTCATTCCTCCAACTAAAATTCGAGTGCTTACCCCACCCTGGATTATACGTTTCGAAGTATGGAGAATTGAAGGGCTTCCTTTGGTAGTTAAGAGCATTAGCTTGTTCTATTTGGATTGCTCCCTTGACTTGATGAAGGTTAGGGCAGTTAATAGTTGAGTGGGCGGGTCATCGCAAATGACGATGGCTCCTCTACTCTAGATCCCATAGGTACAGAGGGTACTTGAGGCACACTAGTTGGCCTCATTCAATCTTTTCAATTCTATGGCCTCCAACTTCCTCAAGTGTTGGCTATTTTCACTATGTCATCATTCTCTAAGTGATGGATTCTCCTCAGAGGTGTACTCATGCACTCACTATCTAAGCGAGGTGTTATCTCCTAAGTTCGAGCATTTTCTGCTATTGTATCGAAAAATTGAATTGCCTCCCTGGCACTCTTCTCATAGAACTCCCCTGCACACATCATTTGGATGTATTGTTTGTTATTCAAGAATAGTCCTTGGTGAAAATACGCACAAATTTGTCCAACATCCAAACCATGATGAGGGATAGCATGGAGGAGGTCCTTATATCTTTCCCATACAACAGCGAAAGGTTCACCCGGTGTTTCATAAAAGTTTTGGATTGCTCGCATGAGTGCATTAGTACGATGTGAAGGGAAAAATTTATTAAGGAATTCATTTCGCATGTCCTCCCAAGTAAAGATTGAATTGGGCGTTGAAGCTAAGAAAACTATTTTTGGCCTTTTCCTTTAGAGAGAACGGGAATAAAACCAAGCGAATTATATGGAGGGGCGATCCGGTAGAGAGGAAAGCACTGCAAACATCCTCGAAATCTCTCATGAATGAATAGGGGTTCTCAGAATCGAACCCTTGATAAACAGGGAGAAGGCGAATCATTCGAATTTCATAAGGAATTGGTTAGCCTCTTCCGTGGTAAGAATACATGAATTTGTCAGAAGTTCTTTTCGAGGTCAGCACTTCTGAGGTCCTTTCCACATTGTAAAGGGCAAGGGAGCTTGATATTGATTTTGCTGAAAATTAACATTTCCCCTCCCGTCGCTTCGGTTGCCGATGGTGCAAACACCATCTCCTCATGTGGAGGTTCATGCAGTCTTGCTGGTCTGTGCAACCTCGGGGCATTTGGATTAAAAAGAGTTTGCTGACTCCCGGGGTGGTCCATTTGAGGTGTAGGATTTTCTTGAAACAAATGTCTTACTATGGACTCTTCAGACTGTCTTGAAGGTATAATTCTTATAAGTCGACGTTGCTCGTTGCGAGCCCAAACCGACATGCACCAATCATACCCCTACTAAACAGATATCCACTTAAAGTATTCACGGAAACGAATTAAAAAGAAAAGGGAGAGAAAGTATCGGATTTGTAATGCAATTGCAAATTACAACTAGCTCTCTTTGGATCAACTAGATTGCTCGCCACTCCCCAACAACGGCGCCAAAAATGCCTCGTCTATTTTGTATGCTGAAATTATTCCCTGCCGCAGAACTAAGGTCGTTAAGCATTATATTACTGTGGGAGTCCACAGGTCATTTCCACATGGAGTGGTTTCTTAGGTGATCCTTAGGGATTGCTCTCCAAAGAATGTGCGTTCAAAAGTAAAATCTGGGGGTTGTGATTGATTGATTGAATAACCGATTAAATTAACTATTTTAAACAAGAAGGGTGTATGCCACTCACCGCCAATCAGGTAATACCCACCTCTTATTCACAATCTCATCCAGGAGCCATTGATGAATGGTCTTCGACGGAAGATGTAACGTTAAAGGCTCTTTTAAGACAAAGAACGATTGAGCGATGGCAAACACTTGTTCAAACGATTTGCTTGGACTCTTAGCCTGCATTTGAGATCAAGCACAACGTGTACCAAGGGTCTCTCGTTCACACATTGTCAAGAAGATTCCAAACTAAGGTTTTATAAGATTTTTCGCTAGTGCTTAGCATTGTACAATCCCATTGAAGCACAAAAGAGGAATTGAGGGTTGTTACCTTGACGGCGGTGAGTTTCCACCATTAGAACCATATCATGGAGGTTTAGAACTCCATTGAAACTGAAAATCGATTCATGTTTGATAAGAAACTATGCATAAATGTGGCTTGAGAAATAACACTTCAATTGCAAAATTGGGATATCAAAAGCCCAGAATCCCGTAAGAAGATACCAAGTTGTATGAACCAACTGAAAGATTACAAGTACTAGAAAACTCAAAATCCGAAGAAAAGATAAGTACTCTACTCTATAAACCCTAGAAAAATATGAGAGAGACACTCCAACCGTCCAAAACCAAACCCTAGATTCAAAAACTGCTCTTCTCTGCCCTTCAATGGGCTTAAATACCATTCTCCTTAGTGATCTCGAAGTGGTGGTCGAAAGACGAGCGTACCCTTGCACCAAGATTGTACCGCCAAATCCCGCAAAGATTAGATGTTGGTACCTAGACTGCAGAAGTGTGGTACCTACTCAAAGTGTACCTGTTCTCAACGCCTGGGGGTATCGGTACCATTTTATTTGGTACCGGTACCACTGCCTCACTACATGTGGGTATCGGTACTAGTAAGTGTGGTACCGGTACCACTGCCTCTGCAATTGCTCCTCTTCACCGTAGCACTACCCGGGGCTTCTCGACAGTGGCTGCCATCAACCGCGATGATCTACATTTGTTCTCTGGACATGAACCCCTGCAAAAATGTGCACGGAACTCGAAAAAACTTGCACAAGCACAAAAACTCGAGAAACGATCAAAGGCACCTATCCTTACACAAAATGAGAGCAAAACATGAGCTGGGAGTATTAAAATCCTATATAAATGTTGCACTTTTATGTATTCAACAATCGACATACCATGGATAATTATAATTGATACATATATTTCTCCTCCATGCACAACCCATGTTAATACATCATACTACATACATTAACATGTCATATTCACACTGCATGTTATTCATACAAGCAATAACACATAACAAGGTCACAATCTTTGACCCATCCAATAGGGTACCTCACGGCCCCTTCACAATCCTGAACCAGTTTGGTTCCAATCATCCATATAACATCAAACAACCATCAAACCTATAAACTTTTCGTTTCTAGTTCAAACTTTCCCTACATACAACAACCTACAACAGCCTCCCACATGCCATGCAATGGTCATGTTAAAACCCGACTATTCACTTTGACACAACCAAGCAACCTGCACACTTGGTGAAAAACATCAGTTATAGTAAGGTTATAATCACCCAAAGCCCTCCACAGGCACCTTTCGGGAATCAAGACTCAATGGGATTTCCATAGAGTCCAAGAACACTTAAAACGAAATTCGTACAAATAAGTTATGACCTTCCGAAGTTGGAGGTCACACATGACTAAGAAGGCTTACCTGAACATCCTACCTTACTTGCCCGGGAGCCCCTTTCCGGCCAGATCCAATATCCAATGCCCTCCATAGGGATACAGATATAATCTTGACTCAATGGTATTTCCATAGAGTCCAAGAACACCCGATCGGAGTTCAGACAAAGAAGTTATGACCTTTCAAAGAGGTCACACATGACTAGGCAGCCTTACCCGACTAGCCTCCCTTACCTACCCGAATGCCCCTTCCCAGCCTGCTCCAACACCCACTACCCTCCAAAGGCATTTGGATGGAACCTTAACTCAATGGGATTTCCATAGAGTCCATGAAATTCACCTCGACCTGAGTTCTGACTGGCAGCTATGACCTTCCGGGTTGGAGGTCTCACATGACTAGGCAGCCTTACCCGACTAGCCTACCTTGCATATCCTAACGCCCCTTTCCAGCTGGCTCCAGTACCCACTGCCCTCAAATGACATTTGGATGGAAACTTGACTCGGTGTTCTTTCCATAGAGTCCAAGAACACTTAAAATGGAATTTGGACGAAGAAGCTATGACCTTTCGAAGTTGGAGGTCACACATGACTAGGCAGCCTTACCCGGACAGCCAACCTTACTTGCCCGGGAGCCCCTTTTCGGCCAACTCTAGTATCCAATACCCTCCATAGGCATACATCTGGAATCTTGACTTAATGGGATTTCAATAGAGTCTAAGAACACCCGAATCGGAGTTTAGACGAAGAAGTTATGACCTTCCGAATTTAAAGGTCACACATGATTAGGCAGCCTTACCCGGCTAGCCTTCCTTACCTACCCCAACGCCCATTCCCAGCCGACTCCAACACCCACTGCCCTCCAAAGGCATCTGGATGTAAACTTGACTCAATAGGGTTTCCATAGATTCCAAGAACACCCAAATCGGAGTCTGGACGAAGAAGTTATGACCTTACAAAGTTGGAGGTCACACGTGACTGGGCAACCTTACCTGGCTAGCCTACCTTACCTATCCGAACGCCCCTTCCCAGCTGGATCCAGAACCCACTGCCCTCCAAAAGAATCGGGCTGGAAACTTGACTCAATGGTCTTTCCATAGAGTCCAAGAACACAAAAATCGGTGTCCGTATGAAGAAGTTATGACCTTCCGGGTTGGAGGTCTGACAGACTAGGCACTTACTCCTAGCCAGCCTACCTTAACACCTGAATTCTGCATTCCCTATTGGCTTCCAGCACCCACTGTCCTCCAAAGGCATCCAGCTGGAAACTTAACTCAATGGGCTTTCCATAGAGTCCAAGAACACCCGAATCGGAGTCTGGACGAAGAAGTTATGACCTTTCAAAGTTGGAGGTCACACATGAATAGGCAGCCTTACCTGGCTAGCCTACTCCATTTACCCGAACGCCCCTTCTGCTGTGTTCCAAAGATCCACTACCCTCCAAAGGTGACCGCAGAAACTGACTCAATGGGCTTTCCATAGAGTCCAAGAACACCTGAATCAGAGTTCGGACAAGAAAGTTATGACCTTCCGAAGTTGGAGGTCATGCTAGACCCCAATGGACGGCCTGGGGCCGGCGACCCAGCCGGTGAACTCAAATTTGTTGCATCTAGCCGAGGTGAACCCACCGAGCGAACCTGTGTACCGGGATGCATCTTCCACTGACCGTTAAGAGTAAACGGACCATAACTTGGGCTACAGAGGTTCGATTTGAGAAATTTAAAAGCCTAACATCAAGTTTACTGATGTGGCTACAATTTACCTGAAGGACTCACTACCAAAATCCCTTAATTTCCAACCCAAAAACCAGTTTTAAAGTCCGGTTAATGTATATTGCCACAATATGGCAGCTTCCCATGGTTCAAAACACAACTAAACATTCCCCTTAGGGCAAGACAACCACACCTTCATTCATTTTAACTCTAACACATGAAATGGAACACAAGGACAATTAATTAGTCCAAAGTCGCCCCTGACCGTCGATAAATACCCCCAGATCTCCAAGACACTCCGTCTCAAAGTCTTGAACGGTTCACACGGCCACTCATGGCCTCACACAACCCAAGCCATTTGAATGGCCCTTAAACAAGGATTAAACCAAGTAGGAGAAAACCCCTACCTCTTGGAGTTTTTTTCAAAACTCCTCGACTCCGGTCTCTATGCAAAGCCCTTGCCGTGAGGTTGAACTCTTCCTCTTGCTCTGCTTGAAACCGCCGATCTGATTACTGGGAAATTTAGAGAGAAGGTGGAGTCTCTCTATCTAAAACTCTCTATTTTCAAATCTGGTTTGCCTTTCTCTCCCCCTCTCTCCCAATCGGTTGGGAGAAGATAGAAGTCAAGTGAGATGTCCTCTCACTTGCCACTTGTCCAATTCTAAGTGGCTCCTTGGATTACCCTTATCACCTTATCCATCTACCTTTGATTTCCCTCCAATGACATGAAGATACATGTCATCTATAGCCCATACTTGAGCTCAATTTTTGACTTGCTCACCGCTTGACACATGTCTCATCTTGAGCCACTCAAATGTGCCAAGTGTCCCGCACTACTCTCGGTGTCTCGAAAAACGTGAAATTTCGATTGTCTCGGAATTCGACAAAATTAGACGCGGTAGCTAGATTTTGCGAGACGATTCTAACAGTAAAGTTTGTTTTGTCATCCGAGATCTAGAAAAAATCAGATTTTGATCGAATTTTACTGTTCTACCATTTTTCGAAAATTCGGATTTTCCGGGGTTTCACACCTCTAGTGGTTTTTGGACAAGAAACAATCTATCATGTTGGGTCAAAGGTGGGCTGCCTAAGCATCCACCATACCATTCAGACTTACTAAGTATAAAGAAGAATAGTTAAAAAGAAGAGAGACTCCTATATAGATAGTTGGGGGAACCAGGATTACTGCCATCCCATACAAGGTGTCCCCAACTAATGTACCCATGATCTTCAGGCCTCAAAATAGTAATGAAAACTTTTGCTTTTGGTTTGAAGCGGAGCTGCCCCTTTGGTCACCATGGTCGGGTGGATTAAATCCACCTCACCTCGAGAAGAAGACTACTTACTCATGGTGAGTCTTGAGCACGCCATGAATGAAGAAAATTAGTAAAGAAAATGAAAGAGATGAACTGAAAGCTTCTATTATTGAAAATGGAGGAAGATCTCCCAAAATTAAAAACTAAACTAAGAATTGTATATCATAAAAGGTGTGTTGAGCTTTTACCCTAAAATCTCTATTTATAATACATCTGAAGAGGTTAATTCATGCCCAAGTATAGTTAGTTTCCTATTACAAATCAATTTCCAAGACTTGGGACTCAAAACTTTCTATTTACTGTCCTTTGCCAATTTCTCACTAGGTCTAGGCTTCTGAGCAAAATTTCGCATTGATTACAAAGTCAATGCAAAATTGCCTATATGTAGTATGAAATGCTCTAGAAAGGGTTCAAATCCTCCATCTTCTTGGGCGATCTTCATGGTCCCAACTCGACTGAATTACTTCCAAGGTCTTCCAATCTTGCACAAAAGATTATGAGACATCCTCATTACTTGATCTCATGATTCCAAAGAGCTATAAAAGTGCCTAAAAAGGCCATTATGCATAACTATACTAAAACCATTAGTAACGGTTTTCAGGGCTAACAACGCACAAAGTCAGTAAAGTGTGAGTTTTCACCATAAAAAGAGTTTTATTTATGAAAAATAGGTGCTTGAAAATGCACTTTTTGAGTGGTTATCATACTCCCCAACCAACTTTTTGATAGTCCCTTAGCAATGAATAAGCGTAAAATAGAGATAGGCTGATCAAATCACTTTTGAAAACAAAAATCCAGAAAAATAAACATACAAGAAGCACAAATAAGAAAGAATGAGTTGGATGGTTCTAGTATTATTAGAGAAGCATTTACAAGAGTCAAACAAATTAGTAGGTTATGTTGGAATTCTCATAGTATTTACAATTTCAAGGAAGAAAGGCCCATAAGGTATGGTGATTTAGGCGATCATGCCCCCAAGCCATCAATCAACTTTTCCTTAGGGAACTTAGTATACGTGTGGTGTTAAGATATCAAGTATAGACTAAGTTTCCAATACTCCCCCCAACAAAATTCAACTCACCCTTTTGATACAAAAAAGATTAGAGTAGGTTGAGAACACACCTTTTAATTTCATTACTCCTTTTTTTCATGTAGGTGTGAAATACCAAAGATGTCTAAGTAGCAACCCGTAGCATAGATCCATCAATGACTCCTAACCAGTTAGCTTAGGGCATCGAGTATTAAGCTCCACTCGTACTTCACTCCAAGCTAACCATCCAAACAACAAGATAACTACAAGGTGAGATTGATCCATCTTTTGTCCCATGTAGCGAGTAGTGAAGTCAGTGACTCCCAACTAGTTGGCTTAGGGCATTAGGCATTAAATTTTCATCGGACTGTGCTAATGATTCCAATTAAATCAACTCGCATTTTTTTCTTTCATTTTTTTCCTTTTGTTTTGTTTTTTCATAGGTGGGCCTCATTGGTCCTTTTTTGAAGGTGTCCCATCACTAATAAAATCAATATAGCATCTGAAAGTAATTGGCACTTGAGAAGAAGGGGCACAAACTCAAAGTGTATGATTCGTGCCACGGTAGGGTGAGCGGAATCAACAATATTTGTTTCCTATGTTCCTTCTACTTCCGTAGTCAAGCTACTGCAGTATAGCGGTCTAGGGTCGAACACGGGGATAGGTTTTCATCCCACGAATGATTTGCATCAGTGTTTGGAAAATGGTGAGGCTTTTGTTTGGATTTGTGGATTTTGTTAAAAACAGTGGAGGTTGTTTGTTCACTGACTAACTGTAATGGCTTAAAGTGAAGTGTGAAATGGTAACCTTGAAGGCTTGGGTCACTAGCTTGATAACATGGGGCTATTAAAGTGTCCTCGGGTTATATCCTCGCATTAGGGCAAATGACATATAGTCAAAGTTAAAACCGGATCTTTGTTTAGCTATAAAACCTTACCCTAGAAACCACTCCTATTTGAGTCAACCCAAGTACTAAACATTCAAAGTCTCATTCAGTTTGAAACCCTAGCATTTAACCCCATTCCCATGGCTCGTAAATGACATCTAAAGAATGTCAGTGCATCTACCATTAAGAATGCACTGAACCCTAAAGCATGACAAGTATTGACCAAAGGAAAGACATTAAATGGCATTAAACCCTAGTTTGGAAAGTCAGGAGCTATAAATGCAGTACTAGAATATCTAAAGCATGAGGACAACTTGCAGCAGCCCCAAAACCAAGCTAGCAACCCTACTCTTCAAGGCTATGAGGCTTAGCCAAGCATCCCTTGAGTTGTCATCCTCAAGGGGTGTGTTTGGAAGCCGAGAAAATGAGAGAAAGAGGAGAGAGAAGAGAGAAAAATGAGACCTAAAATGAAAGCTGCGGGAAAACTTTATAAAATGAAAAGTTTCTTAGGGTTACAAAGTTTGAGGGGCTTATATAGTCAACCCCAAAGTGTGAAAATACAAAATGCCTAAAATATGAAATTACATAAGGGACAAACGGTAATATATCAAAACGTGGTCGCTTGGCATCAAGAACTCAAAACATAAATAGATTCTCATGTAGAAATTTCGCTTAGCTAGCGAAATTTAGCTAGCCTAGTTTAAATTTTGTGGAGGTAGCAAAATTGGGAATTTTCGCTAAGAATGCTGAATTTCCGCTAGATAGCGAATTTCAATAGCCTAGCGAAATTACATAGTGAGTAAATTTCGCTAGGATTGCGAATCTCTATGATTGCAAATTTTCGTAATCCCAAATAAATTTTCGCATCCTAAATAAATTTCGTAAGCAGCGAAAATCCGCTTGTCAAGCTTACACGTATCCTCCTGCAACCTTCTTTCTTCACATCCACTTCACATTTCTTCATGGTTGAAAACACTGTGAATCCTCAAAGATTCAACATCTTGATATCAAACTTGAAACCAAATGTATCGAGGCAATACAAACCTGCATACTTACCAAAAATAAACTCAAAATGGAATCAGTGGTACTAAGAGAACCTGCACACATCAATTGGCTTAGTTGATATGATTAGTGCGCAAAAATCACTCAAAATCTATCTTGAATTGGGCTCAAAATAGCACTTTTTGGGTACTAATCACACTCTAACCGACATCGCTAAGCAATCCTAGCAATGCTGTACAAAATAAAGGTATTTGCTGTTGTGGCTTTTACAAAAAGTGCATATGGTTCAAAAGTCGTATGTACAGGTAAGCCTTACCTTTAAAATGAACAATTTAGACCCTGTATGAAAACCGGTATGAAAGAACAAAAACCATATAAGAACAAGTTTTAGGGCAACATCGGTCCTGGGACGTCAACCAGAATTTCCACCAAAATCTAATTGTTCCTAAGGTAACCAGCTTGAACCAATAAAATGCCAAGCTATTCCCTCCCCCCAACCTATCTACTGCCATGGCCTTAAACTGCTGACCAACCTAAATAGGACTAGTTACACTCTTTTTTTTTTTTTCTTCCTTGATTGCAATGTAGGGTGCAATGCTAAAACTCGACCTCAAAAACTGTAATCTGGGGTCCACCCGATGACTCCCAACCAATTAAGGTTTAGCATCGTCAAAAGGATCACTTGACCACAAACTCTACAGTAAGCCACCCCGACCCGAAGACTTCAGAATGAAGCACCGACAACACGCTTAAATCCCCACCCATCCACACCGCTGTAACGAACACAAAGTCGATGACTCCCAACCAATCAAGGTTTAGGGCATCGGGCTTTAAAGACTTTCGCCATATGCCCCTCGGACAGTGTTCGGGTTTCAAGGCAAAGCGTCACGGCTTTTATTTTTCTTTTTCTTCTTTTCTTTTTCTTTTGCTTTTTCTTTTCCTTTTTGGAAGACTTCATTGGTCTTCATACATGGGTAACAAAAACCTATTATGGGTCGTCAACAGGTCTAAGGCCGGCTTTGCAAAGTGAAAAGAGGTGTATAGCTTCTCAACCTATTGGTACAATCTAGTGTGCAGTGTGTGAATCAGCTAAAGGGGGAAAGTTCGAGGTTGAACATGATGAAATTTCAATTGACCAAAAACTAAATCATACATGGACTTGTTCTAACACTAAGGTAACATACAGGGCTTCAATTTCCAATTAAAGGCAAGAGAATATACACAAAATGGAGACACAAAATGAATCGTAAAAGTGTAGTAATGTAAATAGTGCTATAAAGCTTTGATATAACCAAAATGGCTAATACATGCTTGATATAGCTAAACATAATAAAGTGTCACCGCCTACCATTGCCAATACATGAATCCTATACTAAATGAGTAGGCGCTGATAAAGCCAAAATCGTATTAAAACATGATGGGAAGACACTTCATAACTCTAACTTTCCTCCCAACAAAGCATGTATACGTCATAGGGGTAGGAAAGTTAGAGACAGGAGGTGACCACCCTAATCTCGCGGTGGTGGTGGATCCGAGGTCATTGCGGGCCAAGACGTTTAAGGAGGTCGCACCGCCGGTCAGTGGGCTCATCTCGGGAAGGGCGTGAACATGCGGAGACTCTGAGGTGATTCATGATCTCAGGAGCATGGTATGACAATGCTCTAAAGTGGTCTCTGGCCAAGTCAATCTCCTGGCCCATCGATGCCCCGTAGTGGCCACGAACGTAGCATCCATAATACCCGCTAGCTCCCGCGACATGAACATGCTCCGCAGAATGCCGTATACCGAGTATGAAGGGCCGAGTGCTGGGCCAAGCCGGGCCGTGGAGGCGGAGGAGGAAATGGGGGAGATATTTGGCACTGGCTCCTCTCCACTCTACTCAGAGCAGGATCATCTCTCCTCCGGGAGTCCCCCCGCCTCTCACATCCGGTACCTCCCGGTCCCGTCGCCGGGAGGAGAAAGGAAACGCATCACCATGGCTCGCTCCACGGTCGACCCGAGGACATCCGATCCTCCCTATACGTTGTGCCCTCCGGAATCCTAAATGCCCGTGATCCGCCCAATTGTCGAGGCATCAACAAAGGTAGACTCTCAGTCGAGCTGTGCCCTCTTGGCGGTGGACTTTATTTTCAAAATGCAAAGAAGGTCATAACTAACTCAAAGGGATCGAAACCAGAATCCCCGAGATCCAGATGCAGCCTCGAGCATGGCTCCCCACGACCGACGAGTGTCAGAATTCCGGAATAGGGTGGTCCGAGCAGTGATCAACGAAGCACTGAGGCTGAGCGCTCCCGAAGAGTACTAGTCTGCCGATAGTGTCTCGAAAGCGAGACAACGGACCATCTCCTCTCAGGTCGGGCCGAGGCCAATCCCGACATCCTCCGTAATTGGCTCGCTTCTCCGTGGCGCCCATATAAAATTGAAATGTCCGGCCGCCGAAAAATTCTAGTCGATCATCAATAGCAAATCGGAGTCTAATGACCCTGCTCCTGGGAAGCCATGGAGTGGTAGAACCCGGGGTTACCAACCCGTGGATAGTAGAACCGCCGCAAGGCCATGAAATAAAGCAGAGGGAGACTGCAAGCAACCCCATGGAGTCTCTAAACCGGGGTCGCCGGTCGCGCCGGCACGTCGTAATATGAACCCCAGTGCACCTCTCGGAGGAGCCCCTACATTCCCCGGATGCGGGTCCCGACGAATAATGGCCGCCGATTGGCGCGATAATCGGGCGATGAGCCTCCCACCGCTGGTGCGGAAGACACGCTCGGGCCTAGATGATGAAGACTCCCCGACCGGTGTACGGCCCGCTTTGGAGGGCCTCTGGCCCTGACTGCTCTCAGGCAATTTGGGACGGGCCCGAGGTCCCATCCCCGGTCTCGACACTCAACCCCGAGGCTCCTCAAGGATCGGATCGTGACCGAGGCCGCCGGCTGGGCCCCGCCTCCCGGCTCTAGGAGTGTTGAACCCACGGCTCCCGGGACCCACTCTTGTAATGCACTCCATATCTGTAGTCACAGAGGGAAGGTACTGGGGCTCACGGGCCGGTAGTAAATGAGCGTGCCTCTCTCTCGACTAGACCAAAGGGCCTGTATCGGCCCTCAAGATACCGCTAGGCCAGGCAATCGCTTAGGTCAGGTTGTGGGCACTACAAGACCGCAAGCCGCTGGACGGGCATCGCACGATGTCGAACCCAAGGCACCTGACTGACTCAAGAAGAGTCAGCCTGTGCACATGCGTGAAGGGAGCGGCAGAGGGGCCGATGTAGAGCGCGTGGCCGACGACCGCCGGCTAAGGGTCGACTCATGGATCAGAGCTAAGCTGGAATGGCACGGAATGGCGGCTGGTGGCTCAAGGAGACAGGCACGATGCGTAATCGAGCCTCTGAGGAGGGGGAGTTTTTTGGGATCAGATCATGACGCAGGCCTCCCTTCCCTTTAAAGCCTTGAAGGGTAGCCGAAGAGGCCACCGGGCTGATTTCGCTTATAATGGCTTAAAATTTCGCTTAAAACCTGGATTTACCCGCAAAAATAAAAATAAAATTTAACTAGCGGTAAAATAAAAATAATTACTAATTATTTTATCAAAAACTCAAAAAATAAAATTAATTTGTGCTACTTAAAAGGAAAATTGCTAAAAAACAGGAAGTCACTAAAAAGGAAAGTTACTAAAAATAGAAAATTGACCAATTTGAATAAAACTAAAATTTTGAGCCGTGAATTTGGTTTCTAATTGACACCAAACCAGCTCAATGTTACCAATCTTCATTTATGGGGGGTCAAGGAGGAGCAACTCCCAACCCCGGCAAAGGGCTTCTTGTGTCAGTGTTCCTCTCATGCTCACAAAGATTTTCAAGCTGACCAATCGCTTCCGCACGCTACCAATGATGGGCTCCCAATCAACTCGTTTCATCTGCTAGCCAATTCCTGCAATTTATGGATCTTTAGCTTTCCCCGCGCATTCACCAATCGCGTACTCTATTTCTCCCTTCCCCTCATCGTTCTCCACTGGTTTGTGCTTGTGGCTCAAGTGAAAAATGTTGAGCTCCAATGTCATGCTGCCAAATGTGAGTTGCATGACTCCATTTCGGCAATTGATAATTGCATTGGCAGTGGCCAAAAATGGTCTTCCCAGGATAATCGGCACATGATTGGGCCCACTTGCAATTGGCTCGGTATCAAGCACTACAAAGTCTACTGGGTAGTAGAATTTGTCTACCTTTACCAACACATCCTCAACTATTCCCTTAGGAATCTTCACTGATCTGTCAGCCAATGACAAAGTGATGTTGGTAGGTTTTAGCTCCCCTAAACCTAACTGCTTATACACTGAGTATGGCAAAGAGGTTTTACACTGCCCCTAAGTTTAGCGTTGTTTCTATCTATGCAATTCCCTCCAATGTTGACTGAAATTGTAGGGGATCCTGGATCCTTGTATTTGACTGGGGTCTTGCTCTGAATTATGGCACTGACTTGCTCGGTTAGGAAGGCTTTCTTTTCAATGCCTAGCCCTTTTTTTACTGTGCATAGGTCCTTTAAGAACTTAGCATAAGTTGGGACCTGCTGAATCATGTCAAGTAGAGGGATATTTACCTTCACTTGCCTTAGCACCTCCCAAATTTCAGCTTGGTTTGGGATTTTTTCTGCCTCAGAGTGCCTGGGAACTGGTGGCATGGTTTTCTTCACTAGGTCTTCACTGATGATTACCCTCTCAGGCTCAGCTTCATTTTCCTTGCATGTTTCTTTAGCATTCATGGGCACTAGTTGCTCTATCTCTTTTCCACTCCTCAGAGTGATTATGGCTTTTACTTCATCCATTCCTGAATTGCTGGATGAACCTACCTCATGGACCCCTTTTGGATTTGGCAGGTACTGCTCTGTAGCTGAAACCTTCCTCCCTCCCCGTATTCCGTAAACTTGTCGATCTTTGTGATTGAATTACCGCAGTGTCAATTTTTTGATTTAGAGGTTCTCAAGCCCATCTATTCTTTTGTTCAATGTACTTTCTACAGTATCTATCCTTTGTGCCAATTGTACATTGATCCCTTTTTGCTCTTCCACAAAATTGCCTACCACCTTGCTCAAATTCAATATAGCTTGTTCGATAGGAGAAGTGGATGATGGTGGCTGTGGTTGAGATGAGGAACCAAACTGTTGTTTGGCACCAGGGGGGACATAGGCAGGGGGATTAGGTTTCCAGGAGAGATTGGGGTGATTCTTCCAATTGGAATTGTATGGCTAACAGAGGTATTAGGGTTGTGGTTTGTATCGCTCACGACATTAGCATGCTCGACATCAAATCCTTTCACGATGGGTACTGATGATGTTCTCCCGCTGATTGGATGCTGGGTTGACAAATGATGAATGCTGGGCCTCAGGCAAAGATCTCGCCACGCCGCACTCATGGAGCCTCCTTTTCCTTCTAGCTCCTCCACCTTCCTAGCTAAGGCTGAGGATTTTGCTTTCATTTCCATGTCCTCTCGAAAGTGCAAAAATTCCTCCTTTCGTGTGTCGAGGGCCTCATTTTCCACTCTCTCGGGTTTGCCTATCCCAACCCTTGGAAGTTTCAAATGACATAACTCAAGAAATCCATAGCTTCATCTGGATTTTTACTCAAAAAATCACCTCCACACATGGTTTCTAGCAATTGTTTCATGGCAAGGGACATACCATTATAGAAATGATTCACTAACATCCAAGTGTCGAAACCATGATGTGGACAAGCACTGATGGTCTCCATGAATCTCTCCCAGCATTGGTAGAATTTCTCGTTGTCATAGGCCGAGTAAGTGTAGATCTGCCTCTTCAAACTGTTGGTCTTGGTTGCACTGAAGAATTTCTTCAAAAATTCAGTTTGAAGATCGGCCCAATTTCGAATCGTTCTCGGCCTTAGTGAATTGAGCCATATTTTGGCTTTGTCCTTGAGGGTCACCTGAATGCCTTCACTGAAAGCAACTCCATGCCTGCTATACCCTCCTTCAAAGTTATGCATACTTCTCAAATCCCGATGTGTGAATATGGGGCTTTCATCTCCATACCATGAAATGTGGGAAGGTAGCATCAGGTAGGGTCTCACCGCTACATCTTCAGCGTGAGGTATGATGCAGTGAAGGCACTCACTCTAGAGCGGTATGTGTTCCCTCATCGACCCGTATGTTGTTGGATTCAGGGGTGCTTGTTGACTTTGTCGCTCCTCGTAGAGGATCCATTTGGTCACCGCGGTACACCGACTCACAAATTTGTTCAATTGGTGCACTCACTCTTTGAAGTCTACCTCGATGTCCTCCGTCCTGCCGCATAAACACCTGTTAAACAAAATGAAACAGAACAAAGAACACAACAAAGCTTGCCAAAGAAGTCAGTGTTAGTTAAAACAAAAACTGACTACAAGAAACAAAAACAGTGCAGTAACTGCCAAGTGAAGAAAACTTGCAGTTCCTGCACACTTAATTCAAAAAGGACTGAAAGGTCACCAACACTTGTAATGTGGATTACAAGTACACATCAACTCATCATACGTAGTTTGGCACCATCCCCGGCAACGACGCCATTTGATTCGTGCCACAGTAGGGTGACCGGAATCAACAAAATTTGTTTCCTATGTTCCTCCTACTACCGTAGTCAAGCTACTGCAGTATAGCGGCCCAGTAGTCGAACACTTGACGGGTTTTCATCCTAATGAATGATTTACCGTGTTTGGAAAAATGGTGAGGCTTTGTTTGGATTTGTGGATTTTGTTAAAAATGCTGGAGGTTGTTTGTTCAACGACTAACCGTAATGGCGAATTAAAAAAGTGAAGTGTGAAATGGTAACCTTGAAGGCTCGGGTCACTAGCTTGATAACATGGGGCTATTAAAGTGTCCCTAAGTTATATCCTCAGATGAGGCAAATGTGACATATAGTCAAAGCAAAAACCGGATCTTGCTTAGCTATAAAACCTACTCCTAGAAACCACCCTATTTGAGTCAACCCAAGTACTAAAACATTCAAAGTCTCATTCAAGCTTGAAACCCCAGTATTTAACCTCATTCCCATGGCTCGTGAATGACATCTAAAGAATGTCGCATCTACCATTAAGAATGCATCAACCCTAAAGCATGGCAAGTATTGGACTAAAAAGGAAAGACATTAGATGGCATTGAACCCTAGTTTGGAAAGCCGGGAACCATAAATGCACTGTAACATTCAAAGCATGAGGACAACCCGCAGCAGCCCCCCAAAAACCAAGCTAGTAACCCTCCTCTTCATAAGATGAGGCTTAGCCAAGCATCCCTTGAGTTGTCATCCTCAAGGGGTGTGTTTGGCAGCCGATAAAATGAGAGAAAGATGAGAGAGAAGAGAGCAAAATGAGACCTAAAACGAAAGCTGCGGGAAAACTTTATAAAATGAAAAGTTTCTTAGGGTTACAAAGTTTGAGGGGCTTATATAGTCAACCCCAAAGTGTGAAAATACAAAAAGGCCTAAAATATGAAATTACATAAGGGACAAAATGGTAATATATCAAAACGTGGTCGCTTAGCATCAAGAATTCAAAACACAGTGGGTCAGATTTCGTTTATGTAGAAATTCGCTTAGCATAGTTAAATTTCGCTAGCCTATCGAATTATTAAGAGATAGCTTAAATTAGGAAATTTCGCTTAGAACAAGGAATTTCGCTTAGCTAGCTAAATTTTTGCTAGCCTCAGCGAAATTCTCGTGAGGTAGCGAACGAATTTTCTGCCAGAATGGGCAATTCGCTTAGATAGCGAAATTCTCGCTAGCCTAGCTTAACACATAGCGAAATTTCGCTAGATTATGCAAAATTCTTTCATGATTGAGAAATTTTTGCAATCCCAAAGAAATTTTCGCAAGCATAGCGAAAATCCCTGCTTTGCCTGTTTTGCTACTGCATCCTCCTGCAACCTTCTTTCTTCACATCCAAAGCACATTTCTTCAAGGCTATGCACTCGTGAACGATCCATACCTGATAGTCAACTGTCAAATATCAGATTGCAGTCTCATATTTGAACAACCAAATGAATTGCAACCAGATAACTCCATATCAATTTCATTTAACGACATTACTAAAGACTTAAACGGTCTCAACAGATCAACAGCACTTTAGTGATTATCTGGCGACAGAGAGATCGCAGGTCGTGATTTCTAGTTCACAGAAATGGTCAACGCGGACCCATCGCCATATCACTGTCATCATCTGAATCAGATTTACATCTATATCGAACGCCAACAACAAATTCAGCAAGACCACGTCAATTAAATAGAATAATATTTTGCACCTTCAAGCTCATGTGACACACAATCATGTCGAAAATTAAAGATTAAGCAAAGTTTTAACTCAATCTTTTGGTTGAAGAATTTGTTTACTCAAAGTGTCTCCCCCCAACCAAGGTTTGACTTACCCTTTCAATTAAGTGCAAATAAAAAGGTAGGATAAGGGTTAACTCGATTGAAGAAGGGTGCTCTATGTATGACTTACTCCAATGCACAAGCATTAAAGTTTGATGGCACCATGTGATTCCTTATGTGTGGTTAATTCCACATCCACATTGTGATATACCAAGTAGATTGAAGAACAATGTGCTAGTGTTGGAGAAATCCTACTAAGCTTAGAAGAGAGACAATAAATCTTCCAAAAGAAGGGGTTATAAATAAAAGATAAATAAGATAAAAACAATTACCTAAAAAAGCAAATAAAATCTAAACTACTTTATTTTGGGCTAGTTGGTTTCATGCTAGCGACTAAGCTCGAATAGGTCTAAGGGTTGGTAGACTCAAGGTGGTTCAAAGAGGTTGTTTTCATCATTCTCCACAATTATGGAGCTCCCTTGGCTTGAAGTGACATCGATATCCCAATGGTTGAACCTATAAGCCACATACTCTTGGAAGCGACCAATCTAATTTTGTATCATGTCTTGTCGCATCTCTAAGTGATACATCTTTAATTTGAGTTCCTCTTTAGTCTTAGATTGTTAAACTGTGAAGTCACCCATCATACCATGGAGTTTGGTCAAGCTTTTTTATGAAGGCTCTAATGTTGAGATACCGAGTGGTACTTACCTTGCCTTCGACTATGGGAGTTGTTGTGAGTTCTTCTTGCAATTGGTACTCCTCCCACTTTCTAGATGTATCGGTCAAGAGTTCTAGGAATTCCATAGCATCTTCGAGTGTCATGTCTAAGAGAGAGCCTTTACTCTAGGCTTCTACCATCTTTTTCGTGCTAGGTGACATGCCCTCATAGATGAATTCTACTACTTGCCAATTTTCATATGTGTACCTTAGCCAAGCTTCAATTAGTCTCATATACCTATCCCAGTAAGCATGACAGGTCTCTCATTCCAAAGTTGTGAAGGAGGCAATTTTCCTTAGTAGAGGAGCTTTATCCATTACCTCACCCATTGTGACTCCCTAGTCTCCCTCGAAATGATCATCCACTTGTGAAGATAGGTTTTCCATGATCCTTATCCTTTAAAGTAATAAAACAAAAAGAAAAAGAAAGTAAAGGAAACTAAAAGTAGGGTTAGTCCTAAAATAAAAAAAAATAAAATGAAGCAAAAAAAATATAAAGCAATTAAATTGAGCAATTAAAAATTTCGATTACTTAAAAGGAAGGCACCATCCTTAGCAACTACGCCATGTGGTTCCGTCCTTGTCGAGTGGTTATATTAAGAGATAAAGGAAACACAAAATTTATAATACCTAAAAACCGACCCCAGGTAGCCCACAGCTACTGTAGGGATAGTGGCTCTAGGGTTAATCCACTGGGATGAGTTTTCCTCTCTTGGTTTTGTAATCCTAGGTCTTTAACTACTCTACTTAATTGCTTCATGAAAACTGTGACACACCAAAACCCGAGGGTCCCATTCACAACCCGTCAATGTGTGGAATACATGTGGGTATCGCATATCTCGATATCACCATATCACGTCCCATTCATCAGGATGCATTTATGCATATATATTTACCATAATCCTTAACAGTTTATCTTATAAAAAACTTATATAAAAACTAGTTTATTCTAATACATGTTTTACAAAAACAACATCAAAGCCACAATCGGCTTTCTTCACACCTTCGGTCCCATAAGAGGATCAACCGCCTGCACATAACTTGCACCTAAGTGCATGATGAGTGTAAAACTCATCTATGTTTTGAGTTCATTTCACAAGCTATTTTGAGCATTTTATATCCATATTCAGGTAAAACTCATAACATTTCCTCTAAATTTGGTTTTTCAAGATTTTTGATTGAAAGCAAGTGATTTAGTAAGAAAAGATGCAAAATGTTTCCAAAAAGAGAGTTAATCGGATGTCTCACAGTAAGTCATTGAGAAGATCAATTTTCCTGTATCATCTATAGCATTAAATGATTCAAATCTACTAATGGTTACATTCTACATTCAAAGAGCTTTTCAACGACACCTCCCAAACTTCAGTCTAACCGAAGAAGCAGGTCATCACAAGTTGAGAAGAAAACAAGTCCCTTAGCAGATTTTGTCGTGACAGAGCCAGTGACAAGGCTTTCTGGCAACAAAACCCAGATTTTTTCACAACAAAGTTAGTAACAAACTTTGTCGCGAAAAAACCAGATTTTGTTGCGACAAAGTTAGCAACAAACTTTGTTGCGACGAAACTAGATTTTCATGGATGTAGCTTACATAAAGGACAAGTTAGCTTTCCCTATGAAACCAAATTTTGTTGTTCAGAGTTAGCAAATAAACTCTATCAATGGCAAACAGTCACGACAAACCCGCTTGTTTGATAGAGTTAGCAAATCGGTTTTTAAAGAAAAAATAAAAGTTCATAATATAAGATTTTGGTCCAAGAATTTTAAAATTAATAAAAACTCTTTTATTTATCCTAGGGTACATGCATTACTAATCTGTAACAAACAATAAAGAAGAATTACCTCAATCAAATTAAGGATTTTTCTGCAAGTGGGGTTGACAACTCAAAGACCTTTATTTTTTTTTCTGTTTCCTTATGATCTTCCAAGTCGTTCCTCTCTTCAATATAGGTACGTGTGGGCGCATATTAAATTGTGCCATTTTGTTTATAGAAATTTTGATATTCTCAACACATGAGATCAAGAAGGTTAATGGAGGAAAAAGTGAAACTCTTTCTCTTTTTTCTAATTTTTATCACCCTGAAGCCTAGGGTTTTGCTCTCTTATTTATAATATGCCTAAATTGATCTCAACAATTGACTATGGCATATTTAAATATTGGAATTCAAAATTAATTCAAATTAAGTGACTAAAAATAAATAGGATTAATTTCTCAAATTAACCGCTTTCATCCATATAGTGATTACTGATACCACTCACCTCACTAACAATTAATCTTATTATTTTCTCAAATTAACCGTTTTATTCATATAATAATTACTATTAATTAATTAATTCAATAATTAATTAATTAATTAACATTTAATTATCCAATAATTACTACATAGTTTCTATGAAACAATTTCTTTTACAACTATGCCCTCCAAGGGATTTTTTTGTTAATTTAATCCTATACAGTGTTTTACAGAGGTGGTTTCCGAGAACTGAGGGACTCTGTAATTCCAAGTCTAACAAATTGATAATTAATTAAACTATTTAATCACTAAATCTAATTTATTAGTTCAAAGATATTCCACTAAAAATCCGAAACTAACTCAGAATTGGCGTAATAATTTACGAGGATACTCAAGTAGTCCATTGGATATGACTGGCTATGATGCAATTTAATCCTCCAAAATCGGTCCATCATTAGAGCTAGTGAAATTACCGCTTTAATTCTCTAAAGGATATCTTTATCCTTAAGTTCCATTAACTAATTAGTGAACAAGCACTTATAAACCTGTTATAAATTGTAGCGCCAAACGTTCACCCTGTAATTAACACTTAAGGGAACCAATAATCCGGCTTCCCTCAAGAAGGGTTTGGATTCCATATCTGTAGGACATATTCCCAGCCACCTATCTCAATGGGCCTCCAAGACATAAGTATTGGGCTTGTTTGAGGATAGACTATAACCTATGAATCAAAAGGCCCTATTAAAATAGACAGGAGTCCATGGCTACTTAGGATTAAGATCAATCTGCATATGATATCTAGGCATACCATGGGTTTTTAATTGTAAATCGATATATTTGCTTAATCCATGTATGGTCCTGCCATATAAAATGTATTACATAAAACACTCCCATTTTGATACACGTACAAGAATCTGTAATGATTAATTGATTTTAATGTTCAAAGGACCGCATTTGTATTATAGATCAAAGATCCCCGTTTGATTTTACTAATGGACATTTTAGTTTATTATCTATAATCTTGATCATCTCATATATAATTGTTATAGATTTCTCAATAATTTTTCCCACATTTATTCTAGGGAAAATCTTCAAGAATGTAATAGAGGAAGATTTTCCTTTCCTACCGTAAAGCTTAGATGCTTAGATGGCATAAGGACAGAACTAATAAAGTATAACCATACCTTGGCTTATTCAAATGTCCCTTTTGGAAATGATTTAGTAAAGGGGGTCTTCTGTCCTTCCAACCTCCCTTCAAACCGTGAGTAGGCTACTATTTTCCAGGCTTCGCCCCTTTGGCTGCTTCTGAACTTAATCCATCCTTTTGCACCTTCAGATTGAAACAACTGCTTTATCTCTTCATCAACTCTACCCACTGCCCTCTGACATATACTATTTTTTCTTCTCTCTCTACCATATTCGTAAAGAATTCTTTCACCAAAGAAGCATAACTAGGTTCTTTGTGTTCACCTAGTGACTGCCATCCTCTATTTTCCAACATTTCAAAAAATAAAGTAGAACCTTTTTTTAAACCTTTTTTCTGGCTAATGAAGCCTTGTCCTTCAAATTTCCTCCATTGGGAAATACGCCTTCTAAATAAAGTTCCTTAGTTTGTCTTTCCTCTGTTCTGCTCTGGCTTCACGCCCGGCCTATCGCCCCTTCGATTCTTCTCCTTTTGTCAGACATCACATCATCTGTCTCAACGTGCACAACTTCACAAGATTCTGTTCCTGCTTGATTTTCAAGCCTGTATTCTTCCAAGGATTTTGTTGAGGCTTGTATCAGGGTGGTAGAATCAAACATGGTACCGGACTTCGGAGCACTAGGGTTTTAGAGAATGAGATGGTAGAGATTTGAGTAAGAAGTTGAGAAGGTTGAGAGTTTATGAGAAAGGTGGCTCTTTAGTTTTCAAAAATGTTCTATTTATAAGCCAACTTGTTGATCTTGCCCTACATTTAATGTCGCGGAAACATTGCCCTAGGGTTTGTTTTATCATTAATGCTTTGTTGCGACAAACAAAAATAGTTGTCGCGATACAATGTTAAAAAAATAAAATAAAATAATAAAAAATTTTAGAGACAGGGCCGTTCAATTGTGTCACAACACCGAAAATATATGTTGCAACATTTCCTTTAGTGCTCTTTTGAATTTATGTCGCAACACTGGAGAATTGTGTTGCCACATAAACTTCCCTTTCAATTTGCTTCCTAATTTAAGTGTGTCGTGACACAGAAAAAGTATGTTGCGACATTAACTAAGGTTTTCTGAAATTCATCTTTCTATGTTTTCTCTCATAAAACAATCATAGCAACCTACATCCACTCATACTCATTTGAAAATATGTATGAACACGTATTCAAACTATCAAAATTCTTCAATTCAAGTATGAACAATCATCTCATTTCTTAATTCAATGTCTTTCCCTGCTTTTCATAATATATTTTTATTCAAATATGTTAACATTCCCCCAAACTTCAGATATGCATTGTCATTAAATACAGGTTTTAGGGAATTAGAATTACTCCCCCTTGTGGTCATTTTCTACACATTTTCTTTTTGAAATAGTGTGCTTCTTAATAAGGATCTTCTTGAATTTTTGCTTCATTGTCCTGAAATTCAACAACACTAACATAAAACTACTAAAAGATTAAACTAAAACATAAAATAAATAAAATTCTACTGGATCAATCAAACTATTTAAAACTGAAAAATAAAAATTCATGCTTGGGTTGCCTCCCAAGAAGCTACTCATTTTAGTGTCTTTAGTCAAACAGTTGCTATAAATTGTCTTATTTTCAGCATCTCTTTGTTTGCCCCTCTAAATTACTACCATACAGTCCTTTAGATTCTTTTTGGTGTCGCTTGGAAATGAATCCTTAGGCTATTTCTGCACAGCTTGAGCCAATTGCTCTATCTGTATCTCCAAATTCTTCAAAGAGGCATTGTTGTTTGTTTGAAACACATTTGTGTTCGCTTGGAAATTTTCAAGGTCAAAAAATCTTTTCTCATGCTCATTCAAAATCCTTTTATTTTCTGACAAGAATTGAAGCATCTGATATTCAAAGGATTGAGTCCTTCTCTAACCTTGATAATCTCCTCTATTGTCCCTCTACTGTTGTTGTTCTTGGAACCTGGGCTGAGCATAAGCTTGCTAGTAATTCTGTCCAGGTCCAGACCCTGTTGTGTTCCTCCACCATATGAAAAGTTTTCATGGTTTCTCAATGTTGGTGTATAGTGTGTTGGCAAGTTGGGATTAGGTTTGAAGTGATAACTTCTTTGCTTATTCATATACTTGGTTTCCTCAACTTGGTAGGGCTCTTCTCCAACTAGTTCCTCAACACTTCTTCTAATTCTTTCATCTACTGCTCCTACTTCATGTGCAGCATTTTTCTTCATCAAGCTCCCGCTTTATTCCACATCGTCTACTTTATTTCTATGGTTGTCATTCTATCAAGCTCAATAAGACCATTTCCCTTCAACCTACTGCTTCTCCCTGAAGCTTCAAATGGAGCCTCGTAGTTGCATTTGGCAAGGTCTTCAATCACTCGCCTTGCCAAGACTTCTTCTTTTAAAAGCTCCACAACAGGATGCTTCAATTATACCCTTGGAGGTATAATTCATAGCATGATAGAAAATGTCCATCTTAGTGGGCAGATCTATCCCATGCATAGGGCATCTCTTCAGCAATCTCTTGAATCTCTCTCATGAATTGTAGAGACTCTCCTCTTCCCCCTGTTAGAAGATAATTATTTCTCCTCTTCTCTCAAGAGTGAGAGCTAGAGGAAAAAATCTGCTCATGTAGGCCTCCACCAATTCTTCCCAAGTGTTCACTGATCCCACTGGAAATGAGTCAAACCATGTTGCTGCCACGTCTCTCAATGAAAATGGGAAGAGTTGAAGCTTGATTACATCTGGTCTCACCCCATTTAGCTTCACTGTGTTGGCCATCCTCATGAAGCTCCCGCATGCCTACTGGGACCTTTAGAGGGCACCAACCAGCCGCTAAACCATAGTAACTGGTCGTTGGCTTCAACTCAAAATTGTTGGCTTCAATGGGAGGTTGTCTCACTGCAGAGTACTCCTCTCGGATAATAGACCTCCAAAATTCCTCGATAGTATTAGGCCTCTGATTTATCTCTACTTCTTCTTCTTCTGGAATAGCTTGCAATATTTCTCTTTGATTTTCCATATTTCTGGATTCTGCACTGGTGATTCTTCTCAAATTCTGCAAGGTTCTCTCAATTTCAGTGTCTAGATGCAACAAATCTACTTTTGGTCTTCTATGCATTTAAATTCTTCATGAAAGTAGAAACACACTGAGATCAAATGGAGTCAGTGATATAAAAAATTATATATCTATTTAGGCTCCTAAAAATATCAGTAGCTTATTTAGCCATTGCTGTTAAAACTATTTTTGCCATTTTTCTGAAATTTTTTTGTAAAACAAAGAAAAATGTCCAAATTAGTATTTCTCTCTTTTGTCAGAATATTGATTTTTAAATTCCTTTGATCCCTAGCAGTGGCGCCAAAAACTTGATTGACCAAAACTGTATAGATACAAATTTCTGTTGCTATTACCAAAGGACTATATGCTCATCCCCAATAAAGGCATCAGAAACTCGTTTAGATCAAGTAGAACATGTGTTCTCATAATAGAAATGGATTTGTTAATGACTTTCTTAAAGATTGGGTTTGGTCTTAATGCTGCAAGTGCACAGGTCGTACAAGTAATAAAAGTGGACCTATAAGTCTAGATATCGTTCCCACAAAGATAAAAAAGAAATTAAAGTTCAATTACCCCAACTACTCAAGTTCCACACTATTTGAACTCCCATTTCATAAAATTTTCAATAACCTAACCAAGAATTCCACTATCTAAATTTAAACATCTATAAGAAAAGAAATATTTAAAATCCTAAACATAAATCGACTAAACCATTATTGTTGAAGTGGATGACTGATTTCACTACTGTGAAATTATCAATTCTTGCAACATAATCTAATTCTATTCTATCATGAATTGGAATCTGAAATTGTCAAAGAGGTAAGATATTATAGTTTGGATTTCTCCCTTAACCATACAATTCATTGATTAGAGAGTCACGTTCATTTCTAAAACATGTATCTAACCGATTACTGGTAATCAAAATTTATTTATAAGATCTGGGTATTTTTCTTTTCCAATACTTCATACCCATTTCTTATGACTACAAATTTCTTGCTTCCCAAGACATGGCCATTGCCATATTACTACAAAATGAATTATGTCTCATCCTTGAGATCTTAAAGAATTCTCCCTTTCCTTGATTAGATCTAAGCTAACACAGGATCAAGATCATTCCTCCAGACCAAGGAGAAATCTTTAATTATTAAACTGATAAATCACTAAATTAATTCTCAAACCATGAGTAAATTTATGATTTATCTAAGTAATATTTCAGAGCTCATTAATTCTTCAATATTAGTCTAGCATACCCCAAAGCATCGAAATTCTTGGATGCATGGTGGATCCCCAAAATTCTGGCCCAGATTGCATTCTCTGTCGCAACCTGAAAATGTTGTTGCGACAGAGTTATAATTTCTTATTGTAGGTCTCTGTTGCAGCATGCAATAGTTTGTCACGAGTTGCTCCGTATGCATCTTTCTTGGATTCAGTCACGACGAAGTTTCCTTAGTCACGACCAAATTCTTTTCTTCAGCATATTCATTCTGTTGTGACAGAGTTTCCTCTGTTGCAATAGATCTTGTGTGATTACTGGAATAATTATGTTGTGACATTAAAAATTGTGTTGCAACATTATTTCCGAGCAGCTTCCTCAAATTAATGTCGTGACCTAGTTTTTATGTCGCGACAACATTTCTATTGGTTCTTGTTGCAACAATGTTTCCAGATTATTAAAGCATTTCTGCTTTAATTAGGAAATTTTGTCGCAACAATCTAGTCGCTTAATTTAACCTCGATTTCTTGTTGCACTTCATTTTGATAAGCTATGATAGTTTCTTGGTGTTGTAGATGTTTTCTGTCGTAACCCAATTTGTCATGTCACGACAAGACCTCTCTTCCTTGTGTGGGAATCATTGTTGTGACATAGAAAAGTCTGTCACGGGCTTGTTTATTTGTGTTCAGCTTCTTTCTATGTCGCGGCCTTAAAATCCCTGTTGCAACATTGAAACCTCTCTTCAGCTTGAAGTATGTCGCAACATTGAATTCTTTTGTTGCAACCTACCAGTTCACTAAGTAAGCTTCACATGTCGCGACCTTGTTTACCTTGTTGCGACAGATACTTCTTCTCTCAGTGTCGCGACATTCATTACCTTATAGCGATGGGGGTCTTTCTCCGAATCTCTTTCTTTATCTCAACAAGCTTTTCCACGTTGCAACAATCAGTGTCGCGAACGAAAAAGATTCTATCACGACATAGATTCTACCTTCTATTTTTCATTATGTCACAACATAAACTGATATGTCGCAGTATTCTTCCTGTATTGCACTTTCATTTCTTGTCGCGATAGAAGATACTTTATCGCGAGAATTTCGCTTTTTTCTATTCTCTTTGTTCGCATAGAAGCTGTATAGCTATGACAAGATTCCTGTGTTGACATTCAGCCTGACAAACCATGTCGCAACATTAACTTTTTTTGTCTCTGAGAATGTAACAAGTTAATGTTGCGACAAGGTTTGTCAGCTAGATGTCAACACCAGGAAGAATCTGTCGCAACATAGAAGCTCCTATCGCGACAAAGGAAACGAGAATAAAGCATAAATTCTGTCGCGATAAGGTATCTTTTGTCGCGACAAGATATCTTCTGTCGCGATAAGAAATTAAAGAGCAATATAGGAAGAATATTGCGACATAATGAAAAATAGATGGTAGAATCTATGTTGCGACGGAAACTTCTTCTATCGCGACACTGATTGTTGCAACATGAAAAAGCTTGTTGAGACAGAAAAAGAGATTCGGAGAAAGACCTCTGTTGCAACAAGGTAATGAATGTCGCGACACTGAAAGAAGAAGTATCTGTTGTGACAAGGTATACAAGGTCGCATGTGAAGCTTACTTAGTAAACTAACCTGGTTGCAACAAAAGAATTCAATGTTGGGACATACTTCAAGTTGAAGAGAGGTTTCGATGTCGCGACACAAAAATAAGCTGAACACAAATAAACAAAGTCGCGACAAAATTTTCTATGTCACGATAACGATTCCAACACAAGGAAGAGAGGTCTTGTCGCGACATGAAAAATTGGGTTGCGACATAAAATATCTACAACACCAAGAGACTATGGCGGAACATCAAAATGAAGCCGCAACAAGAAATCAAGTTAAGTGGCTACAAGGCTTTGTCATGATAGAATTTCTTGGTCGCAACAGAAATGCTGACAATACAGAAACATTGTTCCAACAAGAACCAACATAAATGCTATCGCGACATAAAAACTCAGTCGCGACATCAATTTGAAGAGGCTGCACATAAATAATGTCGTGACACAATTGTTAATGTCGTAACATAACTATTCCAATAATCACACAAGATCTGTCGCAACAAAGGAAACTCTGTCGCGACATAATGAATATGCTTAAGAAAAGAATTTTGTCGCGACCAAGGAAACTTCGTTGAGACTGAATTAAAGAAGGATGCACATGGAGCAGGTCACGACAGATTACTGCATACTGCAACAGAGACCTACAATAAGGAATTAAAACTCTGTCACAACAACATTTTCAGGTCGTGATAGAAAATGCAATATGGGCCATAATTTTGGGGATCTACAATGTAGCCTAGAATTTAGGGCCCAAACTTCTAGGGATCTATAAATAGAAACAATTTGAAAAAAGTGAGTTAGTCGATCGGCGGAAAAACCAAAGCATCTGGGGTGTTGAGGACTCTTTTGTATTATTTTTTTTCTTTTTTTAATTTTCTTTCTTCGTAGATTAGATGTGGCATAGAATTTTAATTTGTTTACTGGACTTGAAATAGTGAATTGTTAAGAAGTTTAGAAGTTGAGCACTATTGTTGAAAATCAATTCTTAATTACTGTTTGAAACTAATGAAATCTAGATAAAATATGGAATTCATTTCTTTCAATTGATTACAGTTACATTGGAAATTTCTTGATCAGTATTTCAATGTTCACTGTGATTTAGTTTTTAAGAAACACAACCTCTGCTAGGAAAGATTTGATGTTAGTTATGGTCTTTCCTGCACAATTAGAAAGAGATTTCTTGGATTGAGAATTTTGAGTTTATTTGAATAGTGTTGTTCATGAAGTGAATTGTTTCCAATATTAGTAACTTATACCTATTTAAGGACCGTTGTCTGGCTCTGATTTCCAGGAGGCCCTCTAAATGACAAAGAGATAGAGATTCCTGAGAGCGTGGATGTAGTTACTTTGGGGTATGCTAGACTAATATTGAAGAATCAATGTGCTCTGAAAGATTACTTAGATAAATCATAAATTTACTCATGGTTTGAGAATTAATTTAGTGAGCTATTAATTTAATCAATTAGAGATTTCTCCTTGGTCTTGAGAAATGATCTTTATCCTGTGTTAACTTAGATCTAATCAAGGAAAGGGAGAACTCTTTAAGATCTCAAGGATGAGATATCATTCATTTTGTAGAAATCTGGCAATGGCCCTATCTTGGGAAGCAAGAAATCCGTAGTCATAAGAAACGGGTGTGAAGTATTGGAAAAGAAAAATACCTAGATATTATAAAGAAATTCTGATTACTAGTAATTGGTTAGATATGTGTTTCAGAAATGAACATAACTCTCTAATCAATGAAATGTATGGTTAAGGGAGAAATCCAAACTATAATATCTTACCTCTTTGACAATTTCAGATTCCAATTCATGATAGAATAGAATTAGATTATGTTGTAGGAATTGATAATTTCAAAGCAGTGAAATCCCAATGTCTACTTCAAACAATAATCTGGTTCAGTCTAGTTTATGTTTAGGATTTTAAATATTTCTTTTATTATAGATATATAAATTTAGATAGTTGAATTCTTGGTTAGGTTACTGAAAAATTTATGAAATGGGAGTTCAAATAGTGTGGAACTTAAGTAGTTGGGGTAGTTGAACTTTAATTTCTTTTTTATCTCTGTGGGAACGATATCCGGACATATAGGTTCACTTTTATTACTTGTACAACCTATGCACTTGTAGCATTAAGACCAAACTTAATCTTTAAGAAAGTCATTGACAAATCCATTTCTATTATGAGAACACATGTTCTACTTGGTCTAAACGAGTTTCTGGTGCCTTTATTGGGGATTAGCATATAGTCCTTTGGTAATAGCAGCAGAAATTTGTATCTATACAATTCTTGGTGCCGTTGCCGAGAATATAAGGAATTTAAAAATCAATATTTTGACTAAAGAGAGAAATGTTAATTTGGACATTTTTCTTTGTTTTACAAAAATTCATAAATTTAACAAAAACATTTTTAACAGTAGTGGCTGAACAAGCTACTGATATTTTTGGAGCCTAAATAGATATGTATTTTATCACTCGACCCATTTATTCAAGTGTTTCTACTACAAGAATTTAAATGCATAGAAGACCAGAAGCAGATATGTTGCCTCTAGACACTGAAATTGAGAGAACCCTGCAGAATCTGAGAAGAATCACCAGTGCAGAATCCAGAAATATGGCAAATCAAAGAGAAAGATTGTAGACTATTCCAGAAGAAGAATAAGAAGTAGAGAGAAATCAAAGGCCTAATACTATGGAGGACTTTTAGAGGCGTATTATCCAAGAGGAATATCAAGTAGCAGAAGACAACTCAGAATAGCTAAAAAAAATTTTGAGCTAAAACCAGTATTGATTACTATGGTTGTTGACTGACCAAAACGCATATACAAATTTAGTTGCACAATTACCAAAAAACTATTGTCTAATTCCCCTGAACTCCGCACCATGTAAACTCTTGTTGAGACCAAAATCTCCTAGAGTTAATCATTTTCAATTTTGGTTTTGGCCTGACACCAAAGTGCACAGTCGACAAGTAATAAAATGGATATAGTCCAAATATCGATCCTACGTAGATCTCTAGAATTCAAATCAATTAATCTCGATCACTCAAGATCCATACTATTTGACCACTAAATGGCATTATGATTAAGTTTTTGTTATAAAATATGCAATTGTAAAGAAATAAAAATGAATCAATTAATTAAACCGGTTCAAGAAGAAAGAAAAATAAAACTAATAAATGATTAAAGAAATAAAATGGAAATTGATAAGCTATCTTTGGAAAAACATCAAGAAAATCGTTATGGTGAAACATCAATTCTCGTAGAGCACTTCGATATAAATTGCTTGTGTATTTCCTGTGTTTCAAAATCGCCCAAGGCGCTTAGCTATGTACCTCGATCTCCACACTCCACATTTCATTATCTAATTTTTACCTGATTCTCTCGAATACAGGAAATTAGATAACTACTTTTGATTGTATTATCCTTGTCTCGTATTTTCTTTTGCAATACTATACTCCATTTTATGAATGTAAACCTTAGCTCCCAAGTTATCTACAAGGATTTACAACTTCCTCGATTACTCTTTCAAATTAAAATAGACCACCCTCCTTGATTAGATCTCACTAACACCTGGGATTGGTTCACTACCGAATTGAGGTGAACTCTCGCTTGTTTAAATTGATAACCTATTCAACTCATTCTGATTTCAAGTGAGAAGAAGATTTATCTAAGTAAATCAAGAGAGCTCATTAGATCTTATAATAGCAGTTAATATACCCTAAGAAAATGTTCAAAACTCTCAGGAATGCCTTCTCTGTGTCACTCAGAGGGCCTCCTTGAAATCAGAGCAGTGAGACAAGTCTTAAAACTGGTATAAGACACTGATATTCAGATCAAATAAAATAAAACCATAACCATAAGTAAATTCAGAAACTGAAAATCACAAACTGCTGCAACTACTACAGGAAAGATTAATTCTGACCATAACCTTTTCTCAATGGAAGCTGGGTTCTAAATTACTGAATTACACACTACAGCTTTCCTCTGATCACGAACGATCAGACTGGGAAACTGAAAATTCACCTGTAAATTTGTCCGGATCTCAACCATTCACAGTAGTACTTGAATAGAATTGATTATTGCATCTCGCCTTCTCGCCTTCAAAAAATATAACATCCAATTTTAAAAGAAAACTAAAACTAGAACGATAAATCTAATCTAATCTCTAACTATCAACATTGAAGAAAAATAAAAGAAAAAAAAAAAAAAGAAAAGAAAACTAAAAGAAAAATAAAGAAAATGAGCTCACTACCCGCACTCGTCTCTGCACGCCAAGCCATTTTCATCCGGGATAGTCGCTATTTATAGGGTTTCTCGCCGGGCCCTAATCCTAAATGCGCTTTGTGGATTCCAAAGTTAGTCGCTCCATGTTCGTTTCATGTCGCGATATTGATCTCTTATCGCTACATCATCCATGTCGCGACATCGATCTCACGCTGACATCGCCTTAAGTCTTCGCAATTTCAACCGGGTCGCTCATGATACCGCGACGCCTTTGTCGCGATTATCAACTTGCTTCGCAGCTGGAACTGGTCAGCTCTTCGTGTCGCTGACATAAATTTCTTGTCGCGACATCCACTTAATGAACTGCAACTTTCAACTGATGGTTCCTGATGTCGCGACATCAATCCCTTGTCGCGACATCACTTCATGCCTTTGCAGGTTTCAATTGGTCTCTAAAGATGTCGCGACATCGGCCGTCTCTGTCAGCGACCAACTCTTAAGTCACCACAGCCATCTTTTTCAACTCATAGCTCAAGGCGCTTCTTGTCACGACTCTCCATTCTTGTCGCGACATCAACCTTTAGTTTCTGCTCAATCCTCAACCATCTATTTTGTGACTCCGCTCGACCAGATCAAATTTCTTTCAAGATTCCCTGGACGTCACACTGATTCCAGTAGTTGGATGCCGCGACTCTTCTCTTCACTACCGTTGTCGCGACCGCTTCAGATATATGCCGGCCGTCACGATACAAAGATCCGATGTCGCGACATGAAGTCTTCCTCTTCTTCATTTCCTGGTTGCTTCACCTGTATTTTCTTTAACGCCCAGTCTGCCTTGTTCTTCAAGTAAGCTTCGTTTCCGAATGGAGTTTCACTGCTACAACCTGGATATGCATTTTGATTGCTGTCAAGGCTTCACGACATTCTATCCTTTCATCTTGTGCGCTCTTTCTCACGCAATCCTGCTTCCAGCCACTTATATCATTAACGCTCATCCACCTGCTGCATTTTTCCACTGCATTTTCTTCTTTCTTTCACTCTCCCTGCTAATAACAAATTGGTGAGTTTCTTCATATTTCTGCAAATTAATTGTCCTTTTTTAAAATGAAAATCAAGTAGAAAAATGGACTAAAAATAGATGACTTTTAAGCTCATCAATGGTGCAACAACACTAGTTCACAGGTCACCCCTCTAAAGATCCCAATGAGAATATGGGAAGATGCATGAGGATGGCCAACACAGTCAAGTTGAATGGGGTGAGACCAGAAGTAATCAAGCTGTAACTCTTCCCATTTTAATTGAGAGATGTGGCAGCAACATGGTTTAATTCATTGCCAGTGGGATCAGTGAACAATTGGGAAGAATTGGTGGAAGCTTATATGAGCATATTTTTTCCTCCAGCTCTCACTGTTGAGAGAATAGAAGAAATAATTGTCTTCAAGCAAGGGGAAGATGAAAGCCTCTACACTGTATGGGAGAGATTCAAAAGATTGCTGAAAAGGTGTCCTATGCATGGAATGGATCTGACCAATCAGATGGATATTTTCTATCATGCTATGAATTATGTCTCCAAGGGTATAATTGATGCATCTTGTTGTGGAGCTTTCAAAAGAAGAAATGCAAAGGAGGCATGGCAATTGATTAAAGACCTTGCCAAACGCAACTACAGGGCTCCATCTGAAGCTTCAAGGAGCAACAACAGGTTAAAAGGAAATGGTCTTATTGGGCTTGATAGAATGACAACCATAGAAGCAAAGCTGGATGCAGTGATGAACAAATTGGGAAATAGTGAAAGAAGAATGCACACTACGCATGAAGTGAGAGCAATAGATGAAAGAATTAGAAGAAGTGCTAAGGAACTAGTTAGAGAAGAGCCATATCAAGTTGAGGAAACCAAGTATATGAATGAGCAAAGAAGTTATCACTTCAAGCCTAACCCCAATTTTCCAACACACTATACACCAGCACTGAGGAACCATGAAAATTTTTCATATGGTGGAGGAGCACAGCAAGGCCATAGACCTGGACAGAATTACCAACAAGCTTATGCTCAGCCCAGGTTCCAAGAATAACAAAGAAGTAGCGGATAGTAGAGGAGAGTATCGGTCGAAATGACTCAATCCTTTGAAGATCAGATGCTTCATTTCATGTCAGAAAACAAAAGGATTTTGAATCTACATGAAAAGAGATTTTCTGACCTTGAAAATTTCCAAGCAAACACAATTGTGTTCCAAACAAATACCAATGCCACAATGAGAAACTTGGAGACCCAAGTAGGGCAGTTAGCCATATCATTGCAAAGCCAATCCAGAAATGCATTTCCTAGTAGTACTGAGATCAATCCAAAAGATCTCACACTAACTACATTGAGAGGCAATGATGAATTGCAAGGAAGCAAGAAGGTGTAGGACAAAGCATGCTTGGAACTAAATTAATGAAGAATAACTCATACTAGAGGAGCAAACAGAGAAAATTACTGGAACTGAAGACACTCTGTAACTTGTCTCTAGCTAAAGACATTAAACATAGCAGCTTCTTGGGAGGCAACCCAAGCAGGAATTTTTAATTTTAAGTTTTAAATAGTTTAATTGATTCAGTACACTTTTATGTATTTGATGTTTTAGTTTAATCTATTAGTAGCTTTATGTTAATGTTGTTGATTTTCAGGACAATGAAGCAAGAATTCAAGAATATCCTTATTAAGAAGCACATTGTTTCAAAAAGAAAATATGCAGAAAATGACCACAAGGGGGAGTGATTCTAATTCCCTATAACTTGTATTTAATGACAATGCATATCTGAAGTTTGGGGGAATGTTAGCATGTTTGAAAAAAAAAATTCTGAAAATTAGGGAAAAACATATTGAATTAATAAATGAGATGAGTGTTCATACTTGAATTGAAGAATTTTGATAGTTTGAATAAGTGTTCATACTTATGTTCAAATGAGTGTAAGTGGATGCAGGTTGCTTTGAATGTTTTATGAGAGAAGAAAGAGAAAGATGAAAATTCAGAAAACTTCGATTGATGTCGCAACATACTTTTTATGTGTCGGGACACACTTTGAATTAGGAAGCAAATTGAAAGGGAAGTTTATGTCGCAACACAATTCTCTAGTGCTGCGACATAAATTCAAAAGAGCACTAAAGGAAATGTCAAACATTTTATGTTATGTCACGACATTTGATTGGATTTGTCTCTAAAAAGTTCTAACATTGTGCCGTGAAACTATTACACGTAACAGAGCATTAATGATAAAACAAAACCTTTAGGCAATGCTGTTATGATATTAAATGTGGGCAAGACAACCAAATACTTATAAATAGGACATTTTGAAACCGAAGAGCCACCTTCTCATAAACTCTCAACCTTTCTCAACTCTTTCTCAAATTTCCACCTATCTCATTCTCTAAAACCCTGTGAGTCTCAAGTCCCGACCCTACCATGTCCGATTCTTACCACCCCGTCCTAAACCCCAACGAAATCATGAAGAGTACACCGAGCTAGAAAATAAAATAGAACAGTGTCTCTACAAAGAACACCGTGTGTTGAGGACAGGGAAGATGAAAATGAAAAGCAACAGCAGAAGGGAGAAGAATCAAGAAAAAGAAAAAAGAGAGCTGATGAGGCTAGAGCAGAACAAATAAAATAAAGAGCAAGGAACTTTAGTTTCGAAAAAGCAGCAGCTCTAGTGGAAGGAAGTTTGAAAGACAAAGGCTTCATTGCCGAAAGAGGGTTGAAAATGTTATTCTCCTTTACTAGAATGTTGGAAAATAAGAGGGACGGCACACGGTTGAACACAGAACCGTACATCCATCTCTAGTGAGAGAATTCTTTTTGAATATGGTAGAAAAAGAAGGAAAAAGAGTATATGTCAGAGGACATTAGGTAGAGTTTAGCAGAGAATAGATAAACAGATTATTTAATCTAAAGGTGCAAAAGGATGGTTCTAAGTTCAAGAAACAACTAAAGGAACCAGAACACCAGAAAAATAGTAGACCTACTAACGGCTGGAAAAGGAGAATGGAAAGGGACAAAGAAAACCCCATTTAAATCCATTGCCAGAGGAGACCTGACTGAAGAAGCCAAGGTATGGTTCTACTTTATCAGTTCTATCCTTATGCCATCTAAACATCTAAGCATAGTGAGAAGAGAGGAAGCAATCCTCCTCTAAGCATTACTGAAGGGATACAAGTTTGATTTGGGGAAAATAATTGAAACATCTATCATGAGCTTCCACAAGAATGTAAAAAGGGGACTAATCCCTCATCCAACAACAATCACCAGGCTCTACATCTTAGCTGGAGTTAAAGGGATATGGGCAGAGGAAGAAAGTTGTCCTAAGGTTTCTCCCCTATCACTGACAGGGGTGATAAAAGGCCCAAAAAGCAGAAAGAGAAAATAAATGGAGATTGTGGAAGTGGCGGAGGAGCTTGAAGGAGAAGAAGAGGAACAATTAGAGATGCAACAAATCCCATTTGGAGGCCAACTGCCAATGGAGGATGAAATGCACAACAGAAGAAGTCCATTGATTCCTTTTCCTTCTAATGTAAGGGAAATTTTTTTTGAACCAGTAGAGTGTTCTAGGAACAATCAAGGAAATGCAGAGGTTATGGAATTGCTGGTGTCAATGAAGAAGGAAATGGAGGAGAGAGAAAAGGTGGCAAAGAACAAATGTAAGATTAGGAGCAGACTTCGAGGCTGATTTCAAAAAAGAGAACAACAATGGGAACAAATGCTCAAACAAAGAGATGAGGAATGGAAAGAAGAAATAGAAAGGAGAGAAAGAGCACTAATGCAAAGGTTGGACTAAAAAATAAATACATTCTACAATGAACAGCTAAAAAGGGATGAAGATGTGCTAACCTTTTTAAAAAAGAGAGGAAAAGATGGAAGCCAGCATGATGTAGAAGGCAGAGGGGTTCAAATATCTTTACAAAGAACAATTCAAGGAATTTGGAAAGATAATGGAGAAGAGAGATAATGAGCTAGAGATAGATAACAACTACAACATGAAATTGTAAGATAGTCTGACTATGAATTCAAATTCTAGTGAACATACAATGCTAGATCACTAAACTTGAAGGATCTGTGAATAATCTAGCTCATAGGCAAGATCAATTGGTCACCCTAGTGGAGTATACAAATGAATACTGCCACTTTCAGAGAGAAGAACCACCAGCAAAAGAAAAGCCAGACATCTCCATTCCTAAGTTCCCTCCATCTTTAGCTACCTTTAACCTTGAACCTCTAAATCTGAAAACTTCCAAATCCTACAAAAGAAGAAGATAAACCCCTCTATTATGTTTTCTCTCCAAACGACTCTGTATTCAAATGTCCAATCATTCCTTTGAATAAAATAAAGAATTCTTTGAAAAATTATGTGTTAATTTGAGTTCTTGATTGATTGTCATTTTGGATTAATTCGTCTTTGCTTCTGCATTTCCATTTACTTAGTTGAATGTGCTAAAGAAACCAATTACCTCGGATCAAATTGTCTAATTGTCATGAAGATATTTGGTTGAATTGAATTGATGAAATTGTGGTTTGGGTTAATTGTTATGGTTTGAAGCATGAAGAATGAACTCTCTTGAATTGATGAAACAAATACAACAATAAATCTTAAACCAAACAAAACATTGATAAATACATTGGAGTAGGATGAAATAAATGGAAATAGAAAGTTGTAAGATTATGAATAAATATGTTGAACTTCAAAAATAGGGAAGGTTTTACCAAATTGATGGAACAAATAAAATTCATAATTCTGTTTGATGTATATAGTTTGTTCATAAAATCCTGATAACTTTTCATATGGTCAACAGTAACTCTGGAAAGAATTGTGCCAAGATTAGGAACATTTTCTGGGATTCATCACAATAGAATCTCCAATGTCCTAGAACTTGTTAGATTATTAGTCAATGCGAAATCCTAGGCAATACCACTAACAAGAAATGATTTAGGCCATCCTTGGAAGTTTGAGCATTTCAAAGCCTACCCCTATGATATGGTTAAGCATATAATTCTATTCCTTATTTGAGCCCAAAGCCAAATTTCATTATCAACCAGCAATATAGAAACCCAATCCCTTCCTTACATCTGATCCTACAGTAAAGAACCCTTATTTGGTCAGATTGCAAGACAAAAGACATCAATGACAGCAAGGGACAAGTTTAGGGGAATATCATTTTGAGATGTAGAAAAAGAAGAGAGTGGTTGAGAGAGAAAGTGTATAGAGATAATAAGAGATAAAAAGAAAAGAAGAGAGAAGCTATTAAAAACATCAAGAGGAATGAGTTGGTCTTGTAACCTTCCTCCCCGAACAAACAATTAAGCCCTGGCGTACCAACACCCACACCTTAATGCCAACCGGTATGGGAGTTACACCCAAAGTTTGTTAAGGTAGAAAGCTTAAAAAGACCAACATTGCTACATTCCCAATAATGATGATAGAATTGAAATGTACGCGTCACACCCCACCCTCACTATCTAAGAAGTGTGCCGCCAATCTATATAGAAACCTCAACCGCTACTCCTAACGACTAAAATCCCGCGAGTCGCCCGTATCGCTTGCTTCAATCAGAAAAATTTCTTTTCTAAACTCATATTTTATAAAATTTCAGCATAACAACAGATATAGAACATGTCCCAAAACTCCGTGATATACAATTTACAATTATGAATAAACATGGCAAACAATAACCTCCTCCACACATTTTCATAAACTACATTATGTACATACATATATTCCTTTTATACAAGTTCAAGGTATTTCCATACAAAATTCTATTTATACACAAAGACTTATAATCGATGTCAGACTCTTATCAGGTCATGTCATATCATGTAACAAAGGATTTTAAATCAGAAATAATGATGAACGAATAGTGAGGTATATATTTTTGAAATATTTGCTAGTACATTTTAAACTGTAAGACTTCCTTTACATGATATTTCCATAAATATTTTCATGGCTTTACTAAAAGTTTATGAACTTTTATCATTACTTACTCAAAGTTTATAAAACCTTTCAAAATCTCTTAGTTTGCTGTTTTTATCTTTACTTTTAGTGGTTTCTGAAACTTTTCTCAACTCTTTCTTTAAAAGTTGCTCAAAGCTTTTCATAAACCTTTTGCTTCAAAAGTTTCAACCTCATAAACACGGACTGGCTCAACCGCATGCTTTGAAATAAAACGTGGAGCCTGGGTTTAAACCGCTGTTTTAAATAAAAACTGGAGCCTAGCTCAACCGCTTGCTTTAAAATAAACACTGAGCCTAGTTCAATCAGGTGCCAGAATCACATATTACTCTTAAAAACCGTATAAACATGCTTATAAATCATCAACCACCGGAGGCCTTCCTAATAGTGTACCTAGTGAACACTGGGTTTCAGTACCACCGCGGTCTGGGAAGCGATCAGTCCACATCACCTAGGTGGAAGGGCCTACCGCCAATCTTCCTAAATATGGTGGAATTGACTTGGGTCTCCATCACCATACTTAGTTAGAGCCTTAACCCTATATACCCAAGACGCGCTACTCGCCTCCTTTAAATGTATGATCTATGCCCTAAGCTTGCCGACCAGGCAATCTAAAATGCATGTAAGAAAATCCATGACCATCGCACGCATCTAATACCTCCCAACTGATGCTTGCTTAAGACTAGGATTTTGGTTGTACCATTTGGCGTTATTTTGTTTGCTTGCTGCCTTGAAATAAGGTTTTGCGCAGTTAAAATCATTGCTTGCTAAACTTATTAAGCTACTTTTAAAAGTATGGTTGAATGAATCAAAACCATTACTTATTTGCTTTTCATATATGGTTTAAAATCAAACTGTTGCTTGCTTTTGAAACATGGTTTACAATCAAAACCATTTAAATACTGCAAAATGGGGCCATAATAATACACTCAAAAGATTTTTAAAACAAAAATAGAACACTACCTCTTTGTTTCCAAACTCGAGCACAAATCCAATTACTACTTCCTTGCTTTCTTTAGCCTACATACTCAAACGTAATACGGCAACATATTAATCACTCACGATAGCGTATAAACTTAACGTACTACACGCAAGTCACTCTTAAGGTCACAGAACATTCATAAAGTCAATTAACAATTTACCCTTCAAAGACTAAAAAACCCCTAACAAAAAACCAATTCTATTTGGTAACCTTTTCCAACAATACTCTATATGGGCTTTATTACCCAAAATTATCTGGGCATCTTCAAAATTATGAAACTCTCCAGATCAGTCCTTTATATATCCAATGACATCTCTTTAAAATTTCAATGTAAAATTCTCTCTCTAAGGCCCCTCAACCACATAACACAAGCTACAACATGTTTTTGATTCCAACCTGACTCAATCACCATCATATCTGATTGATTCTTAATCCCAGGTTGAAATATCACTGCATTGAGCATGATCATCAACTGAGTCATTAATTTGATCACCAAAACTCGCTATTGTATTTTACATCTAGATGACTAATTTGGCAGAACAGAATCTGCACATAGCCCACTTTGACAAATTTTCAGTGTCTTGCCTACAATTTGCATGCACTTCCTTCAGATAACTTATTCCCTCTAGAGGTTATTTTACCCATAATTTTGAATCACTCAATTTGATGAGCGGAAACTCCACTTATGGCCAAACACTACAACCATACCCAAAACAGCAGCACCAGCGAAGCACAAGCTCACCTTTCAAATTCCATTGGGGAGCATTAGAGCTACAATTAGCTCTTGGTTCCTTATATACATTTGTAGACCTATATTTTAATATTCTTTACTAATTAACCAATCTATCGATGATTATAACTTAATCTATAACCAAAAAACAGGGGTTTTACTAAATTTTGACAATTTCTTTTAAAAACCCAACATTCTTTACAACAATTCCTCAAAACCAACATGGAATTCATCCAAACAATTTCAATAACACTTGAATTGGTGATTTACCATAAACCAAACCTCTAGGTAAAAACTTCTATGAATTCAACCTAAGGTCCACCAATTCCTACAAAAACCATATAAATAAGAGGATTCCATGTTTATCAGATAATAATTAAGGTTTTACCTATGAATTCAACAAAAATCTAGGATCAGTGATCTCTTCCAAACCTTAGACAAGAGAACAAATTCCATGGAAAATTCATACTAAAAGTCTTAGACATCAAAATACACTTTAATTCCAAGACAAACATACTCTTGATCTTTCTTCTTCCCTTCCTTCTTCTTCCTTTTCTTCCTCTCTTCCTTGCTCTTTCTTTCTCTCTTTCTCCTCACCCACGTGAGCCCTAGCAAATTGAGAACCAAATGAATTTGGGCTTTTATCTCCTCCTTTTATAGTCTCAACTTTTCCTAAATTGAAATTAAGTCCTCACATTTTAAAATTGCACATCAACTTGTTTGGTTCTTAGACAGGGCTCATCTCTACTTTGATTATAATTTCCATATTCTTTGCTAAATGATAACAAATTTATCTCTAAGTTACAACATTCAGGTTTACTAAATTATCATTTCATAATTTCATCTCCAAAATATTACAATGTGATACTAGAGCTCTTATATGCCCTACGCTTGCTGTACCAGACACCTCCTAGATTCGGCGTTACAAAATCCTCCCCCCAGGAACATTTCACCTCGAATGAATAAACTAAACTTCTAAAAGAAAGGGAAGGAAAATACCTCATCTTGAAAATAATTGAGGGTACTGACGGCGCATCTCGGCCTCCGGCTCCCAAGTAGCTGCCTCCCTCTCGTGATTCTTCCATAAGACTTTAACCAGCGGAATCACCTTTAGTCCTCAAAACTCTGTTCCTTGCTAGCCTAACTGCATGTGCATTCTCATAAGTCAAATTCTCCTTTAACTGCACCGTTGCTCTCTAATACATGAAGGATCTCGGGATGTACTTTAACATCGATATTAGCGGAATGTGTCAGAATCCTTTGCGTCTTGGGGGTAACTTCAACTTGTGTTACTGTGGCCCCACCTTGCTCAAGGCTAATCTCAAGGTCCTATAAATCTGGATCGAGCTTGCCTCGCTCTCAAATCTCAAAACACCTTTCCAAGGAGAAATCTTCAAAAGACCCGATCCCCTATCTCGAACCGCAAGTCTCTAATAACAATGTCCCGCATAACTTTTCTCTGGGTCATCTCATGCTTTCTTTGTTATCACGAACAATTTCACTTTCTCCAAGTGATATGCATTAGTTCAGGCCTACTAGTCTTCTCTCACCAACCTCATCCCAAAGACACTAGAGTCCTACATTTACCATACGTTGCTCAACAGCCATTCCTATAATCGTCCGGGAGAATGTTGTTATAAGCGAACTCCATTAGTGCCAAATGAGTATCCTAACTCCCCTTGAATTCTTGCTCAAGAGCCTGCATATCCCTCTAACGCCCGAATGGTCCTCTCCGACCGCCATCCGTCTCGAGGATGAAATGTTGTACAAATGAAGCGAAAATAAAGCCGCTTAAAACTAGGCCAAAACCTCGGATGTGAACCCAGTCTCCAGACCAAACTATCGGGAACCGAACCCCGCGAAGTCTCACTATCTCATCAACATACAATCGCCGGCTTCGCAGAATCCTCAACATTAATCGGCAGAAAATGGCGGTACTTCACACCAACAACTATCACCCAGGTACTAAGTCAGCTTGAGTCCATGGAAGACTTGCCACAAAAAATCCATAAGGATCTTCTCCCATTTCCATACCGGAATAAGAGTAATCGTATCTCCTACTAGCTCAAGGTCAGCCACCGGGCCGACATGTGTGCCGTATATCCGAGATGAAATCCCAACCCTTTCTTCATCCCATTCCACCAAAGAATGTTCTTCAAAGTCCTCGTACATCTTGTATCACTCCTGGATGGCATACAAGAAGGCATGAAATGTTCTTCCATAATGTCTCTTCAGCTCGCCATACTCCGCATGCACATTCTCATCCTTTCACTATCATGTCATCATCTCTAATTTGAAACCCTTTTGCTTTTCTTTCCTTTTTCTATCTCTTTCCTTGTTAATCATCCGTGATCCCGCGACGCCCTAGAATCTTATCCACTAAGAGAGGTCTAACATGAAATGTGGCTAACAAGGCCCTGGATCCTCACCCTCCAATATCACCCCAAAGCTCTTAGATCCACCAATGCTGGAAGATAATCCATCTCATATATGAGACAAAGAACCCCTTTTGGTCGCCTACTCGCGCATCCAAGTGACATTAGCTTCCCCGACATGGGTACTCCACACAATCGTAGTCCCAATCAACTCAAGCCATCTTTGCCTCTCAAGTTTAACTCCCTTTCTAGGTGAAAATATATTGAAGACTCTTAAGGATTCAGAAGATCCCGCAAGGAACACCATATGTTAATGTTCCATATTCAGGCAACACGACTCGCCAAGCTCTAAGTCATTTGTAGGGTAATTCTCCTCATGCTTCTTCAGCTATCTAGAGGCATATGCAATCACCCCTATCATTCGTGATCAAACACAACCAAGGCCTTAAGGCCGGAAGTATCACTCGTAAACCACAAACCTATATCTCTCCGAATAAGTAGCTATAGAATTGAGCCTAAGTCAATCTACTCCTTCAACTTAAACTCACACAAGTGCATCCACCCAACTCATACTTGACATCTTTCACACACTGGCCTGGAATGCACTGGAGAACCCCTCAACAAACTTCCTGTGAATATCCTCGCTAAACCAAGGAAGATTCTCGACCGACATTCATGCTTCCAATTTACCACAAATTTTCCTATTTTCCTGGATCCACACTACCCCCTCGCCTAAGATCACATGACCTAGGAATGCCACCTTATCAAGCCAAACTCCACACTTGCCTAACTCAGCACAACCGTTTCGCTCCTTAAAATCAGAACACAATCCTCAAAAGCTCACACCTCCCACCACCCGGAATACACTAGGATATCACAAAGCACCATGACGAACCCATCCAAATACTACCAGAAGGCTCCCGCCCATCAAATCCATAAACGCCGAGCATTATCAAGCCAAACTAGCATCACCCGTGAACCATAATGTCCGTAGCGTGTCCCGACGCACGCTAGGAACATCACCCTCCGCACCTCAACCGATGATACCCTAAACCCTCAATTCATCTCTGGAGGCACCGACTGAGTTGATCGACTAATCACCGATCCAGGGAGTGGATACCGACGCGATGGTAACTTGTTCAACCGCCCGTAATCTACACACCGCAACCCCGCTTTCTTTTTCACGGGCGAGAACGGAGATTCTCGATATGCTCTGCCGAATGAATCCCTTACTTAATTTAACCCAGCCTAAGCTCTCTCAACTCGCAGAGCCATCCCATATGAGGAATGGGAAATGGCCTACCCTCGGGATCAAATCAATGGTGAAATCCACCTCTCTTTCTAAATTAATCCACGCAATATCATGCAGGGAATACATCTGGGAACTCTCTCCTTATTTGGAATCTCATCCACGGAGTCCCCTCCTTTCTGTTTCCACCTTAAGCTAGATAACTCGACAACCCGCCGCAACATTCTCGGTACATCATGGTAGAGATCATCTTTGGAAGATAACTCTACATATTCCCACAGACTTAACCTCCAATTTCCCAGCCTGTCTGACTTTACTTCTTTTATAACAATCTAATAATGTGGCTCACAGTGAGATGGCCAATCCATCTTGAGAACCACATCAAAATCCCTCATATCTAAGGCCACAAGATCCACTGGGAACTCCTGTCCCTCGAAATCGAACTCTACTATCTCGGCTACTCTTATGCGAGAATAACGGATCTCAATGGAAGGAAACTCTCATCACGACCCTCTAATGGTAGTGCCATGCGAAGCGATCTAAAGAGCTGGATGAAAATGAATGTTTGGCTCCTAGGTCCACTAATGTATAAGTATCATGATCAAGGATAGAAATAATACCAGTAACCACATCTGGAGCTGCATCTGCATCCTGCTGAGTCACAGCATAAACCCTGGCTTGAGTACGGGTCTGCATGCGCATCCAGGGCCTTGCCTTTGCCTGCACCGGCCGCCTCTGCACGCATTTTGCCAACGGCCCCTCTGCTTGTGAAACCTCTCCTTGAAGACCTCTGAGTGCTCATCTCGAGGTGTGGGGGTAGCTAGGCTAGCTATTGATGTCTCGCCCTTGTCCAGCTAAGGGCGCTCTACAATGAAATGAGACCTTCACCGCCCCACAATGGAAACATCTGTATATCCATACACTCCCCATGGTGTCGCCCCTCGACACATGACCAGACCGGGAGGAATACTGCAGGTGCCACTTTGCTAGCAAGCGGGGGCCCTCATGATCCCTAACGAGAGGTAGCTATCGGCACCTTGCCTCGACCTCTCTGTAACCTCACCCTTGTTCCTCTTTCTCTGTTATGCATCGAGTTCTGTTGGGAAGTGCTTGGTGCACTCCTCTTCCTTTCTTGCCTACTCTGATACATAGCCGTCGTACTTTGCTCAACTCTCAGAGCTGCCTCAACTAAGTCCCCAAATCTATTATGAGGAACCACAGACAAATGCACTCGGATCAGGTCTTTGTAATCCAGACAAAAACCTTTGCACTTCACTTGGCTTCATCAGCTTGAATATATGGAACCAATCCTAACTAGTTCCGAGAACCTCTTCTCATATCGACAACGGCTTGTATTCTTACTGTTCTAACTGAAGAACTCCTCCAGTCTTCGAATCCTTATGACTTTGAGGAAAGAACCTATCGGTGAACTCTTGTTGAAATTAGTCCATGATATGCCATTAGGATACCTCCTCTCACGGCGTCCCCTTGATCCTTATACATCTTCCATCAGCTTGGAAAACAAGACCCTTTGCTCATCCGTGCAGCCTATAACTCCATAAACCTTATTTACTTAGTCTAGCCATAACCAGGCTGCTTCTGGATCACCACTACCGTCATATGGCTTGGCGCCCAGCTTTTGTACTCTCTCTATCGACTTCCCAGGTTCTTCGAGAACTTCTCTAGGTGGCGGTAGAGGCTGAGATTGCTGACGGGTCGCTATGGCTACTATCTGTGCAATCTGTGCCACCTGTTCTTCCATAAACAATCCTGACACTTGAGCTCCCTACGGTGACGGATGGTCGGCGACTCTTTGTTGGAGGCCGATTCATAGGCGGTGATGGAACCAACTATGTGCTCATCTCTCTCCGGTACTGTAGGACGCTCGGAAACCTCTGGAATGACTCTCCTAGGACTGACCTCGCGTCTCTGCCCCCGACTTATAGTCTTTGTGTATAAAAAAAAAATCAACTGTTTAATCTTTGAATTACTTGATATGTATGTACTTTAAATTCAAAAAAATGCATAGTTTGCAGTGAGTGTAAGTAATGTCCTAACGAACTTCGATGCTTAATAACATAGGTTTCCTAAGACTCGGCTCTATTATCAACTTGTGTTGGTATCATTTCTCCTCAAGCCTTAGGTTATACCAACTTATGCTCTGATACCACCTTGTCACACCCCCACCCCCTACTATCGGCAGGTGTGGAAATGCCCTCCTGAAATCGACCGTTACCTCTAACGACTAGAAAATCATGTGATGCGAAGCCGTATTGCTTGCTTCAATCTCGTAAAAAAATTTCTTTTCTAAACTTGTGATTTTATAAAATTTCGGCAGCATAACAGCTGTATATAGGACATGTTCCAAAACCTGTATACACAATTTTACACTATATCAAACATGGCAACCAACAACCTCCACACATTTTCATAAACCACATTATGTATATACTTATATTCTTTTATACAAGTTCAAGGTATTTCCATACAAAATTCTATTTATACACAACACTTATACTGATGTCAGGGGACTCCTATTGTGCTCGGCGTCGCCTTTGTGCACGAAAAATAGTCTTTAAAGCGGAAAATAATGAGCTAAACGAGGCTCGGTGAGTGTATGTAGCACAGAAAATGTTTTGCTTTATCGGAAGAACATCTAAGCGCCAAGACTTCCTTTTACATGATATTTTTCCATAAGTATTTCTTTCTTTGCTTTTGCTTTACTTTAAAGTTTATGAAACTTTTATTGCTTGCTACTTGAAAGTTTATAAAACCTTTCCAAAAATCTCTTCTTGCTTGCTTTATCTTACTTTAAAAGTTTCTAAAACTTTTTCTCAACTCTTGCTTTAAAAGAAGTTGCTCCAAAACTTTTCATAAACCTTTGCTTCAAAAAGTTTCTCAAAACTTTTCATAAACACGGGAGCACAGGCTCGACATGCTTTGAAAATAAAATGGGAACTGGGCTCGACCGTTTGTTTAAAATAAAAGCGAGGGCTGGGCTCAACCAGTTTAACTTTAAAACAAACACGGGAACTAGGCTCCTTGGTGTACCAATAGTTGATTTTAAAAAGCGTTTAAACATGCTTATAAATCATCAACCAGCGGAGGCCCTTTCCTAATAGGTGTACTTACCAGTGAACATAGGGCTGGGCATCTGACCGTGCCGGTGGAAGGACACAGGTCCACATCGCAAATTGGAAGGGCCTTGTACGTCACCTTTTCCTACGCTAAATATGGTGGAATTGGCACGAGTCTCCATCGCATAATTTAGTTAGAGCTCTTAACCTTATATACTCCAGTACGTGCCATGGTCTCCTTTAAATGTATGATGCATGTTCTAAGTTTGCCGACCAGGCAATCTAAAATGCATGTATGAAATCCTAACACCACCGCGCACGTACGGAATACCTCTGACCGGATGCTTGCTTAAGACTAGGGATTTTTGGTTAGGCCTATTTTACAAAAATAGATTTTTTGTTTGCTTACTTTCTCTTTGAAATATGGTTTATAGTTAAAAATCATTGCTTGCTAAACTCATTGCTTGCTTTTTAAAAGTATGGTTGAATGAATCAAAACCATTACTTATTTGCTTTTCATATATGGTTTAAAATCAAAACCGGTTGCTTGCTTTTCAAACATGGTTTACAATCAAAACCATTTAAATACCAGTGCAAAACAGTTCATAATAATACACTAGTATTTGGCAAAATAGGTTTAGAACACTCACCTCTTTGTTTCCCCCAAACTTGAGCACAAATCCACTACTTTGCCTCCTTTGCTTTTAGCCTACATACTCAAGCGAATGCGTAGCATTATTAATCACCCTCGTATGGCGTATAAACAGCATTACTTCACACACAAGTCACTTTAAGGTCACACAACATTCATATAAAGTCAATTAACAATTTACCTTGAGCACTAAAAAACCACAACAAAAAAACCACTCTATTTGGTAACCTTTTTTCCAACAATACTCTATGGACTTTATTACCCAAAAATTATTCAAAGGTCTTCCAAAAATTATGAAACTCTCAGATCAGTCCTTTATATATCAATAGCATCTCTTTAAAATTTCAATGTAAAATTCCTTCTCTAAGGCGCTCAACCACATAACACAAGTTACAGCATGTTTTTTGATTCCAAACTCACTGAATCACCTACTGTTATCCTTTATTTCTGGGATCTTAACTCCATAAATTGGAAATGGATTCTTCACTCATTTGAAGCTATGATTCGAAGGTTTCTTCTCCAATTGGAATCACACAATTTGGATCACCAAAACTCAAGTTATTGTATTTTACATCTAGATGACTCAATTTGGCAGAACAGAATCTGCACATAGCTCCACTTTGACAAATTTTCTGGGCACTTTTGGCTTACAATTTGCATGCACGTCCTTCAGATAACTTATTTCCCTAGAAGTCTATTTTACCAAGAATTTTGCATCACTCAATTTGGATGAGTGAAACTCCACTTATGGCCAAAACACTACAACCATACCCAAAACAGAGCATAATCAGTGAGCTACACGAGCTCACCTTTCAGTCCGTATTTTGGAGCTTTAGAGCTACAATTTTCTCTTGGTTCCTTATATAAATTTGTAGCCCTATATCTTATGGTTCTTTACCAATTGGAATCAATTCATTTGGATGATTATAACTTAATCTATAACCAAAACAAAAACATAGGTTTGCAATTTTGACAAATTTCCTTTATAAAACCCAACATTCTCCTTTTACAACAATTCCTCAAAATAACATAAATTCATCCAAAACAACTTCACAGCACTTGAATTGGTGATTTGGAACTTCATAAAACCAAACCCTAGGTAAAAATCCTATGAATTCAACCCAAGGTCCACCAATTCCTACAAAACCATATAAATAAGAGGATTTCATGTTTATTGTATACTAATTAAGGTTTTACCCACATGAATTCAACAAAAATCTAGGATTTGGGTGATCTCTTCCAAAACCTTAAACAAGGAGGAACAATCTCCATGGAAAATTCATACTAAAAGTCCTAGACATCAAAATACACTTAATTCCGAGACAAACATACCTTGATCTTCTTCTTCCCTTCCTTCTTCTTCATTTTCTTCCTCTTCCTTGCTCTTCTTTTCTCTCTTCTCCTCACCCAACGTAGCCACAACAGGTGAGAACCAAAAATGAATTTGGCTTTTATCTCCTCTCCTTTTATAGTCTCCACTTTTCCTAAATTGAAATTAAGTCCTCAAGCATTTTAAAAATTGCACATCAACTTGTTTTATTTGTATTGTGGCCCATCTCTACTTTGATTATAATTTCCATATCCTTTTTGCTAAATGACAATTGTACCCTTATTCTATTACAACATTCCGGGTTTACTAAATTATCATTTCATAATTTCATCTCCAAAAAATATTACAATGTGACACTTAGAGCTCATATGCCTACGATTGTTATGCTATGCAATGGCTCTAGGAGCAGCGTTAAACTCAGCTTATCCCCAAGTAAGGAGGAAAAGTATCTTCTGGGTGTGAACAATGAAAAGAGAAAAAGATACCAGAATGTATAATATGCAAGAGATGTAATAAACCTGTTGGGAAGGTTAGAAAATTACAATCAAGATAAATCAAGGATGTATCAAAAGGAAAAAGTGTAAGTTGTCTTGAATCTGGGTTAAATTGAGCCTAAAATGTCTAATTATCTACCTAATTACCCAAGCCACACATTACAAGCCTAAAAGACCTATTTGATTCTAAAGGTGGTATTATGCCTACATTTGTGGAGGTTAATATGACAAACAAGCATATGGGATTGTAAGAATGAAAGAGAAAATTCCAATTGAGTATTATCCCAGAAGCTGTAATTGATCTACAAAAGAAAAAGAGTAAAGACCAGCACACACACAAATCAAGATTGAATGATTGAATTGTTACACACTATGAATTATTGGTTGGTTCAATGAACTTAATTGAAAATCTTCCTGAATCTAGATTGGAAACAAGTTTAGAATTAATCCTACAACTAACTTATGTTTCCTGTCCAATTTAGCTGTGAGTAGAAAAATGTCCTTAAAAATAAAAGTTAAATTGTTTGAGGAAAAGCAAAATTTTCTTTTCTTTGCTTGGAGACAAGCAAAACTTTATGTTTGGGGGAATTTGATGAGTCTTAAACTCATCTATTTTTAATCCATTTTTATGGCTTATTTTTAGTATATTTAGATCTATTTATTGCTAAATTATGGATTATTCACTAACTATGTTTTGGGGTTTTAATCGAAGGAAAAAATTCGACGAAATAAAGCGAAAAAACGGTACGGCAATCTTTGTCGCGATAGAGTTCTTTGTGTCGCGACAAACATCCAAGCAAATGGCTAACAAAATCTGTCACGACAATATTTCCTATATCGCAACACAAAGGACTGAATATAGAAAAGAAGCTATGTCGCGACAAAAGACAGCGTGTCGCAACAGAAAATGGAAGAATGAAACAAGTTAGTTGAAACAAAGAAAGTTAATGTTGCGACAAGGTTTTTCAGCTGGATGTCAACACTAGGAAGAATCTGTCGCAACATAGAAGCTCCCATTGCAATAGGGAAACCGAGAGAAGCGAAATTTTGTCATGACAAGGTATCTTAATAAAGCGGCAAAAGGAAATTAAGAAGCGTCTAGGAAGAATACTGCAACATATCGGTTTATGTTACGACATAATGAAAAATAGAAGGCAGAATCTATGTCGCAATAGAATCTTCTTCTGTCGCGACACTGGTTGTTGCAAAATGGAAAAGCTTGTTGAGAAAGAGAAAGATCTTCGGAGAAAGACTTGTCAGCATATAATCCTCAACTCCCTGGTAGCGGCGCTAAAAAGTTATTTGACGAAAACTGTATAGATACAAATTTATGCTACTATTACCAAAGGACTATATGCTAATCGCCAATAAAGACACCGAAAACTCGTTTAGACCAAGTAGAACATGTGTTCTCATAATATAAATGGATTTGTCAATGACTTTCTTAAAGATTGAGTTTGGTCTTAATGCTGCAAGTGCACAGGTCGTACAAGTAATAAAAGTGGACCTATAAGTCCGGATATCATTCCCATAGAGATCAGAAAGAAATTAGAGTTTAACTACTGATTAATGCCCAAAAAGTGCAATTTTGAACCCTATATTAGATAGGTTTTGAGTGCTTTTTGCGCATTAATCATGTCATTTATACCAATTGAAGTGTTACAGTGTACTTGTATGAACATGCCATTTAGAGAGTATTTTTGGTTGTTTTGTAGGCTTTTGCACACTCTTGGAGTTCAATCTCGAATCAAATGATGAATCATGAAGTTGGAATTCAAGTCTCGGCCGTCAACCAGCCCAGATTCAATGAGAAAACCAAGGCAAAATGAAGAAAATTCAATGCGGTTGAAGAGACGGGAGGCAATGCGGTGAAGAGTCAATAATCTTGGGGATTTTTCGCTAGAGTTCGCGAATTTTATTTAGGATTGCGAAATTTCGCAACCTTATGAATTCATGACCTTAGCGAAAACACCAAATTTCGCTAGACCACTTCAGTTTCGCTAGGCATCATTTTTAGCGAAAATAATTGATTTCGCTTCTCACAAAAATTTCGCTAGCTTAGCGAAATTTCGCTAGCTAGCGAAATTGCTCACCCTTAGCGAAATTTCTTGTTTTCGCTAGGCCTGTTGATTTCGCTAGTTAAGCGAAATTATCGGCTAAGCGAAATTTGATACCTCGATCATGCTTTGTAGTGTGCGAGCCGCCTCCAAACTTGGTGTATTACTTAATTGTCCTATAACTTAGCCAATTTCATAGGTTTTTTGGTATTTTCATACCTTGAGGAGGTCTATATAAACCCCTCTTGTTTTGTAAGAAAAAAGACCAATTGGTGAACAATCGGTGGAGAAGATATTTTTGTAATTTTTTATTTTTGTAAATAAAGTCTTTTATTTTAGGTTTTGCTTTTATTTCTTGTCTCTCTTCTCTCTCCTCTTTCTTTCTCTTTCCCGGCTGCCAAACACACCTCTTGAGGATGACAACTCAAGAGATGCTTGGCTAAGCCTCCTTTCTTTGAAGAGGAAGGAAGCTAGCTTGGTGGTGGGGCATATGCATGTTGTCCTCTTGTCTTAAAAGCTACATGTAGTGTATTTATGGCCCCTTTTCTTCTCAAAAATATGGTTAAGTAACATTGAATGTCATTTAATCATTATCTCTCCATGCTTTAGGATTCAGTGCATACCTAGGGTTAGATGCCTTGTGATTCTTTCTAGATGAACTACAAGCCTCTAGAATGATGTTTAAATGTTAGGGTTTCAAAGTGAGGTTGAATAGCACTTAATGTTATTGATTTGGCCAATACTCTCCATGCTTTAGGGTGATTCTTTAAGATGGTCTTCACGAGCCTACGAGATGATATTAAATGTTAGAGGTTTTAAACGATCAAAGGGACCATAACTGCATGCTACATGTATTGACTCAAATAGGAGTTGTTTCATGGGTGAGGTTTGCTAGTTAAACATAGATCCGGTTATGCCAGGGACTATAGGTTGCTTGTCATAACACGAGGATAAAACCCGAGGACAATTGTTTGCCCTAACTTGCCAAGTTGGTGACCTAATTCTTCAAAGTTAACTTTTTCACCTTTTACTTTCAGTTTTTACAATTCTCAGTTTTCAAACCATTCCCACTGTTTTTGAAACACAATTCCAGAAAGAGTCAAATAGAAAGCCTTGCAACCATTGCACTGATGCAAACCATTTTTAGGATGAAAACCCATCCCAGTGTTCGACCTAGACCACTATCTTTGCCGGTAGCTTGACTACGACGTAGTAGGCTGGAGTGTATATAAATTTTGTTGATTTTAGCTCCGGCTGCGCGCGAATCAAATGGCGCCGTTCTTGGGGATGATTATGATTTACTAATGGTAAGTTGAAGAGTATTTGTAATCCACATCACAAGTGAAGGTAACCTTTTACCTCTTTGCAACTTCCGATTCTGAGGAAGCGCTTGATTTTTAGCAATTAGCGATGGCGCCTTTGTTTCGATTTCGATTTTCATTGATTAGTTTTATTGTTGTTAGTTAATTTTGAGCTCTTTTGCAGTTGTTTGTTGCTCTTAGTTGTCTCTACGATTTTGTAACAGGTGTTTATGCAACAGTGGGATAGAGACACATCAGGTAGACTGAATAGGATTAGTACACAACTCGACCTAGCTAGTGAGGTTAGTGTACCAACTGATACCATGGATCCCATACCCCTGAGGAACAACAAAGCCCGGCAGGGAACCCCCATGAATCCAAATGCCTATAGAACCATGAGGGATCACATCCACCCTCTAGAGTTAGGTGCCCCATCTGTATCATTCCTCTGCTGAAGATGCGGTGAGCCATATTTAGTACCTCTACTCCCATATCATGGTATGGAAAATGAAAATCCATACACTCATATTAGGGATTTTGAGAGGTTTTACCTTGAGGAAGGTATGATGGACATGGATTTGCTGAAGCTAAAGGCATTTCCATTGACTCTGAATGAGGCCAAGATATGGCTCAAACTCATTGAGGCCTAGAACCATTAGAAATTGGGGTGTTGCGGGCGGGAATTCTAAAGAAGTTTTTCAGCACTCACAGACCAATAGACAATTTGAAAAGACAAATCTACACTTTTGCGACTCGGGATGGTGAGAGATTTCTGGGTGTTGGGAAAGATTTATGGAAACCATCGGTGCATGCCCACATCATGGGTTTGATACTTGGATGTTTGGTGAACCATTTGCTATGGTGGTATGTCTCCTGCCATAAACAATTGTTGGAAACTATGTATTAGGGGTAACTTTTAATTAAACATCGATGAAGCTTTGGATTTTTGAACTATGTATTTGAAACCTCAGCTTGGGATGAACCTAGTCTAGGGAAGTTAGGCAGGGCCATTGAATCACCAAGGAGGAGACAAGTACATATTTTACGAGAGACATAGGGATAAATGAAAAATTGATCAGTTTAACTCAAAGAATGGATGATGCGGAAATGAAAATCGGCATGAAATGCAAGCCAGGTTAATGAGTTATCTTCATCCCCGATTTTCTTGCTTCAATTTTCAATCAAATAATTACCACGAGAACCTTGCCAAAACCATGCCCATGCCATAAGTCAAAATAAACCACCCATAGATACTTCATATGGTGACACTAATCCCTAGTGGAGAAATTGTCCAAATTTGTCATGGAATCAAACCCCTTGTATCGCCTTGAGAGCACGGCGGCGTCGATTTCACTTGTCTAATGTGGATGCCTGATATCTTCCCCTGTTGAACAGGCAATCCTGAATTTAAGTAAGGTGGTGGGCATATTTGTAGAAGAACAGAAGGTGCTGAATATCCAAACTAGTCAGAAAATTGAAGCAGTAGAAAGTTCACTCAACAGGAAATTGGACAATATGCATTTGGAGATTTCAAAACTCTCTGTCGATGGTTCTGAGTTCGAGAAAAGGGAAGGCTCCTTTCCGGCACAACAATATCGAGTGGTAGATAAGCGGGCCGACCGAGGACTTAAAGGTAAAGCAGTGGAAGTTAAGGCGGTTGTGGCTACGAAGTGGAAGAATTAAAGCCAACGGGGTCAAGCCGGTCGAGTCGGCTCCATTAGTGTGAGCCGCCCGGGAAGAAACGATCGGTGGAGCCCGGGAAGAGATAAAGATTAGAATACCCCCTCTATTTCCGCAGATTCTCCGAAGAAAGAAACATTATGTTCACCAAACAGAAATGTTGGAAGTATTGCGACAAGTGAAAGTCAATATTCTTCTCCTCCGATATGATTAACAGGTTCCTACTTATGCAAAATTCTTAAAGTTTGTGCACGGTAAAAAAGAGTCTCAATGTAAATAAAAGGCCTTTTAAGCGGGCAAGTTAGTGCCATTATAGAGAAAGATCCCGGTGAAGTATAAGGATCCGGGATGTCCCTCACGATCTCGGTGAATATTGGGCATCGAGGCGTGGAGAAAGCCTTGTTAGACACAGGAGCTAGTGTAGATCTGTTGCCGTATTCAATGTCTGACGGTGGTTTAGGTGAAGTGAAACCCACATCCATCACACTTTCGCTCATTGTGAGGTCTATTAAAATACCAAAGGAACCATTGAGGACGTTCTTATACAAGTGGGCCAGTTTTACTATCCGGTAGATTTTGTTGTGCCGTCTGAGGAGACCAGTTGCAATAGGACCTAATCAGTGCCCATCATATTAGGAGACCATTTTGGCTACTTGAATGCGGTCATCAATTCTGCGGGAATGGAGTCATACAACTCACATTTGGAAATATGACCTTGGAGCTCAATATATTTCATATGGGTAAAAGGCATATGCACTCGGAGGAGGATGACTTTGAAGAAGTCTGTATTTTAAATTCTATTCTGGAAGAACAGGCTAACTAACAGCAAGTGCAAGATATATTAACTTGAGGTTATCAGGTGCCTTGTAAGAGCAACGAGAATTTCAAGAAATGAGCTTAGTACGAGTCTTTGGAGGAAGAAGAATAGAAATTTTACACTCTATTATTGAGATGTAGACAGGAACCTCGAAGCAGCTAGAACTCAAACCCCTCCCCGCTGATTTAAAGTATGTTTTTTGGAAGTAAATGAGCAGTGCCCAGTTGTGATTTCTTCACTGCTAACCTCTGCACAAGAGCATAATCTCCTGCACCTTCTCAAAAAGAATAAGCAAGCATTGGGATGGAAAATTTCTGATTTGAAAGGCATAAACCCGTCCATCTGCACTCATCATATCTATTTAGAAGAGGAGTCTACAATTTGTTAGAGCGACCCGTGGAGGTTGAATCCCGTCTCACGAGGAAGTAGTTCGTATAGAGGTTTGAAATTGCTCAAGATTTGGTATCATTTATCCCATTTCGATAGCACATGGGTTAAGTCCAACTTCGGGTGGTGCCTAAGAGCTCGGGAGTAACAATGTGAAAAGCGAGAAGGGTGAAGGGTATCTGCGGAGCTTACAACCGATTGGAGAGTGTGTATAGATTATAGAAGACTTCGATGAGGTGACGAAAAGACCACTTTCCATTCTTGCATGATCGGCTCACGGAAGAGTTTCGGGACACCTTCTATTGCTTTTGGATGGGTATTCGGGGTACTTCGGATAGAAATTGCGAAGATCGGAAAAGACTACCTTTACTTGTCCGTTTAGCACATATGCTTATAGGAGGATGCCTTTTGGGCTTTGCTGCGCCCGACCACTTTTGAAGCGATGTATGCTCGGTATGTTCGGTGACATGGTGGAGAGGCGTATAATGGAGGTATACTGGATGATATCACGGTATATGGGGGTGATTTTGAAGAATCTTAACCAATTTGGAAGCCATCTTGCGAGGAGGTGCATAGAGAAGAATTTGGTGCTTAGCCAGAATGCCATTTATGGTAAACGAAGGAATTGTATTGGGGCACATTATTTCTAAGCGGAGGAATTGAAGTTGATAAAGCAAGGTCGACATTATTTCCAAATTGCCGCTGACAAATGTGAGGAACAATTAGACAATTCCTTGGTCATGCGGGCTTCTACCGGCCCAGTTCATTAAAGATTTTCAAAATTGCTAAACCCACATCTGAGAAGCTTCTTGAAAGGATGCCAAATTCGTTTGGGAGAAAGATTGCCAAAAAGTTTGAAGGCGGGAAATTTCATTTGACCTCTTGCCCCGATAGTTCGAGCACCTAATTGGCAGTTACCATTTGAGGTGATGTGTGATGCGAGTGATCTTGCTATAAGGCGCGTGCTTGGCCAAAGAGAGATGGGAAACCTCGTATGGTGTATTATCTGACAAAACCCTAGATAAACCTGGAGAATTATACCACTACGGAGAAAGAGTTCTTTGGCGGTGGTATATGCCTTAGATAAATTCAGGCATATTTGGTTGGGGTGATATAGTCATTTTACGGATCATTCTGCTTTGAAATATCTCTTAGCAAACAAAATGCAAAAGCAAGACTCATTCGTTTGGGTTGTTGCCAGAGTTCAACTTGCAAATTAGAGATAAGAAAGAGTGGAAAACGTGGTGGCGAGATCATCTGTCAAGGTGTAACTATAGCCCACGACACTCCGCAGTCCACCTATTAATGATGAATTTCACGAAGAATCCCTAATGCGAGTTGGAGAAAGCTCCTAGTATGCTCACATTGCCAATTTCCTCACTTCGGGGAGAGAAATCCCGGTGGAAAGGGCCAGAATAGGAAATATTTCTTTGCTAAAATCCATTCCTATTATTGGGAAGAGCCTTTCCTATTCAAATCGTGCGAGATCAAATCATCGAGGAAATGTGTACGAGGAGGAGCAGCCAAAGAATTTTAAACCATTGCCATGAGGTGCTTGTGGTGGTCATTTTGCTTCCCGGCAGCAATGAAGGTGCTACGGTCGGGTTTCTCTTGGCCTTCCTTATTCAAGGAAGCACGCTAAATGTGTAGTGCTTATTGACAAATGCCAAAGGCTTGGGAAGGTATCTTACCGTCATATGATGCCTTTGAACCCAATTTTTAGTTGTTGAATTATTCGTGTGTGGGGATCGATTTTATGGGCCCTTTTCGTCGTATAGTATCACGTACATTTTGGTGGGAGTAGACTATGTCTCCAAATGGGTTGAAGCAATTCCACTATGAACCAATGGCGATCAGAGTAGTAATTAAATTCACTTGAAAATAATATCTTTCAGGTTTGGGGTACGAAAACCATTATTAGTGATGGAGGGTTCTCATTTACGTAATAAACCATTTAGAAAACCTCATGGCTAAATATGGTGTGACACCTGAGAGTGGCCACCTTACTAATCCTCAAGCAGTGGTGAGTAGAACTTGCCATGAGGGAGATCAGACCATTCTAATGAAGGTGGTAAGCAACTAACGGGAAAGATTGGTCTATCAAATTTGGTTGATTATTTGTGGGCTTCACAGGGACGACTTTCAAGACAATCTTGGGAATGTCTCCTTATCGATTAATTACATGGTAAGGCGTGTCACCTTCCAGTGGAAATTGAGTACAAAGCATGGTGGGCAATTAAGAAGCTGAATATGGATCTAAGTAAAGCAGGAGTCAAGAGATTCCTTGATCTTAATGAATTGGAAGAAATACGGAATGATGCCTATTTGAATTGAAGATCATAGGAAATCGAAAGATGGCATGATCAAATGATAACCAGGAAGAATTTTAAAGAAGGAGACCAAGTTCTTTATACGACTCAGGCTCCATCTATTTCGGGCAAGCTCGAGTCCCACGATGGAGCCGAGGTCCCGTTCCTTAGTCAACCAGGCATATCCCAGCGATTCGTGGAATTTAATCAATCCGGATAATGGGGTGTTTAAGTCAATGGACATAGAGTGAAACCTTATGTGGTGCAGCAGGCCAGCAGTGAAGAAATTCTCCTGCTGGATCCTCCCCGAGCCCTACAATCCCCTCACACCATACTTGAGGACTGGTTAAGGTAATTGTACATATCATGTTTTGTGCTTCCACTATGTTTAAATGTGTTTTTCTTTCAATTGAACAATTGAATTTTCTGATTGGACAATTGAATTGCTTCATGTTGAGAAATTGAATCACCTTTTTATCACTTATATGCTAGGACAACTTCCATACTTGAATTAAATTTTTGGTCAGTCGAAGTTCCGGCATGCTCAACTTGAAATTTCCCCCTTTATGCTAATTCACACACTGCACTCCAGATTGTTCCAATAGGTTGTGAATTTGTGTGCCTCCTTTCGCTTTGCATAGCCGGCCTTAGGTATGTTGGCAACATAAGATAGATTTGTGTTACCACCCCTCTGAGTTAGAGACCAATGTTGTCTTCAAAAGGAAAAAGAAAAAAAAAAAAACAACGAAAAAGAAAAAGAAAGAAGAAAAGAAAATAAAGTCGTGAAGTTTTGCCTTGGGAGCAGGCACGGTCAGGGTGTATGGTGAAACCTTTGAAACCAGATGCCTAAGCCTTAATTGGTACAGGAGTCATCGATTATGTGTTCGTTACATGGGTGGATAGGTGAAATTTAATGACTTGTGGGTGCTTAATTTTCGAAGTCATTTGGAGTCCGGGGTGAAGCCTTTAGAGTTAGTGGTCATGTGATCCTTTTGGCTTGATGCCCTAAACCTTAATTGGTTGGGAGTCATCGGTGGACCCCGTTACCGCGGACTTTATTGAAGTCGGATTTAAGCATTGCACCCCTACGATGTAGGTGAATAAAGAAGAGTGTAACCAGCCCTATCTAGGTTTGTTCGACAACTTAAGGCCGTAATCGATTGCTAGGTTGGGAGGTGGCAATTTTGCGAGTTTACTAGTTTGTCCCGGTTACATAAAGAATCATTAGACTTAGGTGGAAATTCAAGTTGAGAATTATGGATCAGTATTGACCTAGAATTGTTCTTGTATGGTTTGATTCTTTCATATCGGTTTACAACTGATTTCAATTTCTCAGTTTAAGGTAATGTTTATATGTATATAAACCCTTTTTGAATCATAACCTTTTTGCAAATCACCACATGCATCTCCTTTTTCTTTATTTTTGCATTGCTAAGGGACTAGCAACGTTTCGGTTGGGGGGTGTGATTAATGCCCAAAAAGTGCAATTTTGAACCCTATATTAGATAGGTTTTGAGTGCTTTTTGCACATTAATCATGTCATTTATACCAATTGAAGTGTTCTAGTCTTCTTAGTAACACTTATGCCATTTAGAGGGTATTTTTGGTTGTTTTGTAGGCTTTTGCACACTCTTGGAGTTCAATCTCGAATCAAATGATGAATCATGAAGTTGGAATTCAAGTCTCGGCCATCAACCAGCCCGAATTCAATAGAAAACCAAGCAAAATGAAGAAAATTCAATGCGATTGAAAAGCGGGAAGCGTCACGGTGAAAAGTATTAATGCGAGGATTTTCATAAGTAAATGTGCTCATACTTAGCATTAAGCAACATGCGAAACACCAAATTTGGCTGAACCACTTGGTTCGCTAGGCATAATTTTTTAGCGAAAATAATTGATTTAAGCTTCTCACAAAATTTAGCTAGCTTAAGCGAAATTATTAAGTAGAGGAAATTGCTCACCTTAGCGAAATTTAGCACATTTTTCTTGGGCGCATTGATTTAAGCTAGTTAAGCGAAATTCCTCGACCTAAGCGAATTTGATGCCTCGTCATGCTTTGTAGTGTGCCAAACCGCCTCAAACTTGGTGTATTACTTGAATTGTCCTATAACAGCTAATTTCATAGGTTTTTTGGTATTTTAAATGCGGCAGGAGTGCATATAAACCCTCTTGTTTTGTAAGAAAAAAGAACAATTGGTGAACAATCGGTGGAGAAGATATTTTTGTAAGTTTTTATTTTTGTAAATAAAGTCTTTTATTTTAGGTTTTGCTTTTATTTCTTGTCTCTCTTCTCTCTCCTCTTTCTTTCTCTTTCAGTGCCAGACACACACCTCTTGGGGATGACAACTCAAGGATGCTTGAAATAAGCCTCCTTTCTTTGAAGGAAGGAAGCTAGCTTGAGTAATTGGGGCATGTGCATGTTGTCCTCTTGTACTAAAAAGCTATGTAGTGTATTTATGGCCCTTTTCTTCTCAAAATATGGTTAAGTAACATTGAATGTCATTTAATCGTGATACTCTCAGCCTTTGGGATTCGATTGCATACCTAGGGTTAGATCTTGTTTGTGATTAACCTCTAGATGGTGCTTTACGGCTCCACAGAATGATGTTTAAATGTCGGGGTTTCAAAGTGAGGTTGAATAGCACTTAATGTTATTGATTTGGCCAATACTCTCCATGCTTTAGGGTTGTGATTCTTTAGATGGTCTTTCACGAGGCCTACGAGATGATATTAAATGTTAGGGTTTAAGCGATGAGGGACCATAGCTTGCATGCTACATGTATTGACTCAAATAGGAGTTGTTTCATGGGTGAGGTTTGCTAGTTAAACATAGATCCGGTTATGCCAGGGACTATAGGTTGCTTGTCATATACTTGCGAGGATAAAACAAGGAGACGATTGTTTGCCTAACACGAGTTGGTGATACAATTCTTCAAAGTTAACTTTTTCACCTTTTACTTCCGAGTTTTACAATTCTCAGGTTTCAAACCATTCCCCTTTGTTTTTGAAACACAATTCCAAAGAGTCCAAATAAGCCTTGCAATATTGCAGCAGTAAACCATTTTTAGGATGAAAACCCATCCCAGGTGTTCGACCCTAGACCCAGCATCTTTGCGGTAACTTGACTACGACGGTAGTAGAACATAGGTGTATATAAATTTTGTTGATTTTAGCTCAGCCTATTTATTGTGCAGATCAACTACCCTAACTACTCAAGTTCCACACTATTGAACTCCTATTCATAAACCTATCTTTAATAAAATTCTACTATCTAAATTTATATCTATAATAAAAATATTTAAATCTAAACACTGATGATGTTATCCCAAATCAGATACTAAATTTCCTTCAGCATCAAATCTCATTCGCTCATCAAATCTATTCATCATGATTGAATCACGAAATTGTCAGTGGGTGTATAGATTTGGATTCTCACCAATACACATTCTATAATGGGATAAGTCATTCAGTGTGGCATCTTGATACTGGTAATAATTTCTTATAAAATCGGGTGATTTTCTTCAAATCTCTACACATTTCTTATGACTGCAGATTTCTTGTTTCCCAAGACAGGGCCATTGCCAAATTTCAACAAAATGAATGATGTCTCATCCTTGAGATCTTAAAGAGTTCTCCCTTTCCTTGATTAAATCTAAGCTAACACAGGATCAAGATCATTCCTCCAGACCGAGGAGAAATCTCTAATTGATTAAATTGATATATCAGTACATTAATTCTCAAATCATGAGTAAATTTATGATTTATCTAAGTAATCTTTCAAAACTCATTAATTATTCAATGTTAGTCTAGCATACCCCAAACTAACTGCATCCATGCTCTTAGGAATCTCCATCTTTGTGTCACTCAGAGGTCCTCCTGGAAATCAAGCCAGACAACAGTCCTTAAATGGGTATAAGTTACTAATATTAGGAACAATTCAGTTCATGAAGAACACCATTCAAATAAACTCAAAATTCTCAATCCAAGAAATCTTTTTCTAATTGTGCAGGAAAGACCATAACTAACATTAAATCTTTCCCAGCAAAAGTTGTGTTTCTCAAAAATTGAATCACAGTGAACACTGAAATACTGATTAGGAAATTTCCAATATAACTGTAATCAACTTAAGAAATGAATTCCAGCTTTTATCTAGATTTAATAGTTTCAAACAGTAATTCGGAATTGATTTTCAAAATAGAGCTCAAGTTCTAAACTTTTGAACAATTCACTGTTTCAAGTCCAGTAAACAAATTAAAATTCTACGCTACATCTAATCTATGATGAAAAAAAAAATAATAATATATATATATATATATATATATATATATATATATATATATATATATATATATATATATATATATATATAAAGCAGTGTAAAGAAGCAAAATACGATAATGGTCGAGGAGTGGAGTCCTGGCCTCGTAGCCTTCCTTCCAAGAAACAGAAGTAAATCCTTAGGGTTGTCTCAACAACTAGTACCCTAAGGTCAATTGGTATGGGAACTATTGATTTAAAGTTCGCTAAGGGTTGATAAAGAGCTTAAGGGGGTTTTGACATTGCACCACTCTAATAGCCTTGTCTTAAAGAAAACGGCTTCTTGGTGTTTGCTGAATGTAGAATTTTTCCAGAAAGGTGATATGAGGAGTATGAAATGATGCACTGAAACCCATATTTTATCGCAACAAAGTTAGTGACAAACTCTGTCACGACAAAACCAGATTTTTTCGCGACAAAGTTAGCAACAAACTCTGTCGCGACAAAACTAGATTTTGTCACGATAGTGCCAGTGACAAGGCATTCGTGTGACAAACCCAGTTCTGTAGCGACAGAGTTAGCAACAAAATTTGTCACGACAAAACCAGATTTTGTTGCGACAGAGCTTAAGACAAAACCCTGGGCCTGTTTTTTAAGCCCCGAAAACTGCAGCTTTGGACTGTTTTTAAGCCCATTTAACCCTAGGACTATAAATACTCATTTTTTAGGTTTTCAGGCAACAGGAAGGTGGGAGAACACTTCTCATGGAGTTTATCTCTCTAAACTACCCATTTTTCTTAGTTTTGCTGCAAATTTTGATTTTTAATAGATATTAGAGTAGTTTTAGAGCAGATTTTTATTTCTATTGAAGAGATTTCGGTGCTGTATAACAGATATTTAGATTTCATTACAGTTTGGAAAAAGATTGAAGCTACAATTTGGATTTTTTTCTCTCACTCCTTGTCTTTTTATTTCTTTCTTCATTTTCTTACTTTTTGTTTGATTGGTGATGATTGGAATCCAGCAATGGAACATTAAACACCCTCTAGAGGTGGGGATTAATTATTGAACATTCAGATTTTCAAATTCTCAGTTATTTTGTGGGTTTGAAGACTAAATTTATATAATTGGTGTTGTTCATATAATTAGTTGTTTGGAGATATTAACATACCCAAAAGAGTTGTATCTTTATACGATTTTCAAGAGGCCCTTTGAGTGACACAGAGTTGGAGATTCCTGAGAGTAAAGAGCAGTAACTTAGGGGTATGTTGGACTAATATTATGGAACTAATGAACTCTAAAAGATTACTTTGATAGATAACTAATTTACTCATGGTGTAAGGATTAATTAGATGATGCATCGGTTTAACGTTTAGAGGTCTCACCTCAAATTGATAGAATGATCTTGATCCCGTGTTAGCAAAGATCTAATCAAGGAGATATAAATATTTATTAGATTTAAAGGACGAGATACCAATTAGATTGGAGAAGGCTTGCATAATCCTGTCTATGGGGGCAAGAATTCTTTTGTCCTAAGAAATGGTTGTGAAGCATTGGAAAAGAAAAACAATCAAATCTTAAGGAATGGATTTTAAGTAACTAATTAGACTACATGTCTACGAAAAGGTGGATATCTAATTAGTGAAATGTATAGTGTATGGAGAAATCAAGCTATTCTACATTTCTCTTGGACAAATCCAACATTCAACTCTGAATGTTGTGTTTTCAAGGAAATGCAAGCTTGTTTTTGTAAATAATTATCCCGTCCCGATTACCTCTCTTCATACATTTTAGAATTAAGTAGGTTTTTATTTGGTAGATTTTATGATTAGATTTAAATCAGTTTTTATTTCAATTAAATTGATTTTATTCCACATCCTATTTGGTCACCTAAACAGTGAAGAGCCATTGCAATTGGGGTGATTAAATTCCAATTAGAGAGAACCTTCAATCGTCGTGGGTACGATATCCTGACTTTTAGAGTCCACTTTATTACTTATATGACTCATGCACTAGCGGAAAGGAATTGAGTGTTGGTAATACTTTTCTTTTTAGTTTTTGAGTGCACTTACTTTTGTTCCTAATCGGTTTTTGAGTATTTACCACATTCACTCCCTTGGCCATATTTTCATATATACATCATTTGGTCTCAACAAGTTTTTGGCGTTGTTGCTAGGGACTTTAGCTTAGTCCTTGGTAACCTTGTCTAAATATTTGGTCAACAAGTTTTTGTAACTATTGCCTTCGGCTCCCAAGGAAAAAGGGCTTCTAACTAAAGGGACTGACTTGATAAGAATGACAGTGGGAAATTAAATTACCAAGATGAGTATGCGATTATGGAATATCAGGAATCAGGTTTGGGAAAATTTATTTTGTTATCAGTGAGGATATGAGTGAGAAAGTCTCAAAGATATTCAGAGTCATAGATTATCAATTATTATCCACCAATTACTACTAAGCTAAGCTATGTGCGTAAAATACCTAATTGATCTTGAAGGTTGTACTTGCCTACATTAGTTGAGACTAATATGAAAAACAAGCATATGGAACTTAAAATGATATATAATGTATGTCGAATACTAGAGATTAGCTAATTTTTTCCAAGGAGAAAGGAAGGAAGACCATCACACACTCTAATCGGGATGAATTAAGCTGAATTATTTACATTTTAGAAATCATTAGTTTTATTTTGTGATGGTGAAAGAAATTTTCCTAAGTGCGAATTGAAAACTAAATTTGAAACCATGTTGCAGCTAACTAATTTGGTCGAGGCTGATTCAAAGGATTACGATGACGAAAAATGTCCCTAAAAATAAAGCTGAATTGTTTGAGGACAAACAAAATTTTCTTTTCTTTGCTTAGGGACAAGAAAAACTTTATGTTTGGGGTAATTTGATGAGTCTTCAACTCATCTATTTTTAATCCATTTTATGGCTTATTTTTAGTATATTTGGACCTATTTTAATGCCAAATTATGAATTATTCACTAACTTTGTGCTTTGCAGGTTTGAATTCAAAAAGGAGAAAAGTTCAACAAGAAAGAAGAGAAAAAGAGCAATAGCAGCAGTCTCTATCGCGACAAATGGCTAAGGAAATCTGTCACGACAATATTTCCTATGTTGCAACACAAAGTACTAAATATAGAAGATGAGCTATGTCGCGACAAAAGACAGCATGTTGCGACAGAATGTGGGAAGAATGTAACAAGTCAGCTGAGACAAAGAAAGTTAATGTTGCGACAAGGTTTATTAGCTGGATGTCAACACCAGTAAGAACCTATCGCGACATAAGTTTTTATGTCGCGACACTGGAAATAGGAAGAAAGCAGAAATCCTGTCGCGATAAGGTATTTTATGTCATGATAAGAAATTAAAGAGCAATACAGGAAGAATACTGCGACATATCAGTTTATGTTGCGACATAATGAAAAATATAAGGTAGAATCTATGTCGCGATAGAATCTTCTCCTGTTGCGACACTAATTATTGCAACTTAGAAATGCCTGTTGAGACACTATATGAAGAAGTTCTATCGCGAAAATGTAATGAATGTTGCGTGCGAAGGACAAGGTTTTAAGATCTGACGGAGAAAAAGTCGCAGTGATCTTTGACTTAGTGGTGACACGGTTGCAACAAAGAGTTGATGTTGCAACATACTTCAAGCTAAAGAGAAGTTTCGATGTCCGCGACGGGGGATTTTAAAGTGCGACGAAATAAGCTGAACACGAGATAAAGCGAGGTTGCTGACGGACTTTTCTATGCGTGATGGTTCCACACAAGGAAGAGAGGTCTTATCGCGACATGACAAATTAGGTCGCAATAGAAAACATTTACAATACCAAGAGACTATGTCGCAACATCGAAATGAAGCTGCAACAAGAAATTAGGTTAAGTGGCGACAAGGAGCTATTGCGGCAAATTTCCCCATTCTGCGATAGAAATGCGAGCCAATCTGAAAATATTGTTCTGATAAGAACCGATAAAATGTTGATGCGACATAAAAAGCGGAGTCGTGACATCAATTTGAAAGGAGCTACATAAATAACCAGCGACCCGATTGTTAATGTAAAACATAACTATTCAAATAATCACCTGAATCACATCTACTTGAGGAAACTCTATCGCAAAAAAATGAATATCTTTGAAGAAAAGAATTTTGTAGTGACCAAAGGCACCGTCGTGATTGAATCCAAGAGGATGCACGAGTGCGGATCGCGACCGGACCTCTTGCATCTTTGCAATATAGACCTGTAATAAGGAATTAAAACTCTATTGCAACAACATTTTCGGGTCATGACAAAGAATGCAATCTGGGCCAGAATTTTAGGGATCCATAATGCATCCTAGAATTTAGGGCCCAAAATTCCGGGGCTCTATAAATAGAAACAATTTGAGAAAAGCAAGGTAGTCTGTCGGCGGAAAAACCAAAGCATCTGGGGAGCTGAGGACTCTTTTGTATTATATTTTTTTTTTTTATTTTATTTTCTTCGTAGATTAGACGTAGCTTAGAATTATAATTTGTTTACTGGACTTAAACTAGTGAATTGTTCAGAAGTTTAGAAGTTGAGCTCTATTGTTGAAAATCAATTCTGAATTATTGTTTGAAACTAATGAAATCTAGATAAAACCTGGAGTTCATTTATTTCAGTTGATTACAGTTAAATTTGAAATTTCTTGATCAGTATTTCAGTGTTCACTGTGATTTAGTTTTCGTGAAACACAACTTCCGCTGGGAAATATCTAATGTTAGTTATGGTCTTTCTTGCACAATTAGAAAGAGATTTCTTGGATTGAGAATTTTGAGTTTATTTGAATGGTGTTGTTCATGAAGTGAATTGTTCCTAATAATAGTAACTTATACCCATTTAAGGACCATTGTCTGGCTCTAATTTCCAGGAGACCCTCTGAGTGACACAGAGATGGAGATTCTTGAGAGCATGGATGCAGTTACTTTGGGGTATGCTAGACTAATATTGAAGAATTAATGAGCTCTTAATGATTACTTAGATAAATCATAAATTTAGTCATGGTTTGAGAATTAATTTAGTGATCTATCAATTTAATCAATTAGATATTTCTCCTTGGCAGAGGAATTAGTCTTGATCACAGTTACCGTCCCAATCAAGAAATGGAGAAGTTTTTAAGATCTCAAGGATGAGACATCATTCATTTTGTAGGAATCTTGCAATGGCCCTGTCTTGGGAAGGAAGAAATCTACAGTCATAAGAAATTGGTATGAAGTATTGAAAAAGAAAAATACCCAGATCTTATAAAGAAATTCTGATTACCAGTAATTTGTTAGTTTAGAGAGAGAAACACCATGAGAGGTGTTCTCCCACCTTCCCGTTTTTCTTAGTTTGCTATAGATTTTGATTTTTAATAGATCTTAGAGTAGTTTTAGAGCAGAGTGTAATTTCTATTTAAGAGATTTCGGTGCTGTATAACAGAGATTCAGATTTCATTACTATTTAGACAAAGAATGAAGCTAAAATCTGGATTTTTTCTCTCACTACTTGTCGCTTGATTTCTTTCTTCATTTTCTTACTTTTTGTTTGATTTGTGATTATTGGAATCCAGTAAACACCCTCTAGAGGTGGGGATTACTTGTTAAACATTCAGATTTGCAGATTCTCGCTTATTTTGTGAGTTTGAAGATTGAATTTATATAATTGGTAATGTTCATATAATTAGTTGTTCGGAATATTAGTAGCTTATACCCAAAAAAGAGTTGTATCTTTGCTTTAAATTTCAGGAGGCCCTCTGAGTGACCCAGAGATGGAGATTCCTAAGAGTAAAGAGCAGTAAATTAGGGGTATGTTAAACTAATATTATGGAACTAATGAACTCTAAAAGATTACTTTGATAGATCACTAATTTACTCATGGTGTGAGGATTAATTAGATGATGTATTGGTTTAATGTTTAGAGGTCTCACCTCAATTGATAGAATGATCTTGATCCCATGTTAGCAAAGATCTAATGAAGGAGATAGAAAATTTTATTAGATTTAAAGGACGAGATACCAATTAGATTGGAGAAGGCTTCCATAATCTTGTCTATGGGGGCAAGAATTCTTCAGTCCTAAGAAATGGTTGTGAAGTATTGGAAAAGAAAAACAATCAAATCTTAAAAAGGGTCAGATTTTACAAGTAACTAATTAGACTCATGTCTCTGAAAGGAACATGGATCTCTAATTAGTGAATTGTATGGTGTATGGAGAAATCGAAGCTATACTACATTGCTCTTGGAAAAATCTGGCATTCAACTGTCAAATGTTGTGCTTTCAAGGAAATGCAAACTATTTTGTAAATAATTATCCCCATCCCTAGTGCCTCTCTTCATACATTTTAGAATTAAGTAGGTTTTTATTTGGTAGATTTTAGGATTAGATTTAAATCAGTTTTTATTTCAATTAAATTGATTTTATTCCACATCTGTTGGTCGCCTAAATAGTGAAGAGCCCTTATGTCGGAGTGATCAAATTCAATTAGAAAGAACCTCAATCCTTGTGGGTACGATGCTCCAGAACTTTTAAAGTCCACTTTATTACTTATGGCAGGTGCACTTGCGGAAAGGGATTGAGTGTTGAGTAATACTTTTTTCATTTCGAGTTTGAGTACACTTACTTTTGTTTCTAATCAGTTTTTGAGTATTTACCACATTCACTCCCTTGGCCATATTTTCATATATACATAATTTCGTCTCAACAAGTTTTTTGCGTTGTTACTAAGACTTTAGTTTAGTTCTTGGTAACCGTGTCTGAAAATTTGGTCAACAAGTTTTTGGCGTCGTTGTCGAGGATTAGCGTGGTTCACTTTCTCTCATTGGAAGTTGACATTTTGAAGAACGGGTGATTTTCTAATTTCGGTAATTTTTTTTTGTTGTGATTTGTTTCTTAGTTAATTTTTTTTATTAGTATTTTGTACTGTATTTTCTTTTGTTTTTCTTCCTATTTGTTGGTACTTTTGGAGGAACATTCAATAGAAGATAGATTTGCCTCCATAGAAGCCAAACTTGACTTACTTCTTCATCAATTGGGCTAAAGAATTCACAATGACTCATTCATGGAACAAGGAATATTGCCTTATCAAGGGATTTCAAACCCCACATTTCAGGAGGAAGAAGCGTCTCTGTTAAAGGGTGAATTTTTATCTACATGGATAGAGTGAAGATGATTAGTCTTCATGAGAAGAAATTTCCAGATTTAGATGCCTTCCAAGTCAACACTAGTGCTAGATTGAAAAATGTAGAAGCTTAAATAGGACACTTGGTGTGAAACCCCGAGAAAATCCTAATTTTCTAAAAAATGGTAAAATGGTAATTTCAGTCAAAATCCGAAATTTTTCTAGATCTCGGATGATGAAGACGCGGTGGAATCGTCTCGCGGAAAATATAACTACCGCGTCGGGTATTTCGTGGTCACGGGGCGGTCGAATTTTCACGTTTTTCAAGGCAACGGGAGTAATGCGGGACACTTGGCACATTTTGAGAGGCTTAAAGTGCCGTATCGTGTGCGAGTTAATTCGAACATTGAGCTTCAGTGGGGCTCACATGAGACACATGGCATCATGCCATTGGGTGAAAATCTCAAAGTAGATGGATAAGGGATAGGGTGTAATCCCATAAGCCACTTAGAGTTGGACATGTGGCATTGAGATGACAAGTCTCTTGTCTCAATCTTGACCAAATGGGTTGGGAGAGGAGAAGAAAGAGGGGGGAGAAGAGCAAACCATAGGAGAGATAAAAGAGTAGGATTTTTAGGGAGAGAATTCTCTCTAGAATTCTCGGCGATCGGACCGTCGGTGTTTAGCGAGGCAGAAGCAAAGTTGCTCCCCACGGCAAGGGCTACGCGTGGGTACTAGTTTTTTGGAGTTTCGACAAACTCTGGAAGGTAGGGGTTTTCTCCTACTTGATTTAATCCCTTTTTAAGAGCTTTATTAATGCTTTGGATGATTTGAGGTAGTGAGGGGCCGTTTGATCAGTCCTAAAACTTGGGACTGAAATGCCAAAAATTTGGGGCATGTTTTAGACAGTCCACGGACTGTTTGTGTGGCTTATGTTATAATTTATGCATTAAATTATGGTTTGGGTGTTGTTGGACCATAAATGGTTCCATAAAGTGGAGGCAGATGCAGTGAGAGAAATTTGCCACGAGACCGGCCCACGAGATGTGGAATTTATTAAAAACAATCTTGGCTTGCTTGCTGGACCGAAAATGGTCCATGTGTGTTGTAAGAAAAATCTTGCTTAAGATGAATGGCTTGGAGTGTGTATGGAAAGAAATTGTTAATGCATGAAAATTTAGTGTGTTAACATGAGTGTTTGAATTATATAAAATATGATTGCGTGAGAGCCATTGGAATTAAATTGGATTGTTGATTAGCCCATGTGAGCTAATTTAGATGTTATTGATATGAATAAATAACAAGATGTTGTGAGTTAAAATTCGGTTAGTATATGCATGATTTATATATTAACATGAATTGTTTGGAAATGGCATAATGCATTCCATATGCATGGGGCACCCTAGAACGATAGGTGTGAGTGCATGACATGAAAGAAAATAAAAAGGAAAATGGTTGTGAAAGGAATTTCAATGGAACATTTTCCGGAGAATTGGGTTGGGAGATTGTCCAACAATTCACGTCGGAGGAGCCCATGAATTGTTTTGAAGAGTTATCCAACAAATTCTCCTCGAGAGGTTGTCGATAGATTTTGCTCGAAACTCGGTAGTATGTTTCGAGAACAAAAACCTTTTGTTTTGAAAAAGTGTTTTTATCGGTGGCAGGCATGCGTGAAGTCGGTGAGGGCTCGAGAGAGTGGGAAAGGGTGAGAGTCGCATTCTCATCCATTATCATGTGTAGACATTCAAGTAGGATCATGTATTTACTTGGATGTGTTTGTGAACCATTTGCATGTGCACTTAGGTGGGGAGTAACCCATGTGGGATAATTCCACTCTTGGGCATTGCTCCTTCTCCAGAGACATTATTTGGTGCGGAGTGTTCGGGAGACGACGCTCATTAGAAGTAGCTTTGAGGAAAGCCAACATGTGGCTTTGATTACGTTTTTGTAAACATGTATGAATTATTACAATTGAAACATGTTGTATTAAGAGTGATATATTAACTCTTGAACTATGGTAAAATATAGTTGATGTATTTTTCTGAGTATGGATGTATGGGCCAATGTGGTCATTTTACTCATGTATGGGTCTCATGATATGAGACCACGGAGTATTCAGCGGAGTTGTGGGTTGTCAGGCCGGGATTTGAGCGTCACACTTGGTCCAAGCATTCAAGGGAAAATTCTTTAGGACCTCTCCTAGTAACACTTTGCCAAATCCCAATGAATGCATTGATACTCCTTTAAGTAGTGTGCAGAAATTTCCTATCCTGAAATTTGTGGAAGAAGGTGAAAATGAGTTGGAAATTGAGAAAAAGGAACTCCTAAACAACTTAGAGAATGAAAAGTCATTAGTGGATAAATTGAAATTTGAAGAAGAAAGTCAAGTGATGGCTATTAAAAACGTCTTGATGAAGATTGACACATTTACCTTCCCCATGGATTTTGTGGCTTGGGGCATTAAAGGGAATCTAAAAAATTTGAAGATATTAAGAAGACCACTTCTTTCCTCAAGCTAAGCATGGATTGATATCAACAAGGGAACTCACCTTGTGGGTGAGAGAAAGAAAAGTTCAATCTTACCAACCATTACCTTTGTGAGCAAGAACGATGTGTAGAAAATTCTGACTTGCTTATCGAGGGCACATGTTTGAACAGTCCCCCTTAAGCATAAATGTGTTTGCATCTGCATCACATAAAGGGGACTGTTTTGAAGAAATTGTGGCTGAACCACCAGCCATAATTAAAGGGGATTATGAGTTTCTTTCCCCTCTTCAAAGTCTGGAAGACATCATCCTTGAGCTAAATGGTTGTGAAAAGAAAGTGTTGTCCAAGATGGATGATTGGTCAAATGGAAGCACTAGTAATTTTCCAATGAGTCTAGTTGGACTCTAAAAATGGAGCAAGTTCTTAGGAGGCAACCCAAGCTAAGTAATAAGGATTTTATCAACTCTTTTCTCTTTTCCTTTGTCTATTTTTAATTACTTTATTTTTTGCTGGTTTTTTTTACTATTGGGATGAAAATTTCAGCAGTGTTTTAACTTTGTTTGTTAGTGTTTTCAAAATAAAGTAAGTTTGAAGCTCAACTTATTGTCATGACTAGTTTGCAAGAGCAAAAGACTATATCAAGGGGCAACATACTAATGTCAAGGTCTGAAAATCTTCAAGGTTTCTATTCAAAGTGGTTGAGACTAGAAAGGGGAGTTCAGTTTTCCTAACTCTCTCTATTACCCTTTTACTTTATTGCTTCCTTTTGCTCATTGCTAGACATTTAAGACAATGTTTATCTCAAAGTTTGGGGGTGTTATTTTTAGTTAGTTTATCATGTCACACCCCACATGTTGCACATGATAACTTTGAGGATGAAGTTTTCTGGTGCTTTTATGGATAATGACTTTGTTTAATGCTTTTCAACCTACATCTTAGTTTAGTTTTTTTGAGTTAATTGAGTTTTGCTTGGAGTAGTTGTGATGTCAATGAAGATCATAATTGAACCCTTGAGATATGGACAATATTCAAGATAATAGGACTTAATGCTTAATAAGTTATCTCTCTAATAGGCTATTTAGTCATTGGTTTCTCAAAATCCATGCAATTGGTCATTAAGTACCCTTGAAAAGCAATTTTAGCTTGGGTTAGAGAAGGTTTATGAGAATCCATCTAATTTTGATCTCCATAGGTTCTAGAACTTGTTCTATTATCGCTTGAGGTGAAATACTAGGCAACACAACAATTGAGAAATGATATAGGTCATCCTTGGAAGATTGTGTCTTTTGTTAACCACTGATAATATGCATATGCATATTCCTCTAGTACTAGAATGTTGAGCCTTAAAGAGTCAAAATTCTGTTTATAAGAACCAAGTTTGAAGCCAATAACCTTCTTATACATCACTATCCCTCAATAAAGAACTAAACTCACCCATAACATGAGGATTTCAACATAATTGAGAAATGTGGTGAGGAACAAGTTTAGAGAGTTATTTTTTCATAAGAAAAATAACTCCAAATTGGTTGAAATGAGTTAAGTTGAAAATCAAAAGAGGTTGGAAAAAAGGAAGGAGAAAAATAAAAATAAAAAAAAACAGAAAAATATCAAGTGTAAAAGAAGAAAAAATACAATAAAAAGTCAAGGAGGAGTTAGTCTAGCCTCATAGCCTTCCTTCCCTAGAGCAAGTAAATCCTAAGAGGTGTCTCAACATCTAGTACCCTAAGGCCAATTGGTTTGGGAGCTATTGATTTAAAGCTCACTAAGGGTTGGTAGAAAGCTTAAGGGGGTTTTGACATTGCACCACTCTAATAACCTTGTCTTAAGGAAAAATGCTTCTTGGTGTTTGTTGAAAGAATGTAGAATTTTTGCAGAAAGGTGATATGAGGAGTATGAAATGATTCACCTAAAAAAATTTTAGGGGTGCTTGAGAGTGTCATTGTGTTGATGGTAAGAATCAGGATGGAGTAGGAGCTGTCAATGCAGAAAAATATGTATGTTTGGGTTAGTTTTAGCCTAAAATGACTACCCAACTACCCCTTACCCAAGCCTTATATTACAAGCTTATAATGACCTACTTGATCTTGAGAGTTGTGTGTGCCTACATTAGTGGAGAGTGAGAAGAACAACAAGCCTATGGAACCTAAATAAATTATCTTAGGAGATCCGCATACTTATCTCAATTCTCATAAACTCATCTAGCTTGCAATTGTTTGGATATGGGAAGACCACACATACACACACACTAGTGAGAACCATGATCTAAATTTGTCTATTATGAGATTAATTCACTACTAAAATGAATAAATTATCTTGATCATATTCCCTATATTCCTTGTAAGGGTAATTCTTGGGAACCTATCACATACCTTAAGAGCTTGATTGTACTCAATTTTGGTTAAATAAGGGTGAAATGAACTCTTCTCTTCAATTGCTTGGAATGACAAGCAACTTCTTTCTTTTCTTTGCTTGAGGACAAGCAAAACTTTAAGTTTGGGGGTATTTGATGAGTGTAAAATTCATCTATGTTTTGAGTTCATTTCACAAGCTATTTTAAGCATTTTATGTCTATATTCATGTAAAAATCATAACATTTCCTCTAAATTGGTTTCGCAAGATTTTTTATGGAAAGAAAGTGATTTAGTAAGAAAAGATGCAAAATGTTTCCAAAAAGAGAGTTAATCGGATGTCTCACAGTGCATCATTGAGAAGATCATTTTTTATGTATCATCTGGAGAATCAAATGGTTCAACTCTACTCATGGTTACATTCTACATTCAAAAAGCTTTCCAACGACACCTCACACGCCCAAATCTGAGTTCAAATGAAGAAGTTATGTCATCAACAAGTTGGAGAAGAAAACAAGTCCCCTAGCAGATTTTGTCGTGACAAAGCCACTGACAAGGCTTTCTTGCGACAAAACCCATATTTTGTTGAAACAGAGTTAGTAAAAAACTCAGTCGCAACAAAACCAGATATTGTTGCGACAAAGTTAGCAACAAACTCTGTCGCGACAGACAAAACCAAATTTTGTCGGGACAGAGCCAGTGACAAGGTTTTCCTACGAAAAAACCAGATTTTGTCGCAATAGAGTTAGCAACAAACTCTGTCGCGACAAAACTAGATTTTGTCAGGAGAAAGCTTAAGACAAAACGCTGTGCCTTTTTTTTAAGCCCCGAAAACGGCTGTTTTGGAATGTTTTCAAGCCCATTTCACCCTAGGACTATAAATACTTGTTTTTTAGGTTTTTAAAGCAACGAGAATGTGGGAGAACACCTCTCATGGGGTTTCTCTCTCTAAACTACCCATTTTTCTTAGTTTTGCTGCAGATTTTGATTTTAATAGATCTTAGAGCAGTTTTAGAGCATATTTTTATTTCTATGGAAGAGATTTCAATGTTGTATGATAGAGATTCATATTTCATTACTGTTCAAACAAAGATTGAAGCTAAAATCTGGATTTTTTTCTCTCACTCCTTGCCCCTTGATTTCTTTCTTCAGTTTCTTACTTTTTGTTTGATTGGTGATGAATGGAATCTAGTAATGGAACATTAAACAGCCTATAGAGGTGGGGATTAATTGTTGAACATTAAGATTTGCATATTCTAGCTTATTTGGTGGGTTTGAAGACTGAATTTATATAATTGGTACTGTTCATATAATTAGTTGTTCGGAATATTAGTAGCTTATCCCAAAAAAAGAGTTGTATCTTTGCTCTGATTTTCAAGAGGCCCTCTGAGTGACAAAGAGATGGAGATTCCTAAGAGTAAAGAACAGTAACTTCGGGATATGTTAGACTAATATTATGGAACTAATGAAATCTAAAAGATTACTTTGATAGATCACTAATTTACTCATGGTGTGAGGATTAATTAGATGATGTATCGGTTTAATGTTTAGAGGTCACACCTCAAATTGATAAATGATCTTTATCCCGTGTTAGCAAAGATCTAATCAAGGAGATAGAAATTTTTATTAGAATTAAAGGAAGAGATACCAATTAGATTGGAGAAGGCTTGCATAATCCTGTCTATGGGGGCAAGAATTCTTCAGTCCTAAGAAATGGTTATAAAGTATTGGAAAAGAAAAACAATCAAATCTTAAAGAGGGTCAGATTTTACAAAAAATTAATTAGACTCATGTCTCTGAAAGGAACATGGATCTCTAATTAGTGAATTGTATGGTGTATGGAGAAATTCAAGCTATACTACATTGCTCTTAGACAAATCCAGCATGCAACTCACAAATGTTGTGCTTTCAAGGAAATGCAAACTATTTTGTAAATAATTATCCCCATCCCTAAGGCTCTCTTTCATAGCCTTTTAGAATTAAGTAGGTTTTTATTTGGTAGATTTTAGGATTAGATTTAAATCAGTTTTTATTTCAATGAAATTGATTTTATTCCACATCCTATTTGGTCGCCTAAATAATGAAAAGCCTTTGTAACGGCAGATCAAATTCCAATCGAGAACCTCCAACTCAGATACGATATTCGACTTTTAGAGTCTACTTTATTGTTACTTATGACCTGCGGCACTTGTAGAAAGGGGATTGAGTGGTGCTGTAAGTACTTTCATTTCAATTTTGAATAAACTTACTTTCAAGCTTAATCGCCTTTTAAGTATTTACCACATTCACTCCCTTGGCCATATTTTCTTATATACATCATTTGGTGTCAACAAGTTTTTGGCATTGTTGCTAGGGACTTTAGTTTAGTCCTTTGTAATCGTGTATGAAAATTTGGTCAACAAGTTTTTACTTCCAGAGGCTTATCACCCTCAAGGGAGTACTTGTTATCCCTTCTTGCTATTGTTTCACATTGAGGATAATGTTCATTTCAAGTTTGGGGGGGGGGTAAGTTCAAGAATTCAAAATTTTTTCAAAAATCCAACTTTTGTTTCTCCTTATCTGTTTTAGTTTTTTCTTTTTAGTTGTTTGGTTGTTATTTGCATGTGTTTTTCTTTCTTTCTTTTGTTTATTTTGTGTCTCATATGAGTTGAGTTGGTGCCTAGTAATTGTGTTGAGAATCCATTGGTTTTGTGCTTAAATTGTTTTCTTAGTCAAATTTGGGATACCTTTGCATTTCTTTGATCTAGGACTTGAGTGTCTCTTTTAGTTGTGGGAGACTTGACTTGAATAACCCCATTTCTTTGGCTCCTACCTCTTTTTCTCAAATTGAACTTACCTTGAGAAACCTTAATTTCTATAGTGATGAAACACCTCAATAAAGAGGATTGACAATGTGCCCTAACCAAAAAAAAAAAAAGGTAAAAACAAAAGAAAAAGAAAAAGAAAAGCAAAAAGAGAGAAAAAGAAAGAAAAGAAACAAATAAGTGAGTTTACTCAGAAGTAGGTGATGTGGTGTTTAGTAGAGTGTTCGGGGTGAAGTTCGAGGGGAACTAAATGCTCGGTTCTCTTAACCAACTGGTGGGGAGTCACCAATGGATCCCCAATACATGGAAACTTTTCTAAAAATCCTTAGCATTGCTTCCTACTTTTTAGTTTTAGTTGTTGAATAAAAGGTGTGTTTTTATCCTGTTTTAGTTAATTTTCTTTCAAATAGAGTGAATTGAGTTTGGTTGAAGAGTGTTTTGGAACCTTAGTCTATATTTGAGACCTAAAACATCATTTACACCGAGTCCCTTTAGGAAAGATCTATTTAGGGCTTGGGGGAAAAACTTGCTTTAATCACCATACCCTTTGAATGCCTCATCTTTTAGAGACGATAAATGTTTTGGGATCCCATTTTGGCTAACATGTTTTCTTATAACATTTCCAGGCTTTCTCTTAACTTGTACTAGAACCATACTAATACTCATATCTATCTTAGTGTTTTTGTTTTATGTTTGTATTTCCTTTGCTTGGGGACAAGCAAATATTTAAGTTTGGGGGTGTGATAAGTATATAAAATACTCATTTTAGCCCTTTGTTTAACTTATATTTTAGTAGTTTTTATCTTAAATAAGTGTCCTAATTTTCTAAATATTCATCTTTATGATTAGGACAACCATTTGGTGGAATTGCATAAAAATGAGTGAAAAGGGAAGGAAAATCAACAAATTACACATGCAGCAGCAGCTACTATTTTTTGATGTTTTCAGATACAATATGATCCCAAATGGCTACAATTTTTATATGGATGGATATTTGACTTCCCAAGCTTTCCAAAGAAACACTATTCACTCAATTTGGACTTCGATTGATCAAATTATGACTCTTGGAAGGTTAAGAAAGAAGAGAAGATAGCTCAAAAGTGTCCAGTTGGAACATTTCGTAAATTCAGTCTGTAAAATATTTTATAAAGTTTTATTTCTAGCCATATATAGATTCTACACTTCAAAAGGTTTCCAACAGTACCAAGAACACCAAATATGGAGTCCAAACAAAGAAGTTATATGAGTTTCAATCCACGGTCGCGACCCTAACATTTCCTACAACAACTGAGTTTTCACATTGTAGCGGGGTCACGACTTTTCTCTTTTGCAATCACGACCGTGTGGTGATTTTCAGCCCATAACCTGATTTTCAGCCCATTTTGAGCCCATAATTGAGGGTTTTAAAGCTCAAACCCTAGAAACACCTAGAAGACGATTTTAGGGGGAGAACAAGCTCCCTTTGGGTGGAAACAACTTAGGGTTTGTTCTTAGAGAGATTCTAGGGTTTGTTCTTGGAAAAGGAAGAACACTTGAGGAAGAAGAAGATGATGGAGGAGAAGAAGGGAGCTTCAATGCCAAATTTGTTTTCTCTCTTTCATTTTATGTTTCTATTTCTTTTGATGGTTGTATTTCCTTTTCCACTTATGTTTTAGTTAGTTTTCTTAGGGTTTAAATGTAGCCAAAGACATGTTTGTATGAATCTCTCCTAATTTCTATTTATTGATGTTTTATTTCATATTTATGTTGAGATTTCATTTGGATATTAATGCTTGTGGGTATTTGGCCAATATTTTCATGATTTGTGGTTTGATTCAAAATCTGAGAAGTGAGAGTTAAAATTAGACCATGGATGATTTACCATCTAATTATCATGAGATAGAGATATAAGTGAGATTAGGTGTGGTATTAAGATTTATAGGGTTCAATGCATCCTTAATTATAATGGTTTGAGGCAGAGATGCAATATAACATTTTCTAATGGTAGTGTGTGGATGCTCGAGAGAAATTTGCATTTGCATTAGTGAAATCGCCATCTTCATGATGAAATTGATCATCGATTGATTGGATTAGGAGGTTCATACATCATTGTTTAGGTGAAATCTATGCCCTAAGGCTTTTTAGTCTTCTAATCAGTCATCTTTTGTGATGCTTAGTTAGTGTAATTTAAATCTTTACGATTTTCAACTCATCCAAATAGAGCCTGCTTAGACTAAAGCTCATGAATTTAGAAACCAATTCTCCATGGATTTACTTTACTTCACACTACACATTTCTGAGGCAACACGTGCACTTGGGCACATATGCATACTATTTTATATACACGATCATGCTTATCAGAGTTGATGCATAGTCCATGCTTTGAACCAAGTCGGGTGTAGTATGGAGTGAAAGGATAGCATTGCATAGTATATTGTCTGTGGAAAGGTTCACAATCAAACCTTTGACTCTTTGGTCAATTTGGGGTCGTGATGTGTCGCTAGATACCGCTCATGACTTGCTCAAGTCAAGTGTTGACTCGAGTGGCCAACATAACCGAAGCCTAATGGGTCACACACTTAGAGTATGTGAAGAGAGAATAAAATTGTATTGGATTTGATCCAACCTGAGAATCCCGAGAACAAAAGGGCATGTTGATAGGCCATTAGAAAGCCTTGGGAAGGATTTTGGGTTCTAACCATGAACTTGGAGCTCATGGGGGTGGCACACACATGCAAGTATAGCCCACCCCTTTAATGAAAGGCACTCTTGTCCTCTTGCACATGCTAGGGGAATATAAATATATTATAATTAGAATCCTAGCTGCTAAGAGAGAGAGAAACTCAATTCTCTAAAGACATCCAACCTTGGTGTGGAGAGCTTGAACGTCATCCTCTCTAATCCACCCCTCTAGGAAGATCAAGCCTCAGCTAGCACCAATTTCTTTCTCGAGCTGTGACGCCCTAAAACCCAGGGGTCACTTTTGTACTTTATTTTTTTTTCCATACAACGTGTATTAACATAACTTAGTCCTTTTACTACAAGGGCTTCACGAAACCCGAAAAATTTACCAAAATGGATTTAATTACACAAAACGAAATTAAATACAACATTTTTCTCCTTAAATTTACAAAAAATTGGGTATACTACCCAAGAAAATTGCAAAATACAAAACAAGGTGGTTTGTGCCTTTTTTTCTCGCGAATCTCATGGGCTCACCGTGAGCCTCACCATTATACATCCAAGTGACCGAAAAATTGGTTTTTCCCATGATCTAGGGTGAGCAAAGCCCAGCAGAGAAAATCTCCTATTGGGCTACTCCCCACCTAAGTGCACATGCAATGCCATGTTCCCAATTTCACACACATTCAAGTAAAATACACTGGATTTCTACATGAATGTCACATGCCATGCCCCATGCCTCGAGTCCTCACCGACTCCCTCACACATGCATTTTTCCATGTATGAAAAATTATTTCTAAAACAAAAGGTTTTTATTTTAGTCCTCGTGATGGTTCGTTAGACAGACTCCGATAATATGTTAGACCACCCTCCGATATTTTTCATTTAGACAGACTCCAATAATACTATGGACAACCCTCCGATATATTTTCATTTGGACAAACTTTGATAAACATGGTGGACAACCTTCCGAGAAAAACCACTTGTTCAAAGCCATATCGCAGATTCACACTAATATGCGCATCACCTACGCACGTAGAGCAAATCCAGAAAATGTCATGCAAACCGGATTTTCTTTTCTAGTTTTCAACCGTAATCTTCTAGTTTTCAAACTGCAAAAATAGCATGCAATACCACCATTTTTTCACACAAAAACTCGGCATGCTAACAACTACATGAAAAATAAACATGCAACTGATTTTCTTCCGCTTTTAACCGTAAAATATATGCAATACTACCATTTTTCACACAAAAACATGTTATCATCCAAGAGGGTAAACATGCAAGCCGGGATTTTCATTCAGCATTTCTAACCTGAAAACAAAGGCAATAATAAAAATCCAAAGACCATACACTTTTTTTTTAAAGGTGTTCAACTCGCCTCCAAAGCTGAGTTTTCTAAACCAACTGAACTTAGAAACTCTCACAGTTTGTTCCAAACTGTTTTTGAACCAACCCTAATGTTAGGGCTAGGCTCCATGGCCATTGAATGGCCTCTAGACAAGGATATCCCAAGTAGGATAAGAACCCTACCTCCTTTTCTTCTTTTCTTTTTCTTCTTTCTTTCTTTCTTCTTCCTCTCTTCTCTATTCCACCTCTACCCTACCGAACAGATTTTTCCACCAAACTGAATTGGTTCGCCCAGCACACCCTTCGTAGCCTGGAGCTCACATTACGGCCATTACTAGCCATGTTTTCCAGCTCAAGTTTGGCCCACCTTTATCATGTTCATGCATGAGGGTGGCATGACACTTGGCTTCCACCCATTTGCCAAGTGTCCTTCACCCTAGTGCCATGTCGCATCACCCTCTCATGCCAAATGTCACTCAATTGTTTGTCCATTCGCCTCAAAATACGTGAAATTCTGACTGTCTCGAAATTTAACAAAATTCGATTGAGTGTCTAGATTTCACGAGACGAACTCAACGGCCTAATCCGCATCGTCATCCGAGATCTAGAGAATTTTCTAGGTTTACCGTTTGTACTGTGACTATAGTCTATCGTTTTGCATTATTTCGGGTTTTTACATGAGCCGTCTCTTGAAGAGGTAAATATAAAGAAAAATGCCCATGAAGAAGCACATACAAAACAAAAAGGCCTTGTAGAGGCATACATTGGATATGAAACCCTTAAAAAGGTTCAAAACAACAAATAACCTATGGAGAGGCACAAGTACCTAAAATTATGAGATGTCAATGAATTATGTGCACAAGGGAGATAAATGGGATTGAAGTAATGTTGTTGTCAATATTTTTGCTTTCCAAATGGCCTTAGAAATCATAAGAAATGATGAAGATCCCAAACCATAGAGTGTAGAAGAATCCAGGCATAGAAATGATTGGCCAAAATGAAAGAAGCTTTGTAAGTAGTTAAACTCGTTAATGAAATGAAAAGGTTTTGGACCTGCATCTAAACACCAAAAGGTGTAAATCCTATTGGGTACAAATGAATATTTTTATGAAAGCGCAATGAGAATAATGAGATCATAAGATATAGAACATGATTAGTAGCATAAGGTTTCTCACAAAGACCTAGTCTTGACTACGAGGGTACATAATCTCCTGTCATGGACAAATATTTTTTCTCTTTTTAATAAGCTTGCCAGTCTCTTAGGATTGGATATGCATCTCATAGATTTATATGGATCTATAGATACTAACATATATATATGAAAATCCATGAAGGATTTAAGTTACTTGAAGAAAACAATAAAAAGCCTCATGGCATGTACACAATCAAGTTACAATGATCTTTATATGGATTGAATCTATCCTAAAAAATATGGTACAATTGCCTTTGGTATTTATCTACTAAAGAAATACTAAAGAAAGGGTATGTGAAAACCCTTATATGCCCATGCATTTTTATCAAGAAATCAAAAACTAGGTTTTCAATTGTTGTTGTGTATGTTGATGATTTAAATCTTGTTGGAACTCTTAAAGAGCTCATAAAAACAACAAAGTATTTCAAAAAGGAATTTGAGATGAAAGATCTCGTAAAAAAAAATGTTGTCTCTGCCTACAGATCAAGCATTTTCACCAATCAACATGTATTAAGAAAAATTTAAAGTGTTTTTATATGGTTAAAGCACACCCTTTAAGTTCTTCAATGGTTGTCCAATCATTTGATGTTAAAAAAGACCCAATTGCTGCTTTAAAAAATGGTGAAAAATTACTGGGTCCTAAAGTCTCATATCTTAGTGCACTACAAAAACAAAGAAAATCAGTATCCTCTGACAAAAGTGGTCACAAAGTGGTCGCGCTTAGAGAGGTATAGCGACAATTAGCGACCACAAACGTAGTCTTAGAAAATCTCGTCACAAAGACAACCAGGACTAAGTGGTTACAAAGTACACAAGAAATGTGGTCTTTAATTTGAGCGACCACAACAATGTGGTCACAGATAACGACCTCACAATAATGCAGTCGCGTATAATGAGATCACATATGTGGTCACAAATAAATCTTCAAATGGTCACATAATCTAATTAGTAGAAGACCAAATCAACTAGATAGTGACTCCAATTCTATGACCATCTTATGGTCATTAAAGTATGGTTGCTGATGTGGTCACTATATAAATTATAAAATAGTTTCCTTTCTAGTGACCACATTAGCGGTCTCTATTGTCACCACATCTGGTGGTCACTAAATTTATAAATATTTTACTTATATTTAATTAATATTTCAAAATTTAATTATTACTTATATGCTTAATAAGTTTAATTAGAGTTATATATATATATATATATATATATATATATATATATATATATATATATATATATATATATATAAGATAAGTTTAAATATATTTATCATTTAGATTTAAAACACAAAGTATTAAACATTAAAAGTCAAGATTGAGTCCAAATGTTAGGAAACAAATATGCTATTAAACGTTAAAAGTCAAGACTGAGGTCCAAATGTTAAACACAAAGCATTAAACGTTAAAAACGTGATATACTCACCAAATATCCGTGGCGACATGTTTAATATGTGTCCGACCATCTCGGTGGGGCAACTCGGGACCGGCCTCGAAACCTCTCTCTCCCCTCCATCATCTCGCCCATCATGCGGCGTATCATCTCCTTGCCAGTCTCAACCCATCGAGGATTGAATGTTACTTTGTAGCTCCGTGATTCTCCTTCTCGCAACTGAGACACAGCAACTCAAGCTCTCTAATTCGGGCCGATGAGCGCCTCGAGGGTGTCGAGGATGTAGGCATCAGATGCAAAGCTAGATGATTTATTTCGACCTGTCCCATACATGTATCTACCATATGATGAAACCTCAACAGCTTGCAGGAATCTACGATCCTCATCTTCCTTTGACAAAGGAACCTGGTTTCCAGATTCATCTTGTGATTCTGTAGCAATTAGCTCTTGTATCTTCTCCTAAAACAAAACGTCATATGAAACTACCAGTTTCTTAGTTAGGATGTAAGATAGGTTTTCATAAAGACTTACTCCCACTTGTCTTGCACTCTTGATCAATATAATCCTGCGATCCTCCGAGTTTTCCTTATACGGGTCTCATGAAAGAGTCATACCTTGCATGGCAGGCACCCCTTCACTTTCTAAAATAAACACATTAGGATATTTAGACATGTTTAAATTGAGATAATTTTAAAAATAAAAAAATTACATAACTGTCTGCCTCAGCAGACCACATGACCCAAGCAAATGTCGTGACATTCCGCATCCCGTCCACTAGTCTCACTATGACGATTTGATTGACGCCTTCATCGATTGAATGAGGCATCATTCCACCCGATGTCGCGAACTCTACCACACCTCATCAGACACAAATGCAGGTTTTCCGCCTTTCCTCCAACGATGAAGCATATCCGAGTATCTCTTACCCGTGAGCTGCTCCCACAATTTCTTAATGATCCCATGCCAAACATCCTCCCACTCATAGTATTTCTATAATATATATTAGTCAACATACATGGACTTTAGAAAAAATTCAAGTAAGAAGCCTCCTTGTGCATAATGTTTTTCAATGTACATTCACCAATTCTCAATAAATACAACTTAAAAGCATAATCCAAACAAAATCAATTTGAAATTATCTCAAACATATATAAATACATATATATATATATATATATATATATATATATATATATATATATATATATATATATATATATATATATATATATATATATATATATATATATATATATATGTATGTATATGTATTTATATAAATTTGATGTTTCCTTAAAAGTGCATTATCCAAAAATTACTTCATAATATTTTTCAATGTATATTCATCAATTCTCAATAAATCCACCAATTCATATCAACTCACATTCACATTATTTGACAATTATCATTATATACAACTTAAAAAGCATAATCCGAACAACATCAATTTGAAATTATCGTTTTCAATCATATCAACATCCAAATATCTCGCATATACTCCGGCTAATTTCACTTTATTAAAAATTTATCAATAAAACATGTAAAGTTTTAGCAACCAAACATTTATTTACTTAAATTCACTCCCAATATAGATCTTAACCTCTCGTGGCACCACTTTCCACCTGTATCCATCTTTATGAAGTCTCTCCTGAAAGATACGACATATCCGAGATGCACCTCATGTGACTAACAAAGCCGCAATTATATAAATGCATAAGTATTAATTTTAAATACAAAGCACAATTAACTAGTAAAATTAAGAGTTAAATGTCTCACCCTCCCATCACGCACCTCAGTCTCACGACTACCCATATAGCCGCTCTCACGTCTAATTCTGAAACCCGCGGATAGAGTATGTGGTTGTGATTCGAGGCCTAATCCCAGGAGCGACGCTTATGTATCTCTTATGGAGGGTCTCAGAGAGCTGGGACGGAAATACCAGGTGATAGGAGATGTAAATGCTGGGCAAGACATGTTGACGTGTTCGGGCAACCGTCTGTGCCAAGTGGTGCAAGAGTGGATGCGTGATACCGGTAATGTTGAAGTAGATGCTGAAGATGTAAGAATGACTCCTTCTAAAGGTTCGTCCTCGCACTTATCCCTCATGGGTATACTTCCAACATGACCTCGACGCCTCATACTAAATGAAAAATTCAAACATAAGACAATCAACAACTAAACACTGTAGTGGCAACATTATTCAACCACAACTACCTCTTTTATTCATTGCTAGTTTTATCTAAGTATCATTTAAATCCAATTCATCCCCCATTAAAAAAAGACAATTAACAACCGAACACCTCAGACTATAACATTATTCAGCTACAACTACCTCTAATTAACTATCGCTTCATTCATATCATTTAAATCCACTCGCCCTTCAATTAGATGAACTTTCGTTTGTAATTCTTCTTCTTCTTCTTCTTCTTCTTTCTTCCATAATATTCTCCGTCACCTATTGGATCATTAATGTCCTCTCGTTGATCTTCTTTCAAGAATTTCAATATTATGGATTTCAATTAACACCTCTTGAAACGCCAGGAGGTTCCCAGACATACGAAGTCTTTGAAAGCTCTTGGCATCACAAACTTCCAGGTTTGATTTTCGACACGACCCACCAATCAACTTTTGTCTTTTTGCAAACTCGTATGAACAAAAGTATACTGAGTCGCCAGATTGCCGTAACAAAGGGTCTATACTTATTACATCGTCTTCTATGGTTTATCTAAACAATGCTAGGCTGCTCATGAACCTCTATACCCATATTAGGAGTAGGATCAAACCAATCGCACATGAAGAGAATTGTTCGCTTAATTGGCCAATTAAGATATTCCACTTCCACTACTTTTCTTAATTGACCATACCAATCATTCGTATTATGGCTATAATTTCAGCCTTTGATGCAAACCTACTATTTATTGACATTTTACTTGCACCATCGTCCAATTGTGTGAAACTTGTATCCATTTACAAAATAGACATTATATATTTTAGCGCTCCTAACTTCACCTTGAGAGATCTTGTATGAAGTTGTTATGATACTAGAGTTTGATCTTCCTCCCGGAACAATAGATATGTATTTTATACATGTTAATAATATTAAGTTTAATTGATAGGGTGAGAAAAAGAAGGCTTACATATGCTTTGAACCAAATAGCAAAGTCCATCTCAAGTTTAGCATCAATTTTTGTATTTGTTATGTTTGGATTGAGGTGTTGCAACATACCAGTGTAAATCCTGTTGTTTGATAGAATTTTGGATGTGTTAGTCAAAATATAATCGATTTGTAAGCAATATAATATATAGAAGATGTTTGACTCATAAAAAAATTAACCTGACATATGGTTCAACTTCTTCACAGTTATGCAAAATGTAGGAATGAGTTGCCTTATATTCTTGTTCAATATATGTCCTGCTTCCGAATAAACCCAAAGGGTCTACCACTATATTTGAAAATTGATAAGTTTAAAGGATCATCTGATGGAATATAATTGCCACCACCTTCATAATTTCAAGGCACAGCCCTTGCTTTTGCCTGTACATGATCCTAAATAATATGAACAGTAACACCGATGCTTCTCAACTAGGATATGCATTGTATATCGAGCTTTCCACATGTGCCTTATTCCCTTGATAGAGCAGCTTTCACTAAGATACCTATAAAATGATATGGTGGTAAGACAGACACCATTCATGTTATTGGACCATTATGATTAACAAGTTAGGTTTAACCTCTCAAATGGATACATCCATCTAATTAAACGCCATGCAATGCAGCTCTATAGTGCAAAGTGAACTGAAGATGTTCCATAGAATCAAAACTTGAGTGAATATTCTTTCCAACTCAGATAAAACAATCGATGTCCTCGATTCAAGTTCGGTCATGTCTTCATTTGTAATTACTATTGCAGTTAGACTTTAAAAAACAGCTAAGCTCTATGATATTCTTCCACATTAGTAGTAGTTCCCTAAATGCTATAGGCATCAACCTCTCGCATTTGTAAGACATGACACAATCAAGACTTTTCATCCAAACAACCTCAATCTCTATTTATCCACACATCTACCCAAGGAAAGAGATGACGTGAACCATCAGGAAATTTCAATTTTGTTAACCAATCAAACAACTCCTTCTTAGCCCTATTGTCTAGGGTGTAGAAAGCCTTAGGGTATTTGCCCATTGAAGGCAATTGATCAAGTTCCTCCGACAATAGGTATTGAGTTCTTGCCTTGACTTAAGAGTGTCTTTGGTTTTACCATGTTTATTCAAACTAGATATGCTGTTGTCAAACACATTCTTTCAACGTAAGATGACATCAGTCGAATTAGATTAGAGTCTAATATGGCAAATCCTGCATGCCAGGTTTTCCAACCAAATGATTGACTAACTCCTCTATTAATGTCATAGCATCGACTTTACTTACCTGGTCCAAACCTAGATGATCACTATGCTTAATATCTCTGGAAACCCTGACCCGACCGAGGTGTGCTACACCGGGTCACAATTTTGTTTTTTAGAAATGCACTCTTATTACGTCTAAATGGATGATCAAGTTCCAAGAACTTCCTATGATTGTCAAACTAGGATCGCACGCTTTTATTTAGTCTCAAGGAACTGAGTCCCCTCCATACAATAAGGACAAGCCAACCGCCCCGCCGTCAATTCATCTAGAAAACATCAATACGAGGGAAAGTCACTATTAGTCCACATCAAAGCCGTCGAATCGAAAAATTTTGATTCCGAGAAATGCTCAAATGCTTCAAACTTTATAATTCTGGCAATAGATTGAAACTCATGTATCGCGGTTGTAAGTACACATCTAACTTGTCTTTAGGATTCCGAGGTCCTCGAACAAGAATAGTTAAGAACATGGATGGTATCCTTCATATAACCATGGAGGTAGATTTACACACAAATACAATTGTAATGTGCCAATGATGAGTATTGTTGCCCAGATTGGCCAAAAGGTTGAAACCCGTCTGTGCAAAGGCCGAGTCTTACATTTCTAATTTCTTTGCAAAATCGTGTTAACATCACATGCTTCCAATCAATAGAACTAAGGATGTCAGATTAGACCATCCTCGACTACATGTTCTCGCATGCCACCCCACTTTTACATTAGCAATGGCTTTGTATGAATATAATCTAAGAAGTCGATCCTTCAAAAGAGCATTACATTTTCTTAAGGGCACTGTTTTCTTCTCTCCCTTTTCCACGTTGTTGTCATTTTCTTAAACGTGGATGGTCAGCAGAGCCTATAAAGAGTCTGAACAATCAGTCTCAATAAATCATGCAACCATTAGATCAACAATGTATCTTCTCAACGTGTTCCAGGCCTAACCATACGCTTGCTTCATAAAAGCTTTCAACGATAAGACTATTTTTTGGCACCACTTTTCATTAGTTTAGCAATTGCATCAACAATGCACGTTCGCACGTATGTGCTCAACCTTGAGAAGTCAAAGATTCTGAAGCACACCGATAATCGTGAATGATTTTTCTATGATCTGCCATAACGCGGATTATTAGCAAAGATTGCCATATCATATAAAAATTGTTGGGTCAAGTGATTAGATTCTCCTATATTCATAATTTTGATTGAAGAAATAACCAACAAAAGATTCAACCATTGTATATAATTCATTCATTGGATTATTAATCAAAAATCCATACAATGATGCTCATATATTACTTCATCCGCTTTCCCATGCCTATCTCCAATAATAAAATATTCTGCTTGAAACCATATCTCTAAGATGAGCCACTATCTCCATCAAGAACCGGGCGATTCTCGACACTTGGATCTCCTCACACCTGAAGACTTCATTTTTCCTATCCATCCACTTTGCATGAGCACAAGCAAATTCCAAAAATTTATCAACCCTTAAACAAACTGGATTAAGAAAGCCATTTATCAACCTTTGGTACATCCAGTTTCTATTCTCACTCATGATCGAGTAATGTAGGAACGGGGTACGATTAGGGGTGTAATCGAGTCGAGTCGAGTTGATAAAAAGCCAAGCTCGAACTAGAGATCACAAATCCATAAGATTAAACAACAAAACAAATAAAAGTTAAAAAAAAATTAAAAAGATTTTCATAAGAGAATACTTATTGAACTTTAATATCATAAACATAAACATTCAATATCACATGTTAATAGTTAACTACATAAGAATGAGATAAGAATAATCAATTATAAAAGATATGGCAACTTTTTTAGTATTAATAATAAATATGTATCGTACAACAAAAATTCTTCTATAATTGAACCATGGCTACAATGAGGAGACATGGTATGTCCTCCACAACTATGTATATAGTATAATCTACTGCTTAAAAGTTAAAAGTTCAATCTGAAATACATTTTTAATACATGGCAATCAAATAATAATTCTTTTCGTGCCTAATGTTAGATTAATTTCTATTACTACGATCATATTACACTTTAATTATGTAATTATATATAATAAGAATCATTTATAAGATGGTTTAATATTAACTAGTTATAGCCCATTATTTACTTTCTCTTACTTTGTACTATTGAACCAAAGTCCATTTGTTTACTTATACTCTATACATATTTAGAGCAAGTTCGGGAAAAAGAAATATTCATCTTCAACTACAGTTTGAAATAGTTGAGATAGCTTTTGGAGGAGAAGTTTGGAGTAAGGACATATTAGCGGCACTAAATGTCCAAAATGTGCCTAAGATTATTACGACTTGATCGAGAAATTAAGGTCAGATACTAGTTAAACTTTCATTTTTTTTCCTTTTTTTCTAAATCCCGCAGATTTTCTTCCGCCAAACATGATGAAAGAGATTGTCATGCTGCTTAATATGATAAGAACAAAATACATTTTATTAAACCAATTCAAACATGTGAAAGTTCAACCAAATTTTATTCCAAACAGAGCCTTAATTTTCTTGGAAAGTTCAAACACCCATTAGCACCAATTCAAGAGAAAGGTAAAAGATAATAAACCTCCAAACAAGACAGCAGATGAACATCAGATATTTTAGTAAAATCTGCCACAAAAAGTTATTAGTCTTAGAAACCAAAAGGTTCATCACCCAATTCATGAATTAAAACTTTAAAATTTCAGGAAAATTCGATTCAAAAGTCAACATAATTGAAATCAAAGAAAATAAATTAAACAAAAGAAGGATAAAAATCAAACCTTTTTGAAGACGAAATCGAAAAGCAATAAAGAAACGAAGAAAACCGACAACAGCTTCTTTCTTTCCTCAGTTTACAGAGTGTCGTGGAATACAATGATGGGTTTCTTCAAATACAGAATTTTATAAGATTTAATAAAATTTATCCTTAAAACAAATAATTGAAGAGATAATGAATTCTCTAGCGTGTATCGGTGCTGATGTGGCTGCAGGAATAGCATGACAAATTTAAAGAGATAATCCTTAAAACAAATTTAACAAGTCAAGAACTGAGAGAGACAGTGTGTGAATGACACGTCTGACCCCAAACAGGTGAAATGCATGTGATTTTTATTGATGCACTCAAATTGGACATTTTGTGGGACCCTCTTCATGTTCATCAATTTTCCCCCGGTCATTTGATCCATCTCCTATTCCGTTTGGAAACCGGAAATAAAAAAAATAGATAAGAAAAGAAAAAAAAAATACAAGGAAAAATGCCTTTCGTTTGATTTCATTGTGAGAAATATATATAAAAAAATTAATTTAATTAAAATTCTTTAAAATTTTATATATTTTTAATTTTTTTTAAAAAAATGAGTTCAACAGCTATAATTAAATAAAATTTATTTATTAAATTTAAAAATATTTTGAAGAGATAATTAAAGAGATAATTTTCTATGACCTTTCCAAAAATCATCGAACTAACTTTTATGCCACTTATTTTTCCAATTGTATTATGTATGCACTATTTTTTTTTACCTTTTCATAAGTCATCAATTTAACTTTGTCACCATTTGTTGTACTAATTGAAACTATATCCCAATCACTAACTGATGAATATAAAGATTAAGAAGTGATGAAGTTCATGGTAGCACGAAGCCTAATTTAAAATATGGTTTAAAATACCATACTTTTAGAGAAGAAGAATAATAATAATAAATTATAAACATATCTAAACATCTTTTTTAAAATTAAAAACGCTTTAAAGTCATTGCTACACGGAATTTGCATCTATAAGTTAATAAGGCTAAACATAAGACCCGTATGAATCGAGTTATTAATAAATAAATAAATAAAATATAAAGACAAGCCAAGAAGCGAGTTGGCCAGCAGAATAGCGTAAGGAGCAACCGTGAGTTGACTGATGAAGGTTCTTATCGCTCGATGAAGGACCCAAATGGGCCCACACCAGCCGATGTGGCATGAAAAGAGTTCGTGAGGATACACGTGTAGGGTGTGAAATGCAAGATTTTAGGATAAGGAGAATATACTCCGTGATGCTTGTTGAAGAAATTAGAATCTACTATTTTTTTTTATTTTTTTTATTCAAAAAACCTGAGAACTGACTGACGGCTGATAACGGGCGAGCTTAGACATCGCAAAGTCATAACTGGCTTTGTCAGACGAGCCTCTACTTCTTTATGATTCAAGCCCAACCCATAACACACTGTCTCGAAAACCCAAGGGAGCCCGGCCTTATAGCTTGGAGCAAACTAACTAGAACACGATTCTAGTTAGCGCTCCACGCCAAAGAATAATGACTCATGAATCATAATTATCGTAATATGAAGAAGAGCCTGCTGCACTCATAAAAACCATGAAAACAATCATTATTTGAGGTTCTTAAAAAAAAAACAATCATTATTTGAAGGTGCATTAAATAAAAAGTGGAACAACTATATCAATGGCAGCCATTATTACTCCCACCCCTGTTATACATAAAAGACTCCCTTTGCAGGATGTTTATAGGAATTCATTTTTCAAATATTATTTTTTTACAAAAATATTAATAAAATACGATTATTTAAAAACAAATATAAAATATGACATTTTTCTCACATATTTTATTTTATATTTAATTTGTTTTTCATTGAACCAATTTTTTTAGACCACATTTTCCATCATTTAGTTTTCCTCTAAACCTTATTTATTTTTTATATCCATTTATTTTACATTAAAACATTATAGTATCATGTTTTCATATAGACTCCAATATGGTCCATTGCTTATGCCAAATCCTTAACCATTGAGCAAAGGGCCTCATTGGCCCCAAGCCTATAATTAAAACTATTCATTATTAAAAAATGATGATTTTATAAATTTTGATATCAAATAGTGGAAAATGTTGTGACATAACTACATAATTATTATTTCTAAAGGTGAATTTCGGACTAAATATATTTAATCAATATGATCCCATCCCATAATTTACATTTGGTTACAACATAATACAATAGGATGATCCTTCCCATAATTTAGTCTACTTTGAATTTAATTTGAAAAGTGGGTCTTTATTAATTAAAATAAACTCCACTTAGCTTATTAATTATATTTAGCAATTAATCCTTCTTTCTATCTTAATGCTATCTCCCTTGAAAATGGATGAATTTAAAGTAAAGCAAATCCTACGTGAATCATGCCGACTTAAAGTAACTTCTAATTAGAGTCATATAGAGCCCTAATGTGTCCGTACAAGCTAAAATGATGCAGGAAAATATGAACAATTAAATTAATGGTATCACCAAAGTTATTATGATGGAATAGAGGAAGCAAGTCATGGATGTTATCCAATGAAAATGTTCAAAATAGTTTGTTATTTATGGTATCACAAAAGTTGGTGGATTTATTTATTTTGTTATTTATTTTTAAAGCTTAATCAAATTTTTATTAAAATTCTTGTAGTGAGACAGTGACCACATGAATAGTGGTTACTAAACAGTGACCACAGGTAGTGTGGTCACTATTTAAGTTTCTTCTATGTGGTCCCCTAATTACTGACCATGACTACAAACAATGTGTCACTAGCTAGTGACTCACTGGCAGTACGCAAGATTGTCTCACCCAAATACCAATCGTTGGCGCCAATTTTTCTGACCACTCAACTGTGGTCATTGATTGTGGGCACAATGTGGTCACCATGTAGTTCCACGTGGTTGTAATTCTAATGACTTTATTTTTGGTCTTTTGTGGTTGCATAATGGTCGTAATGTGGTCACTAATTTTAGACCACTTTTTGTGGTCACAATTTATGGTCTCAAATTTGCTGTTTTTTTGTAGTGGTGCCATTTCTGCACTCATGTATCTTGCTAATTGTACTCGTATAGACTTTGCTTTTCCGATCAACTTATTAGCTAGATATAGTTCCTCTCCAACCCCAAAGACATTGGAATGATATTAAATATATGTTTTAAATGTATTATTTCGGTAAATTACTAATATGAGTATATTTTACTCAAATGAATCAAAGCAACAATTGCTTGGATATAATGATGCAAGATACCTTTTAGATCTACATAAAGCCAGGTCAGAAACAAGGTATGTCTTTAATTGCAATGGAACTGTTATTTCATGGAGATTTGTTAGCATACAATAATGCCCACATCATCTAATAATTATAAGATTCTAGCAATTCATGAAGGAAGTCGTGAATGCATTTGGCTAAGATCATGATCTAACATACTCGGGAATCATGTAGAACTTCCTAAATTCTTTTATGCTCATGAACTCCATAAGAATGGTGAAATAGAAGTTTAGCAAATACGATCAAGTGATAATCTATAAGATTCATTCACAAAGTTCTTGCCAACCTCAATATTCAAGAAACTACTACAAAAGATTGGAATGCCACAAGTGAAGGATATTGACATGAGGGGGAGTATGCTTATGACAAGATATTGATGTACTATTTTTTCCTTCCTCCAGATTTTATCCTACTGGGTTTTACTAGCAAGGTTTTTAACAAGGCAATCTTAACATATTAAGAGTCGTTCGAAGAATTTTATGAACATTGTACTCTTATTCCTTAACTAGGCTTTTCCCATTAGGTTTTTTACTAGTAAGGTTTTAATGAGACATATTCTTTATAATAGTCATTCAAGGGTTGTTGTGAATAAGGAGTTATTACATGTGGTGAATGACCACATACATCACACCATTCATTAGCCTTAATGAATCAATCTTTAAAATGAGTAATAAGAGGCCATTATGTAAGCCTATAAAAGGTTCCCTTTCCCCTACATAATGGCAACTCGATAATGACAATTGTAATTATCTTTCTTTCTCTCTCTCTTTATGAAACTCCTTCCCTTCTCTCCCTTCATATATATAAGATACAAGGAAATAATAGAAGTTTCCTTCAATCTTATTTTATGTTGTAATTGCATATTTTACTAACAAGTTAAGAAATTTTAAAATATATTTAAAGTCAATTTGTTATTGCAAATTCCTATAATATATTTTAATTCTTTCATATTGAAATTAAACATTTAAAATGCATAAGTTTTCAATTAATTTTTTAACATTTATTTGATTTTATTTTTCTTTTTATAAATTCAACTATATAATAGAAAATCATTTCCACAATTTTTTCTTTTCTTGAAAAGATAAAATATTTTTCGTATTATAAAGAAATGCTTAATAAGCTTAATTATTTTTCTTGATCGCTTTGTTCCATGATACAGATAATTTATGCTAAATTGACTATCCTAATTATTTAATAGAAAAATGTAAAACTGTAACATGTGGTTGCTTCTATCTTGAAAGTAAAATAACCTAGTTAAAATAAATATGACATTGAGAAACAATTATGTACGAAAACTAATTATTTATACAAAAAGCTTTAAAAAATTATCATATGGAGCAATTTTTTTTATAAGAATAAAAAATAAAAGTAGTAAATTCATTAGTCAATTAAAAGATAGGGTAAAGGTGCAAAAAAACACCCTTATGTTTTATCAAATATCTTACTTACATCTTGAACTTTTGTTAGGTCTAAATAGGCCCCTGACTTTTACTCTAGTAACACACTTAAGTCCTTGCCAAAATGACATTAAAATGGTTGTTAGTTACTAATGCGACATCCAAATGGCACCTTGGGACCCACTCTTCTCTCCTATTTGTTGTATTCTCTTATCTCTTTCCTCCTCCTACACCTTTCTCTTGGCTTCCATTTGCATTTTCCTCCTGTATTATTTCTCTCCTTACCTTCAACATCTCTAAAACCTCATTAACACTGCTCATTTTCCTCTTTAAACCCACTGTTCTTGGTTTTGGAACAGTTTTTGTATTCAAATTCACAGTATCTGCAGATTCACCAGTTATATTTTCAACATTATTGCTCATTATTTTTTGAACATAATGCACATTTCGTAACCTCCCAGTCTCTATACTCATTGAAGCGTCCCTATTTTGGTTCTCCACCTCAAAATCCAAAAGGCTCTTCTTACAACTAAGGCCCATCAAATTTTTCCCAATGTACTTCCTCTCAAACAGATGCAACAACCTGCACATCGAACACGCTGTTCAAAACATCTCCACCCACCACCGCACCATCTCCAACGACAGCAGATTACATTGTGACACGAAGCTTGAGATCATACTCCTTCAGGAAAACGTTATCTAAGAGGTGTTAAAAATTAGGTGGCAATTAACACAATGAAAAGAGGAGTTCAATGAGGAATTTAATCAAACACTAAGAAGGCAAAGAAAGTGAGCCAAAAAGCATATCTTTATTCTTTGCATAACCATCCTTTAAGTAACCAGAGAACACAACAAACCATCACAGATTTCAACACCCAACTTCTCTAACATGACTCCTAAAAAATAGCAAATACAACTCAGTTGAAAGACTAAGTCTTTATTGACTAACTCAACTTAAAAAATACCTAACGTAGAAATCTCCAACACCTAAACCCTTAGTTCCATGAACTTCTACAATGGAAGTGGCTTAGTGAATACGTCTTCAGCTTGCTCACTAGTATTGCGATACCTTGGCAACCAACTCTCTTATGAAGTTGTGACGTGTCTCAATATGCTTTGTTCTACTATGGTAGATTGGATTCTTTGTCATTGCAATTGTGGATTGATTGTCACAGTAAATAGTAGTCGCCTCCACTTGAGTTTGATTCATATCATCCATAATTCTTTGTAACCAGAATGCTTGACAAGCGGGTGCTGTTACAACAATATATTCAACTTCCGAAGATGATAAAGCTGTAGATGATTTCTTCTTTGAGCTCCAAGAAATAGTTCCACTGCCCATAAAGAAAACATAACCTATAGTACTCTTGCAATCATCAACGCAACCTCCCTAATCGCTATCAGAATAACCATACAACTTGAAGTTATTACTATTTGTGTACCACATCCCAAATGAAATTGTACCTTTCAAATATCTGAGAATTCATTTGGTAGCCCCCAATTGATGCTTCCTTGGACCTTGCATAAACCTGGATAAAAGACTTGTTGCTTGCAAAATATCTGGCTTTCTATTTATGAGATATTGTAAACTACCTTCAAGGCTTTGATAAAGTTGAACATCAATTTTTTCTACTCTATCATCCAAGCTAAACTTTTGATTTGTGCACATAAGAGTGCTCACAGGATTACACTCGTTTAAGCTAAACCTTGCAAGAATATCATTGCCATACTTTTCTTATGACATAAAAATCCCATTATCACACTGCTTAATTTCCAACCCCAAGAAGAAATTCATTACTCCCAAATTAGTCATATCAAACTCATCTTTCATTAGTTGTTGAAACTCATTCAACAAGGCCTCACATTTACTTGTATAAATCAGATCATCAACATAAAGACAAATAATGAGAGTATCACATGTACTTCTACTTTTGACGTACATAGTTGGCTCACTTGGGCATTTTTAAATCCATTGTTGCTAAAATGACCATCAATTCTTCCATACCAAGCACGTGGCGCTTGTTTAAGCCCTAAAGTGCTTTCCTCAAACAGTACACTTTATCTTCATGACCTACAATCTCATAGCCATTTGGTTGCTGCACATACACTTCTTCTTCTAAATTTTTGTTTAAGAATGCGGACTTCACATCAAATTGATAAACTTTCCAATGACAACGAGCAACAATAGATAAAACAGTACATATAGTGTCAAACCTTACTGATGAGTATCTTAAATACTCATTTTATCCCTATGCTTTAGTTAGTTTTTCTAGTGTTTTTATGTTAAATAAGTGCCCTAATGCTCTAAAAGTTCATACTTATGATCAGGTCATCCATTTGATGGACCAGTAAAATTACGGAAAACTACTACAGAAGCAGCTACTGTATTTTGACGTTTTCAGATATTATATGAGCTCCAATTGAAGCAAGCTTTATATTTATAGTTCTACATCAAGAGCTTTCCAGGGATACTAAGAACACAAAATTGGAGTTCGAACAAAGAAGTTAAGTTAGTTCCAAACTTGAAGAAAATCAGCAAACATTGCAGCACCTTCAGCAGGAGAGGCTACTGTATTTTGATGTTTTCAGACATCATATGAGCTCCTATTGCATCAATATATACCTGGATGGATGCTACACTTCAATATCTTTCCAACGGTACCAAGAACACCCAAATCGGAGTTCGGATGACAAAGTTATGGTCTTACGAAGTTGGAGCAAAAACAGGAAAGCTGCAGCAACGGAGCGACGTTAGAACGTCGCGACGTTGCAGAGAGCTGCAGAAACGCAGCATCCCGACGTCGCGACGTTGCCAAACAATGTCGCGACGTTAGGGGTTGATTTTGGATGGATTTTTAGCTCATTTTGAGCCCATAATGGAGGATTTAAAGCTCAAACCGTATGGATTTCAGGAGACGCATTTGGAACGGTTTTTTGGATCGTTTGAGAGAGAACAAGCTCCTTTGGGTGGAAACACCTAGGGCTTGTTCTGAGAGATTTCGAGGGTCTGCTCTAAAGAGGAAGAACACTTGAGGAAGAAGAAGATAATGATGAGAAAAGGGAGCTTCAACGCCAAATTTGTTTTCTTTCCTTTCCGTTTTTCTTCTTTGATGGTTGTATTTACTTTTCCAATTTATGTTTAGTTAGTTTTCTTAGGGTTTAGATGTAGCTAAAGACATATTTGTAAGGAATTCCTCCTAATTTATATTACTGATGTTTTATTTCATATTTATGTTGAGTATTTCATTTAGATCTTAATGCTTGTGGATATTTGGCTAATATTTGCATGAATTGTGGTTTGATTCAAAATCTGAGAAGTGAGAGTTAAAATTAGACCATGGATGATTTACCATCTAATTATCATGAGATAGAGATATAAGTGAGACAGGTGTGGTATTAAGATTTATGTGTCTAAATGCATCCTTAGTTACGATGGTTCGAGGCAGAGATGCAAGATAACCTTTCTATAGTGTGCGAATGCTCAAGAGAGATCTGAATATACATTAGTTAAATCGCCATCTTCATGATGAAATTGATCATCGACACTGGGTTAGAGGTTCATACATCATCGTTTAGGCGAAATCTATACCTTAAGGCTTTTAGTCTTTATAATATCTCAGATGCCTAGATTAGTGTCTTTGAATTTTTCTATAGATTTTCCAACATCCAAATAAAGTATAGCTAGGATTAGAGTCGGTACTTGTAACCCAATTCTCCGTGGGAACGATACTCACTTATCATTATATTACTTGAGGCGACGCGTGCACTTGCGCACATAGGCGTACATTTATACACATCACGTTAATGGCCTATCACTTACTATTGGAGAGAAGGTTTCTTCAAAGTCTAGCCTTTCTCTCTACATGTATCCACGTGCAACAAGCCTTGCTTTATACTTTGGAACAGAACCATCAGCTTGATATTTGATCTTGTAAATTCACAACCTCCTCATCCAGAATGTCAAGAAAGTCCCATGTCTTATTTATTTATAGGGCTCTCTTTTCCTCATCCATTGCTACACACCATTCTTTGGATTTGATAGCTTCTTCAAAGGAAATTGGTTTATCAATTAGGGAAATTTGGCACTATTATGTGCTTAATAAATTTCTTGCAATGATCTCCATTTTCTTGGAGGTGTTTCTAATGAAGACAAGCTTGGCAAATATGAGCTTGAGATCGGTGATTGACTAGATGTTGGTGTAGAGGAACCAGAACCTCTATTCTCATTTTCTTGTCTTGTATGAGAGTTAAAGAATTCCCCACTTCTAAAATTTTACCTAATTGCAGAGCCTCCCACTTCCATGCGCTCTTCTCATCAAATACAACATCCCGACTTATTGGTAATTTTTTTATAAGACGATACTATAGCCGAAAAATATGCATTTAATACTATTATCATCTAACTTCCCTCTCTGTTGAGATGGAACATGCACATGTGCAATACATCCAAAGACTTTGAGATGTGTTACCTTAGGCTTCCACCCATGCCATGCTTCAAATGGTGTCTCTTGACTCAAAGCTCTGGTTGATGATCTATTGAGAAGATAGGCTACTGTATGAATTGCTTTTGCCCAAAAAAATTTGGAAGACTTTTGGGTTTTAGCATGCTTTTCTCCATTTTGTTGTGGAGTGTAGCTGATTGTTAATTGCCTCTTAATGCTGAATTCTTCACAAAAACTATCAAATTCTCCTGATAAAAACTCTCTACCATGATCTGTCCTCAACACTTTTTGTTGCTGCTCAGTTTGATTTTCGATGTAGACCTTGAACTTCTTAAATACCAAGAATGATTCTAATCTTTCTTTCAGAAAATACACCCACATCAGTAAGCTAAAATCATCAACAAATATTAGGAAATACCTATTGTTGTTGAGGGAATACGTTGTCATAGGCCAACAAACATCCACATTAATTCATTTAGCAAGCTTAAAAGCTCTTCTTGCTTTTCCTATTGGAAAGGAGTCACGATGCTGCTTCATAACTATACAACTCTCACAAATGTCATCAACATTTTTAATCATGGGTACCATCAACAAAATTCTATTCATACATAAGAGCTAAACTTTTGAAATTAAGATGCCCATATCTATAATGACAAAGCAAAGTTTCGTCACCTACAGATGCTTTCGAAGAATGTTGATCAACAGAGGTGAGAGTGTGAGGAAAAATCTTGTTTTTTAACATGGGTACTTCAAATAATAGATGCTCTTGCAATTTGTCTTTATAAACAAAGCAAGTGGACTCTTCATATAGAAGAGAATAACCATCCAACATAAATTTCCCTATGCTCAATAAATTTGAATTTAGACGAGGAGCATACAAAACATTCTGAATTCTTTTCAATCCAAAAGAGTTCAACATCACAATACCTTTTCCTTGTGCCTCACATATTGTTCCACCACACATAGTAATCTGACTAGTCAAAAAGTCATCTAAATCATTGAAAAGATGCAAATCACTTGTCATGTGATTACTGTAGCCACTATAGATGTACCAAGCTCTTGGAACACATTCTTTGGCAAAGAAACATACAAGAAAAAGACTCTTTATGCCATCTTTCCCATTCTCCTGGGCTAGATTAGCTTGTTGCCCCTTATGCCAATAATATTTCTCTATATGGCCATACTTTTTACAATAGTAACACTACTTTAGGTTTCTATTCTCTCCTCTGTCATTACTTCTTGAACCTTGATCTTGATCATTAGAATGACCACCACTTCTGCCTCCTCTTCTTTATTGTGATGAGTAACAACCACGTGATTTGTAGTTGCTTTGACTGCTTTGTTCACTCTGTACGAGCTGCATCTTATTGTAAAAAACATTCTCAACATTATCATCATTATATCTCTTCATCATATCTTCATGAGAAAAAAGAGAACCCTACAACTCATCAAAAGTTAACATACTCAAATCTTTTTATTCTTCTATTGCAGCCACAGCATGATCATATTTCGTAGGCAAACTCCTCAATTTTTTTCAACCACCTTTGCTCACTCAAATCTTCACCATATTTTCTAATTTGATTCACAACATCAATCACATTGGAAATATAATCAGATAAAACATCTCCATCTCTCATAAGAAAACTTTCAAATTTCCTATGAAGAGTTTGTAGTTTAATCGTTACTCACTTTGCAAGGCCTTTTATGTCGACAACCATCCCAAGCTCTATCAACCTTTGTTGCAACATACCCCAGAAACCCGAAAATTCTAATTTTCTCGAAAAGGGTAAAATGGTAATTTCGGGTCAAAACTGAAAATTTTCTAGATCTCGGATGACGAAATAGACTGTTGGAATCATCTCGTGAAATCTAGCTACCATGTCGAATTTCATCGAATTCCTAGCAGGAAAGTCGACTTCACGCTTTTCAAGGCACCGGTGCTCCGTGTCGTATTACAAACAGGAGAGACATGTGATGTGACAAAGTCACCTACTACATGTACCCATGTGACACATGTTGCATGATTAGTGAGAGGGATGGAGATGAATGGATTAGACAAGTTATGTGTCAAAAAGGCTTTAAAATCAAACTAAATGACAAATGAATTAAGTGAAAAGATAAAAATAAGACAAAACAAGGCCTCATCTTTCCATTTGTCGGAAACTAGCAATGAGGGTGGGGAGGATCAACTTTAGATAGAGAATATGTGACTTTAGATTTCCCGCTGACCGTCTGCCTTCGTCTGCCAAGAAGCAAAGTTGACTACGCCAAGGGCTACGAGACACCTATTTCATGGAGCTCCCACAACTCCAAGAGGTAAGGGTCTTTCCACTTCATTTATTATTTGGATAAGAGCTATTTAATGGATAGGATTGTTTGGGCTTCTGATGGTCGTATTTTCAGCCTCAAAATATTTGAACCGAAATGTAAGAAAATCTTATTATGTGTCGGAACAAATGCCGAGCCTAGGGTTCTACCGCTCACTTGATTTGTGTGAATTTTTGTTGTCAAGTGATTCAAAATGAATTGTTTTGAATTGTTATTAGTCATGAGCTAATTTGATGTTATCAAGTATAAATTGAATAACATGATTTATGCGGAATTCATTTTTTTTGTTAATATATACATGTAAAATATATTAGCATGAATTGTTTGGAAATGGCATAATGCATTCCATATGCACCGGGGCACCCTAGAACGATAGTGAGTGCATGACATGAAAGAAATGAAAATGGATGTGAAAGGAATTTCAAGGAAGATTTTTCATGGAATGCCTTGGTGAGTTAGTCCAATGGGGTCATCTCGAGGCTTTAATTTTATGGACTGCTTTTGGAGAATTACCCAGCAATTCGCCTTGAGGCTTCGGGTTTACGATTTTAACGAAATCCCCTAGTATGTTTTCGAGAACAAAAACTTTTTATTTTGAAAACTGTATTTTTCTCACATTTGGCTTAGCATGTGAAGGAGTCAGAGACTCAAGACACGTGGGATTGGGCACAGACATTCAAGTAGGATCATGTATTTTCTCGAGTGTGTTTGGTCAGCTATTACATGTGCAATCTTTAGCGGTGCAACCCATGTAGGAAATTGTCACTACTGGGCATTGCTCACCCTATCGAGGGATCATTATTTCAAGTACAGGGAGTGCTCGGGAGATTCTGGTCGTGACCCCATTCCCGGTCCCATTAACAACCACAACTCAATTATTCTGTGTATACCTGCAACCCGACACCACTATGAAATCGGTGGTGAGTCTCTTCTGCATTTGTGAGCTCTACCCAAGATAATAATAACCTGTCTCGACATTTGCCACCGACTACCGGGTCCACATACGGATAAAAATGAGTAAAATGGCCACTTTGGCCCATACATCAATACAAAATATATCCCAACCAACTATATTACATGGTTCAAGAGTTAATAAATCTCTCTTAATTCAAACATATATTAAGATTTACAATTTTAATACATGTTATACAAAATGAAAAAGCCAAAGGCACAATCCGGCTTTCTTTTAAACACGGCCTCTAGTGAGCGTCGTCCTCCTGTATACTCCCTGTACCTTAAATAGTGATCCTTTGACGGGGTGAGCAATGCCCAATAGTGATAATTTCCAACATGGGTTACTCCCAACCTAAGTGCACATGTCATGGAAAACAATCACACTCAAGCAAATACATGATCCTACTTAAATGTATACATGCCCAATCCCATGTCTCGAGTCCTCACCGACTCCTTCACACATGCCTAAGCCAAATGCGAGAAAAATACAGTTTTCAAAACAAAACGTTTTTGTTCTTGAAAATACACTACCGAGTTTCGGACTACCCTCCGAGGTGAATTGCTGGATAATTTTTCCAAACAGTCATGGGTCCACCTCCGAGATGAACTGTTAGACCACTCTCTAAGGCAATTCTTTGGAAAATCTTCCTTGAAATTCCTTTCACAACCGTTTTCATTTTTCTTTTAATTTCTTTTATATCATGCACTCACACCTACCATCTAGGGTGCCTGGTGCATATGGAATGCATTATGCCAATTCCAAACAATTCATGCTAATATACTTTACATGCATATATTAACAAAATTTAACTCACATAAATCATGTTATTCAATTTACAACAATAACACCAAAATTAGTTCACATGGGCTAATTAAAAAATCAAGCAATTCATTTTGAATCACCCAAACCACACAAAATCATATTAACTATTCATGAACAAAGGAAACCTCGGCCGACACCGCCACGGCCACACAAGTAGGGATTTCTTCACCGTCTAAAGATTTTGAGACTGATAATACGGCCTCCGTGCCCCAACAAATCTCTCCATCCATAAAATGGCTCTTAGCCAAAGAACAAACGAAGTAGGAAAAGATCCCTACCTCTTGGAGCTGTTAGAACTCCACCAAATCGGTGCCCACGAGTAGCCCTCGCCGCGTAGATCGACTTTACTTTCTGCTCACAAGGAAACCGACGGTCCGAACGACGGAAACTAGAGAACTCACTCTTCTCTCTAAAACTCAAATCCCAATCTCACTGCACTTTGTTCTTATTTTGAGAAGAAACTATTCCTTTTTGTCTTTATTCATTTAAACATTCCAATAATTCCATCATTGTCCCCTTTAAGTGACTTTTAACACATGGCTTAATCTAAGCCATTCATCTCCACCCTCTCTCTAATCATGCAACATGTGTCACATGGGTACATGTAGTAGGTGACTTTTTTCACATCACATGTCTCATGAGCCAGTTTACCAAGACCCATTAATTTCAGGCTCGAAAAACGTGGAAATTCCAATTGCCTCGCAACTAATTTAAATTCGACGGGTAACTAGATTTCGAGACAATCCTTAACGGTGAAATCCATTTCACTATCCGAGATCTAGAAAATTTTCAAATTTTGACCGAATTACTATTTTACTCCTTTAGAAATTAGAATTTTCCTATTTGCAACTAAGCCACTAGGAGGCTACTTGAAGAAAGTCGGATTGTGGCTTTGACATTTTCTTTGTAAAACATGTATGAGAACTCTAAAATTTTGATATATGTTTTGATTAAGAGTAATGTAATAACTCTTGAACTATTGTAATATAGTTGGTTAGATTTTTGGTGAGTATTGATGTATGGGCCCAAGTGACCATATTTACTCATGTATGAGACACAGGTATTCCGCAGGTTGACGGTGGTCAACGGACCCTCGAGATTTGAGGCGTCACAGCTTGGTATCAGAGCATAGGTTTATAAATACCTAGAGCTCAATGTCGGATACTAATGTATGGCTTAATATCAATAAGTTAGGTATACGATTACCTAAGACTTGATGGGCACGGGTTAGATCATGCATCCATTGTGCATTATGATGATTGTTGCGTGATTTTATGATGTGTGCATTGTGTGGTTGGTGAATAGCACATAGGAAAGATGTTGAATACTAGGGTTGAGAAAATAAAACCTGGGAGGTCAGAGATTTCAAATTACTCCAGACTAAATGAAAAAAAATGTGTTGAGAGAATTTTTTTTTTGTTAGTTTTACAATGTGTAAAATAGGTAATAAAATAAAATAAATTATAATGAATTTATTTGGTTCATCAAGATATGAAAATATATATATATATATATAATTTTTTTTCAGGCTCTTTCGCAGAGCCGGAACAAAGGAAAAATATGAGGAAAAAAAATCAAGTACGTGGAGGCCGGATGGGCTACTGCCCATTTTCATTTTGTGTTGGGTCACGACACAAGAAATTATCATGACATGCCGTAGGCTCGCAAAGATGGGGCCATGATACGGCCAAAGAACCCCGCGGACGGCCCCATGACACGGCCGGGAGGCCCGACATCGATCAATCTTATATCGTTCTATCTTTGATTACTCGGCAAACCCAATTAGGACCGACTAAACAAATGACATTGATCTCCCATCAATTCATTTGAGTAATTTACTTTGGCCGCATTTCTCCGTCTCTAATTGTCGAGGGGACCCAAAGATATCTCTTATAATGTTAGGGACAAATTCCATCTTAATCGCTCATATCTCACTACAATTTTTATTATGTTCAAGTATAACCTATAGTCATCCGATTAAAGCACAACGCTGATTATATATCAAAACACAATATTTCTTATGTTGAGACCTATAGTGATCTCAGGTCAAAGGATTTAATGACACAACTATTAGAGATAAACTTATGACTTTGATCCATGTATTAATCTCAAGACAGGTCTATCTAATATTTGTTCTCAACAAATAGATATAAATTTGATTTGTATCTCATACACATATTCATCCCATGAATATCAATCAAACTTATACTAATCTAATTCATTGTTATTCCCATAACAATAACCGTATTAGGGGACATTTAATAATTAATAATATTATTCAAGGACATTATATATAATAAAACATGCAAAATCATCATAATAATTCATTCTCATAAATATCAAAATACCATGTCCATACAAAAGGGCCTAGAGCACTATTACTACCGTGAGGGAGCGCGGCGACACGACGCGAAAGCCGCACGACAAGGCGTCAAATGAAGCACGGCGATGAGTTATCGCGATTGGCCAAATTTTATGTCACATGGCCCGGCTACGCATGCCCAAACGCTATGACATGGCGCACCAACGCGCGCATGCGCTCCGCGACACGGTAGGACACGCTTGGTTACATACCGGATGGGGGCCACGGCGACGCTGCGCGCCGCGATTACGGCACTATGCACGCGTTCGGCGCAGCAGCGCACGTACCGTTCCTCGTGTGCTTCACTGCACCCAACCCATTTTTAACCCAATCTGCACCGCTTGAGTCATCGTTTTGGATAACTATTCATGAACACTGTTCATGGACACTGTTCACGAGGTTTTCAAAAAAATAAAATAAAATAAAATTTTGTTTGTGAATGATTTAAAATATGAAGTGTTTGTCTTGCATTACCTATGAATGCATTGACATGTGTATAAAAATATTTTCGAATGTGAATAGTGTCTTGGGGCTGTGTTTACACCTTAGAGATATTACATTAAAACTTAACTTGCCATTTGACATATGTAGATGGCTAGTCGCGGGAGAGGACGTAGAGGTCGTCCACGAGGTGCTAGCCAAGCAACACCAAAGATTTGACCAGTGCCTTTCTGAGGTCGTAGGGATTGCAAGGTTACCATTGCATAGCTAGTGCGCCAGGCCAGGAGGTCCGAGTAACCTCCAGAGGTTCAGGGAAAATCATCCGATATTACAGGGAGAGGAGATCCGATGGTGGCAGACCATTGGTTTATGCAGGTTGAGAAGACATTAGAGGTGATGGAGATTACCTCCGATACGACCAGGATCAGACTAGCTGCATTCCAACTAGAGGGCGAGGCCCAAGTGTGGTGGAACTGGACAAAGACCTCTAGGGACCTAGAGGCAATGACATGGGCAGAGTTCCAGGTGCTATTCATGAGCAAGTATTTTTCGGACATTGCTCGACATGCGAAGGCTCAGGAGTTCATAGAGCTGAAGAAAGGGACTAGAACTGTGATTGAGTATGTGGCCAAGTTCATGGAGTTAGCTCGCTTTCGACGATTACGCGCCACAGCACTCCAAATTTCAAGGTCAGGAGGTTTGAGAATGAACTGAGATTGTCCATTCAGTAAGTGTGATTGTAGGATTTGCCTAAGACACTCCGACCTATGGTTGGGACTACCATGACCATGTGAGAGAGATCGAGGATGCACTAGCACTCGAGATGCCAGTGTTAGTGAAAAGAGGAGCTGGTGAGTCAACCTTTCTTCCGGGGCCTGGGAAAGTAGAGGGCTTCTAGTTCATGGGTTCCAGTCACACCATCCGGCCAAGGACAACTGGGCTGCAGCCGGGTAGATGGTGTGCTACCATTGCATCAACCCTGACATATGAGGGAGGGATTCGCCCTAAAGACAAGGATCCTGTGGTTTCTCGGGGACGTAATCCCACGAGTTAGGACAGGAGAGGATACAATATATTCCTCCACACCTTAGTATGGGTCAGAGGAGCCAATTTAAGTCCCAGGTCAGACGGCACCTTCATAATGTGCAAAGCAGAGGCCACTATGGGCCGAGGCAGACTTAGGCCCACAAAGTGTGGGACGTCGTGGGCACGCAGGTGTGTCTATCGTCAAGAGACTGACCGACCAGCCAAAGAATCACCAGCTTATACAAGGTACGTTTAAGTATCTCGCCTATGGGCAAGAGTAAGAGTTTGATTCTAGTGCTTTGCATTCATTCACGCATCGCTTGTAATAGAGTTAGCTAGAGGTCGAGCCCTGAGGAGCCCTGTGGCAGAGTTCTCCTGGGGGATTAAAGATGATAGTGGATGATATGTCATGCTTATGGGAGCAGGAGATCCTCGTGATTCTACTCATAGTGGACCTGAGGGTCATAGACATGTCAGAGTTTGATGTCATCCTTGGGATGGATCGGCTGACAGCTTACAGAGTTGTCATCGATTGTTAGCGTAGGAGGGTTACCGCCTACACGTAGGACTATACTCGTGTTGTATTTCAGGGGGACAAGCATGATATTTTGGCCCTGCACTTACGAGTCCAGTGTCATGGATAGCTGGCGATTGGGCTAGCGAGCCTTAATTCTAGAGAACGAGGTGAGACCTGACTTAGATCTACCTCAAGTCAGTTCTCGCGAGTATGAGGATGTTTTTCCGACAGCCACGGATTTGCCTCCGTAGATGAAGCTGGGACTTCGTATCGAAGTTACACCCTGGTACTTCGCCCATCTCTATGACTCCACATAGGATGGCGTTAGTTGAGTTGCAGGAACTCAGAGTCCAGCTACAGGAGCTATTGGACAAGGGGTTCATTTGTCACATCCCACATCGGATAGGGGAGAAACTTCCAGCACTAGTGGTGCTATGGCCTCCTCAACCTTGTAGACGTTGCTTTCAAACCTGGGTGGAGGGCCCCTTATGCCCGGCTTAACAAGATTCACATGATCGGGCCGATCGTTACAAATGGTATCGAGCCATCCGACCCCGATGTGGGTCTGCTTCGCTTGGCCCCGCATCTCATGTGTGGAACACGTGAACGAGGACGCTAGGCTCACATGAGGGGGTGTTTGTCACATCCCACATCGGATAGGGGAGAAACTTCCTGGCACTATATAAGTATGGGCTCCTCTCAACCTTATAGACGCTTTTTAAAGCCGTGAGGGCCCCTTGGGTCCGAAGTGGACAATATCTACATGGTTGGGTTGGATCGTTACATCATTAGACCAAGCACTTCACCATAGGGCGCTCCGGTTCTATTTGCGAAGAAGAAAGACAAGACCCTTCGAATGTGCATTGATTACAAACAGTTGAACAGGGTTACGATCAAGAATTAGTACCCATCACAGGATTACGACTTGTTTGATCAAATAAGAGGAGAGCGAAGTCTACTCAAAGATGTAATCTTCGCACGTTTCTATTAGCTGAGAGGGGTTAGGGAGACAGATATCCCTTAAGACAACGTCAGACACGGCATGGGCACTTTGAGCTACGCGATGCCCTTTGATTGATGAACGGCCGCCAAAGATTCATGGACCCCATGCATGTGGTATTCCAACCCTATTTTGATCGCTTTGTCGTGGTCTCGGTGGTGACATTTGATCTACCCCACCAGAGAGGGAGCATGAGGTCACTTGAGGATTGTTTACGCTTTCGAGAGACCATCACCAGACGCCAAGTTCAAGTAAGAAGGCTTTGGCCATCAGGTGAGGTTTTTGGGACACGTGGTGTTAGCATCAGGAGTGTCACACCTAGAGTAGCGAGCTACGATGAGTCGAGAGGTCAAGTCACTTCAAGATACATAGTTTCGATTACCGGGTATCAGAGATTCATTAAGGATTTTCTCCCGAGATTAGCAAGACTTATGACGAGAGATTTCGTTGACCCGACGGAGGTCAAGTTTGATTGGGATGACCGATGCGAGAAGGCATTTCGTGAGTCAAGAGGGAGGCTTACTGAGCTCCTATCTGATAGTCTTCGGACGGGGGACGAGGGTGTACATAAGGTATCAGGATACCTCAAGGTCGGATCGATGTGTTTTGACGAGTCCAAGAGGGTAGTAGCTTATGGTTCCCACCAGTTGAAGAATCATGAGTGCACTTACTCCCAATACCACCGACGGAGTTGGCGGCTTCGTAGGTCTTCGCCTTGAAGATTCGGGCGCCACTACTTATATGGCGAGCAAATGAGGTGTACTTTAATTATAAAAGTCCAAGTATTTTCAAATCGACCTCAATATGAGGTAACGCAGATGGATGGAGTTCCTGGAGGATTATGACTTCACTTTGCATTACCACCCCGTAACACAAATGTGGTGGCCGGCACTCCGCCTAAGTCAATGGGAGAATTACTCAGTATAGCTTCCCGAGAGTGGCGGATGCTTGAGACTCGTGGGACAAGCTACATAAAGACAACGAAAGGTGCTCGGGGTACGTTGGGGAGTTTAGTGGCTACACCGTCTCTATTGAGCAGAGTGATTGAGTCCTAGGGGCAAGACGCGGAGATAGTGTCCATTAGGGACCGGGTACAGTCAAGTACATGTGACGAGGGCTGAACCGTCCACGTAGATGGTAGTCTTCGGTACAGAGGACGGGTAGTGGTTCCCCAGTTGACCGATTTGAGAGAGGATCATGGAGTTTCAACGCCTCGATTTGTCAGACCCACGCGTGGCACGAAGACGACTGCCAGATCTTCACGCGCACTCGCCAGAGGATGAAGAGACACGAGAATTTGTTCAACGGCACCTCATGTCAACAGGTTAAGGCTGAGCACTGCCGCCAGGCTACTTCAAATCATTGGGAGGTGGTCGAGTGGAAGTGGGAGACGCCATGATGGATTTTGTGACCCACTTGCCACGGACAATCGCATGACATGATGCAAGAGGATAGTGGACCCACACGGTCAAGACATTTTCTAGCAGTTCGAATGACCTTCACATTGGAGAGATTTTGCCGGTTGTACATTTGAGAGATAGTCGGGCTACATGGAGTACTAGTATCCATAGTGTTGGATAGAGACCCGAGGTTTATGGCGCACTTTTAGAGGAGTTTCCAAAGATCATGGCAACCGCTGACCACGAGCACGTTTTCCACCGACGGATGGCCGGCCGAGAGGACCATACAAAGCAAAGGACATGCTACGAGCATGCATCTTGGATCATAAGGGTAGTTGGGAAGAGCACTTGCCCTTAGTGGAATTCACCTATAACAATAGTTATCAAAGTAGTATAGCTGTGCATGGCACCATATGAGGGATTGAAGGAGCCATGCATCACCGATATGTTGGACCGAGGTGGGAGAGAGCTTCGTCACTGGTCCTGATTTGATTAGAGACACCTCCGAGAAGGTGAGTTTGATACGACAACGTCTTCTCACGGCTTAGAGCCGGCAGAAGAGTTATGTTGATGTATGATGTCTAATTTAGGAGTTCGAGGTTGAGATCACGCCTTCTTGGAAGGTGATGCCTACAGGAGTGGTCAAGTTCTATGAAGCGGAAGCCATCACCGAGGTTCATCGGGCCCTCGAAAGTTACTGAGGGTAGGCAAGTGACCGTAGTGTACCTGCTAGCTTTACCGCCAAAGATGTCAAAATCTAAGTGAGGTATTCCATGTCTCCATGTTCGGTACACCCAGATCCACCATGTAGTGGATTGGGAGAGATAGAGGCTGGGATACTGACACTCGAGGTGGACCAGCCAGGTATTACTAAGATCGGATCAAGTTTTATGATGCAAGACTATGAGTCTAGTGAGGGGCTATGGCAAGATCAAGCCGAGTGGAGTGAGTCAACGGGAGCCAAGACAGGATATGAAATACCTATCCCTTCTTGTTTAGGATGAAGGTACGTGGTTTAGCTGCTTAATACTTAAATGACTAGTTTACATGCATGGCATAGTGTGCTGTATATGCATGTGATTTGTTAGGATTTGCGCGGTGACTTCTTGAATGAAATTTTTTAAGGAGGGAGAATGTAAACCCGAAAATTCTAAATTTTCTAGAAAGGATAAATGGTACTTTGGTCAAAACTAAATTATTCTAGAACCCTGATGACGAAATGGATTTCATCGTTGAATGCCTCGCGAATTAGCTACCACGTCAATTTCGTCAATTTCGAGAACCTAAATTTCACATTTTCGAGGCACCGTGTCGGTCAGACATGCCTTCGAGACATGTGATGTGACAAAGTTACCTACTACATGTACCCATGTGACACATGTCGTGATGATTAGTGAGAGATGGAGATGAATGACTTAGATTAAGCCATGTGTCAAAAGGCTTTAAAAACTTCAAACTAAATGACACAAATGGAATTGCGAAAAGATAAAATGAAGATGAAAACATGACCTCATCTTCTATTTGCCGAAACCAAAGGAGGAGGGGGTGGTGGGGAGGAACTGTTTTAAATAGAGAAATGTGACTTCTTTAGATTTCCTGCCGGACCGTCGGCTCGTCGGCCAAGAAGCAAAGTTGATCTACGCTACAAGGCCCTGAGTGGACACCGCCTATGGAGTTCCACAACCCAAGAGGTAGGGTCTTCTCCCACTTGGTTTATTCTTTGGCTAAGAGCCATTTTAATGGATGGGGATTTGTTGAGGCCTGGATGGCCGTGTTTTCGGTCTCAAAATATTTGAACCGAGTGAAGAAAATCCCTATTATGTGGCCGTGAACAATGCCGAGCCTAGGGTTCTACTGTTCACGTGATTTGTGTGTGAATTTTTGTGTTGTTGGGTGATTCAAAATGAATTGCTTGAATTGTTATTAGCCCATGTGAGCTAATTTTGATGTTATTGTTATGAATTGAATAACATGATTTATGTGAATTCATTTTTTGTTAATATATACATGTAAAATATATTAGCATGAATTGTTTGGAAATGGCATAATGCATTTCATATGCACCGGGACACCCTAAAACGATAGGTGTGAGTGCATGACATGAAAGAAAATGAATGAAAATGAAAATGGTTGTGAAAGGAAATTCAAGGAAGATTTTTCGAAGAATTGCCTTGGAGAGTTGTCCAACAGTTCATCTCGGAGGCGTAATCTATGACCGTTTCGGAGAATTACCCAGAATTCACCTCGGAGGGTTATCCAATAGATTTTACCGAAACTCGGTAGTATGTTTTCGAGAACAAAAACCTTTTATTTTGAAAACTGTATTTTTCTCACTTTTGGCTTAGGCATGTGAGAAGGAGTCGATGAGGACTCAAGACATGAGATTGGGCATGTAGACATTCAAGTAGGATCATGTATTTGTTTGAGTGTGTTTGGTTGCCATTACATGTGCACTTAGGTGGGGAGTAACCCATGTAGGAAATTATCACTACTGGGCATTGCTCACTATGTCGAGGGATCATTATTTCAGCACTGGAGTGTTTCAGAGGACGGCGCCACTAGAGGTCTTTTTTAGAAGAAAGTTTTGATTGTGGCTTTGACATTTTTTGTAACATGTATTAGAACCTAAATTTTGATATATGTTTCGTTAAGAGTAATGAAATAAACTCTTGAACTATTGTATAGTTGGTTAGGATTTTTGGTGAGACATGTATGGGCCTATGGCCATTGTTACTCATGTATAGGTCTCATAATATGGAACAATAAGTTATTCTATAGGTTGACAGGTCAAACTAATTTCGTGGGACTTGGGCATCACAAATTCGTTGGAAAATCACATCATCCACAACTTGTTAGATGAAAAATAAAGCTTTGGTATCTTTCTTCCGAAGGTCTCTCAGCGTTGCAGCTATCACACCATCTTCTGTATAGCCCTTCTCTACCAAATGCCAGAGTTCTTATGATAGAAACAAGGTCTTCATCTTTGTACTCCATACATCATAATTACTCCTTTGAAAAATTGGAATTTAAGGTTGCAATGGGTTCACATCAATGTGATTGTTAGCCATCTGGATTGACTTGGCTCTGATACCGATGTTAAAAATAGGAAGCAATTAACATAATGACAAGATGAGTTCAATGAGGAATTTAACCAAACACAAAGAAGTCAAAGAAAGTGAGCCAAAAATCATATCTTTATTCCCTACATAACCAGCCTTTAAATAACCAAAGAACACAACAAATTATCATAGATTTCAACACCCAACTCCTCTAACGTAGCTACAAAAAATTAGCAAATACAACTCAATTGAAAGACCAAGTCTTTATTGACTAACTCAACTTAAACTACTCAAATTCAAAAATACCCAACATAAAAATACTCTACATTAATCTTAAATAAAGAGGCACCAAAGGTCATTAAGGAGTTTGAAGGCCTCTCGCAGGCAACGAGTGGGGTTCAGACATCAAAGATGAAGAACAAGAGCAGCTCTTGTACTACTTCTTGATAGGTTAATATGAGAAGTGGTTTGACCCGTAGTAATGAGTCCCCGCAAATCACGATGCTGTGAGCACGATGCCACATGGAGAGATAGGAGGGAAGAGAATGGAGAGTGGATCCCAAGGTTATGTCAGCAACTCACAACCATTTTAACATCGTTTGGGTCATTAATATTATTGGTTATGGTAGGGACTTAAGTGGGCTATAGGAGTAAACGTCAAGGGCATATTTAGACCTAAAAAAAGTTCGAGTTTAAGTGAGATATTTGGTAAAATACGAGGGGGGTTTTTGTACCTTTACCCTATAAGGAAGAAAAGTACAAAAAAATGAAACCATAGTCCTTATTGTTTTAGGGTCAGTTTGGCATTGCTTATTATAATAGCGTTTCTAATCAAAACACTTTTTTTGGCAACGTTTCTAGCCAAAACACTTTCTTTAGCAATATTTTTATCATAAACTTTTTTATAGGAATTTGAAAACTAGTGTTTTTTATAATGTGTCACATAGGTATAGAAGCACTTTTATATAATTAAAATTACCTAAAAAGACATCTAATTTAATTACAAAACTAGGATATCATAATAAATAAAAAAATTAGATTAATAAAACCTAAAATAACTATTTTTATGATTATAAAAAATTTAAAAATATTTACTAAAAGATTTGAATTAATAAATATTTTTTTGTATTAATAAAACCTAAAATAATTATTTGTATGATTATAAAAAAATATTTACAAAAAAAGGCTTGAACTAATGTATAAACATATGCGAACATTTTCATTAGCAAAAACATAAAATAATTATTTTTTTATTATACAAAATTTTAAAAAAATAGAATTATTGAATTTTTAAAAATATATCATATTATTGTGCATTATGCCTAGCTCATGTGGTAGAGCACACATAATTTCAAAAAGGCAAGGCATAGGAAAGGGAGGGGTCCCTGGTTAGAGTCCTAGTGGAAATAGTTCACTACATTGTAATTAAGGTGTTTAAATGTAAAAAAAAAAAAATTCATATTATTCAGATTTTTAAAGAAAATAACTAGTTATTTTAAGGAAAAATAAATATGTATTTAAGGATAAATAAATAGGTATTTTAGGTATATTAAAAAACTTTTAAAGTGTTAAAAAAAAACCTCAAAATATTACCAAACACCTTTTTTGTCCTAAAAAGACTCTAGAAACACATTTAAAAAGTACTATCAAACTAACCCTTATTTTCTTTATTTGCATAATAATGAAAAAGAAAAAAGATAAATTTATTGATAAATTAAAACTAGTTATGTAAGGGAAAAAAATACAAGAAAGGAAACTGACCCCATTATTTTATTTCTTTATTTTCATGATAATAGGAAAAAAACTATTAATGACATTTTAACTATAAAAAGAAAGGCTCATCATGACTAACTCATGTGTTAGAGAGTTCAACGTGTCAAAAAGGCAAGCCATAAGGGTGGGAGGGTCCAGGGTTCAAATTCCAATGGGGGACAGTTTAATATATTGTAATTAAAATGTTTAGTTGTAAAAAAAAACTACAAAAATAAAGGAATCCTATGGAAATGAATACCACATTGAACTTCTCCCTTAAAGGATCTAAAAAAAAGTACAAAGAGTAACTAGAATTACTTAGGAGGGACTCTTTTATGCAATGTGGACTCTTATTAAAATTTTTATATCTTATATATATTAAAGATTTTATTGAGGCTATTTTTGGAAAGAAAATGAGACATTTCGTAAATTTTCTTCCCCAACAATAATAATAATAATAATAATAATACTAATAATAATATTTATGACTGAATTAACCTTTAGAACATTTCATATGGATATGGTAGAAAAAATGGGATTCAATGGATACTGGATGGTTGGTTTTTCCAAATTTAACCTACCATAATAATGTATGCAATATTGGTTTGGATTCTAGTGGATTTTTCACAAATCCCATAGTATTTTTTTTCTTTTGCAATAGGATTCTTGCTGGCGTTTCTGTTTTTATTACAAACTCATTAAAATCTCTTTTCACAATGAGTCAATGATGACAAGGCTACAATTCAAACCCATCAGTAATTTTCCTTTATATATATACGGTCTCATTCAGCCTATCTAATTCAGATACATACAATTGTGAAATTGTGAGGATGTCTCAATTTATAGGGTGCTTAGATTATTCCCCATCATCTAGGTCTATGTGGAGTCGTTCTGAGAACATACTCTTAGAGAGATCTATCTTAATGTTCCCTGAAGAAATCCCAGATCGTTGGCAAAAGATTGCTAGCCAAATTCCCGGAAAATCTACCGTTGATGTCTTGGAACATTACATCAAGCTCATACAAGACACTGATGCAATAGATTTGGGGTGTATGGATTGGTATATTCCGTCCATATGGGGGACGAAAGAAGATGAAGATGAAGATGAAGAAACCAGTGGGGAAAAGGAGAGGAAAGTGGGGAGTTCGTCGACTAAAGAGGAAGAAGCAGATCGATTGAGAGAAAGAAAGAAGGGGGCTTCTTGGAGTGAGGAGGAGCATACTTTGTTTCTGCAAGGGCTTTTGAAGTTTGGGAAAGGTGATTGGAAGAATATTTCTAGGAACTATGTTACGAGTAGGACTCCAACCCAAGTTGCTAGCCATGCTCAAAAGTATTTTGCACGACAGAAGCAGGGAAATGTGGAGAAGAGGAGGAAAAGATCGAGCATTCATGATATCACCATTAGAGATCTTCCATCTTCACAACGTGGGGGTACCTTGTAGATGATGATATATCATATATGTATGTTTTTCATATTCAATATTATGCACTCCCTTTTTACATGAATGAAGTTGGTTTTTTGATATGTGATTTTGTTTTCAACATTCTATGCCCGTTTTGCTCATGTTTTTTAAAATTGTTTTTGATAACAATTTTTTAAAACATACATAACATCATGGTATTTTTGAAGTGAAAATTGTTTTATTACGCCCTCTCAAATTTTAGTGTCAAAGCTGTCATTTGTTTCATAACAAAAAAAAAAAAAAAAACTGACAAACCAATATTCTCGTGTTCTTTGTTTCCTATTTTTTAGAACAAAAAATAGTTTTCAAAAATGGTAAACAAACATGCTTAGTAATTAGACTTTAAGGTTATCTTTGGCTCTGATAAATTTGAGGGGAAACACAAGGGTTTGAAGAAAACATAGAGGAAACCCAAAAAAATTGAGGGAAAAATAAAGAGGAATAAAGGAGAAAAGTAGAGTGCGAGACAAATCTAAGAAATAAAAAAATAAAATAAAATTTGACATATTATTTTTATTTGTTTTTTTGAAAGAATATTATTTTTATCTGTTACTTTCAAATTATTTTATTTATTTTAGCTTAGTAATATTTTATATTTCTAAGATTTTATTTAAGTAATTTTGTTACATTAACATATTAAATAATCAAAGGCAGGAAAATCATTTTCCTTATCACTTTTTTTTCTTTTGTTAGTATTGCCTAGGAACTACATACAATAAAAAAAAAGTAGAAAGAAATACAAAATGAACCAAATAAAAATAGAGTTAAATCTTATATATTATTTTTTTGAAAAATTATAATATGGTGTATTAATTTGATTCTATTTAAAAAAAAAAAAAGTTTACAAAGAATGAAGAATTTGGCTCATTTAAAAAATAATCCCAATAGGTGCTGCACATATGGGACACACATGTTCTTCGTAAAATGCCCCTTTTGTCAGCAAATTGAAAACTGAAAAAAAAAAAAAAAAGGGGCCATTTTATTATTGAAAACCAAACTATTTAGTTTCTAAAAAACGGCTGTCGGAAAATGCCAAATACCTCCGCAATCACTGCCAAGTTGAGAATGATGTTTTGACTGAGGTAAGAGAAGCATCCTCCTCCGCCTTCTCTTAGCAACACCACCGCAATCTCTTATATTCTTTAGTTTCAAGGTGTCCAGTTCAGGTGCGTCTGAGGTTAGAATTTCAGCCACTTTAATTTCTGGATCAGAATGGCTTAAAGTAATGGGATATCCATTCTCCGCATTCAAATGATAGCCGTATAGGAGTTGGGCAACATCGCTCTTCATAGAAACTGATGTATTACTATTATACATAATGCCACAAATATACTCAAGGGATTTATGAACTATGAGGGGCACGAACAGCTAAATTTTGATCCCAATTTATGTGGGTGGTAATTAATCAAAATTGGGAAGTTGAATCCAAACTTTCTAAAAGAGTTATGAAACAACTTCATGTTACAAAAACTTCGTGAATACACTATTAAGAGAATGCAGAAGCAAAGAAAGAAAACAAACAGAAAATTACATAGGAAGATAATGAACCGAGTCTTGTTCAATGACAATCTCCTTAAAGCAAATCCGTCTTCTCTCCTTACAATGCTTTAAGAATGACCCGATGTTTGCTTCCTAGGATACAACAGTTATTCAAATGACGACGACAATACCTTTTTCGGTTGTCACTCCCGACGAACTCCGACGATGTTCATAACTCTACCACTCGGAAACAAAAAGAAAATCTGACAGTATCTGGAAAGAATCTCAAGATAATTTCTTTTTCTCTTTTGAGTTTCTTGCTTCCTACAAAGAGTCAAAACTCTCTATTTCAAGGCTTAGGGGAAGAGAGCAGACGACAAGCAATAAGTTTCGATGGTTGAATGGACATAGTAAATCTCATTTATAAGGCATTAAGAGATTTGAATGTTTCACATACGCCAACAAATCCCCACATGAATGAAATTGGCTCCCAAAGACATAAGACCTCCTGAGTGATAAAATATAGCAATTGAAACCTGCATATGATAGGTTGGTGTTACCCTTTGAACCTTCCTTTGCAGAAGTACGTTTACTCTACTAAATAATTAGTAGACATGATGTCCTTGAACCGTTTTGTCATTTTTGTAGCTGATGACATACCTCACACAAGAATCTTCCCAACATCATCTAATTCTCACTTTTATGTCCATTTTAGCCATGAACATACACCTGGTTCCATAAGAGCTTAATAAGAATTGCGCCCGCTCAATTCCCTTTGAAGTAGCCCCACTTAAGTCTTACATAGGTGATCTCCTAACTTAAGAGTAGCTCATGTTACTCTTTCCAAATGCATAGAGATCATTAAAATCATAGTTTAAACTTCTTCGTATGAGCATCACTCTTTCATTACAGGAATGAACACTGGAAGATCCCCACAGTGATCAAATTACAGTCTTTACAATTTAGTTGTCCCTTTTGAGCCTGGATTTTAGGATCTCCAGTAAGTTAGGTTGGGTATCCATTGTATTAACTTATTCCTTTATGGGTTTTAGTCTCATTACCCTTGATGACTGTAAGACCCGAGAAATTCCAATTTCTGGAAAAATGGCAAAATCGTAATTTCGGTTACAAAATTTTAATTTCGGTTAAAAATACGGAATTTATTCTCTAGATCTCGGATGACGAAATGGATTTCACTGTTGGAATCGCCCTCGCCGAATCTAGTTGGGGCACGTCAGACTTCGGTCGAATTCGAGACAGTCGGAGTTGGCACGTTTTTCGAGGCATCGCGGTTTGGGTGCCGTAAAATAAATTTCGATGCGACGAAAGTCACATGTAACAAGTACTCATGTGCCATAAGTGGTATGAGTAGAGAAATGATGAAAATGGACGGCCGAGATAGGGCCGAATGTCAAAACTGGGAAAAGAATGACGTAAACGTCATTTTTGAAATTGTAAGTTGGATAATAGTACAAAATGTGTATAGTGTTTGTCTCCTTCAAAATTCAAAAAGGGAAAACGTGAAATGGGGAAGGAAAAAGTGACAGAAGGTTGCAAATGGAGGTTTTAGAGAGAGAACCCTGCTTCTCTATCAATCGTAAATCCGACCACTGGTCGGAAATGGTAGTTTAAATGTCACGTTGCAGTGTTTGCGTGACTCCGGTTTTGAGAGTTTTTGACAAACTCCGAGAGGTATGGGTTTCTTCCTACTTGGGTTTTACACTTCATTTAAGTACTTTACAATGTTTCGGTTGGTTTGAGGCCTTGAATGACCATTTGATCGGTCCCAAAATTTGGGACCTAATTGTTTGAATTTATTAAAACCAATCGAAAAACTGTAATTCGTGAGGGGCTGATTCAGCCGGGCTGGTTGTGCAATTATGATAAACTAAGTGTCTTGATCGGGAATGAGGCCTTAAATGGTCATGGAAAAACCCGTTCACTAAGTGAACCGATGATTGGTGATTTTTCGGGAATAGTAACCGAGGGTTTCACTATTCCCGAGAATAGTGATCACAAAATAAATTTTGTGAATTGATGTGTTTGGTCGAGTAATTCAAGTAGAATTGATCGTGTTTGATCATTAGCCCACGTGAGCTAATTTTGATGTGATGAAATGCGAAATTACATAACATGATTGTGTGATTAATTTTTATGAATATATGCATGGTTTATATATTTGTATGTTATAGATCAGAATGGAATTGACATCATGCATTCCATATGCACTAGGACACCCTAGGATGGTAGGAGGAGTACGAGATGAGTCTGGGAGAAAATGGTTTCTGAGGGTTGTCTAAAAATGATAATTATCGGAGGGTAGTCCATACCAAAATATCAATCGTCGGAGACGGCCCAATTGATATACATCGGAGGGTAGTCCATAAATAATATCAATCGTCGGAGACGGCCTAATTGATATATATACATCGGAGGGTTGTCCACAAATAAACATAAAAATTTCCTACACGAGGCCAGGCAAGTGAGGAGCCTGAGGACTCGAGGTATGAGATGGCCGGCTAGGACATTCAAGAAAATCATGCATTTGCTTGAATGTGTGTTTATTTTGGAACATTGCATATGCACTTTAGTGGAGAGTAGTTCACTTAGGGTGATTCCACTACTAAGCATTAGCCTGTCTCGTCAGGATATTATTTTTACAGTACAGGAACGCGGCGAGTGAGATCTACTCATCCTAGAGACTGAGCTTTGTGAAGAAAGCCATTGTGGCTTTGGGGTTATGATGTATGACATGTATTAGAATTTCAATTTTAATATATGTGCTGTATAAGAGTATAATTTGAACTCTTGAAACTACTGATATAGTCGATATAGATATTGTGATGAGTATTTGTGGTAAGGGCCCAGTCTTTACGCAGACATAGATATCATATGATTGATGCTGATTGGGACAGTTATATTACTGTGTGTTGTATCTGGGGTAGAGCTCCCGTACAAAGGAGACTCTCATTCGATTTTGCATAGATGTCGGGTCACTCGACATTCACGAGTGTTTCAAGGACGATAGTCAACTGAATTCCGGTTTTGGGGCCACAGCCAGACGTAGACAGGTATACGAATACTCAGTGGAGCTCTGGGTTTGGGTATCCATCGCCACTTGGGTGGTTAGATGTGCGATAGGCATATGGAAACCTAGAGATTGAGGATTTGGGGCTTAGCTATGTCTTTAAGGTAAGAACATCACCACTAAAGGCTCAACGCCGAAGCTTAGGTATGAGATTACCTAGGGAAATCACTGACAAAACTAGACAATTACATGCATGTGTTTGGGTGTTTTTGTGTGATTTGATGAAATGTTGTGTAAATGTTTGATGAATGGTATGTATACCATGTTATGAGTTGTGAGATTGTTTGTGTGCTTAGTGATTAGCACATAGGAAAACTTTTGGGAGTTTTACAGTGAGTAAAACTGGAAGAATAAAATAAAAGAAATAAATTTTAGAAATTTATTTGAGTGTTGGATAATGAAATCGAATTTTAATAAATTTGAGGTTGAACATTAGGGTTAGTGTTATATAAGGAGGCTTTGAGGAAATTCTGGACCATTTTCCAGAATGAAATGAAAAAACAAAAAACAAAAAACAAAATAAAATTTAAGAAATTTATTTGGTTTATTGAGAAATGAAATATATATATATATGTATAAGGTGGAGAAAATGTTTTTACAAGGTAAATGAAAGAAAATAAAGAAAATATATTTTATAAATTTTATTTTGGGTATGAGGTGAAGAAAATAATATTTTAGGTTTTACAAGGTAAATCAAGAAATGTGAAGAAAATAAATTTTATAAATTTATTTGATAAGTTTTGGAAATGAAAAAAAGGTATATATATATATATATATATATATATATATATATATATATATATATATATATATATATATATATATATATATATATATATATATATATATATATATATATATATATATATTTTTTATAATTTTGAGTTGGAAATGAAAATAATAATAATAATAATGAAAAAAAATGCAAATAGAAATTTTTGATGGCTACCGCCCAAATCAGACAGAGAGAAGGATTTAGGCTATGATATGGCCTAGAGAGGCTGAGATTGTATTGCAAGAGTGTATTGCAAGGGAAGGAGGCTGTGAGGATTGTATTGCAATACAATTATTGTATTGCAGGCTGGAAAGGGCATGAGGCTGGCTGAGACTGTATCGCAATACACCTAGTGTATTGTGACTGAGAAAGGCTGGCTGTAGGGAAGTGTATTACAGGATTGTATTGCAAGAGACTTGGCTGGGACAATTTGTATCGCAATACACTCCGGGTGTATTTAGGACTTGTGGAGCAGGACACGGTTGTGGTCGCATTGAATACAACCATCAGACCAACACACCTGGCCACAAGCAGTCGAGAGCGAGGTTACACGGCGCGGGCACGCAGAGTCATGAAGCCATGCCGGGCGAACAGCTGGCAGCTTAGCTGCAGGCGCGTGACACGGCGCCGGGTGCACCGGGCGTGCCGCCGGGCCAACAGTCAGCACTCTGCACTCACCTCATTTTCGTACTCTATTGACCTGGGCACCACATCGAGTCAACTTTTGGACATTGTTCGTGAACCCTGGCTCGAATTGACTGTCTCATCACAAAAAAAAAAATTTCGAAAAATATTAAAATTAAAGTAAATAAAATTAAAATAAATTGACAAATTTTCTAAAAATAAAATTTTCAAAATTGGAAAATTTTGTTGATAAAAAAATGTTTTAATGGGAGATCAATAATTTTGCACACCGAATGCAAGGATAATGTATACACCTGATTTATGTGTATGAATAGGTGTCTGTATATGTTTATGCCTAGAGGTAATCAGATAGATTTAACTCGCTTATCAACTGCACATGGTTGGGTCGAGGACGAGACATGTAGGCGTCCACTGGTATCAGTCAGCACCACCAAAGGTTTGATCATTGTGTTTACCGAGGTCAGAGTGATACAGCAATGCCATCGCACAAAGCCAATGCAGACAGAAGGTCCTAGTAACCCCTGTAGGTTGGGTGGCGCATCATCCGACATTCACAGGGGGAGGAGATTCGGGCGGTGGCGTGCCGCATTGCCACGAGATCGCACAAAAATGAGGCTATGGAGATTACCTCGACACTACTGGATTAGACTAGCGCTGCCCGGGCCTAGAGAGGAGGCCCAAATACTGTGGAAATGGGCAAGGACCTCTAGAGACCTCGGAGAAGCCTATAGGCAGGAGTTCTCCCCTAGGATTAGCTGAGAATAGGATGATAGGTCGCGGCTATGCAGTTAGAGATCTCAGACCTACTCACGTGGACCGAGGATCATGGACATGTCGAGTTCGATGTCATCCCGAGGATGGATTGGATCGACAAATTACGGTGGTCGTTATCGACAGACAGAGGGTTACCGCACCAGTGACTAGACTCGTGGTGGTATTTCTCGTGGGGGACAAGCATGACATTTCACTCTGTATAGTATACGAGTCCAGTGTCAAGGATGTAAAGAAGGGTAGGTTAGAGAGCCCACTCAGAGGATCCAGGAGAGAACAGACTTAGATCTACCTCGAGTAAATTGCGAGATGTGGATGCTCTTCCGCATGAGCTACCCGATTCACCTCCAGAGGGTCTAGATCTGCATCTGCTACACTCTTGGTATTTCACCCATCTCTATGACTAAGATGATAAAGCACTGGCTGAGTCATGAACTCTGAAACTGGGGCCATTGTAGGAGCTATTGGTGGTAGTTCATTAGACCGAGCACTTCACCATGGGACGTCCGGTTCTTATTGACAAGAAGAATAAAGACCCTTCGATTGTATTGATTACCTATTAATCGAACAGGTTACACTAAGAACTGCACTCCATTTTGCTGAGGATTGATGATTTGTTTGATCATTGAAAGAAGCGCGAAATTACTCCAAGATAGACCTTCGCACCGGGTTACCATAAAAATGAGTAACCTATAAAAGCCACAATTCCTAGGTAGGAATTTTTTATGAATTTTGCTAGGCATTCGTGAACCCCAAGAACCAGATTTTCTTAAAAATGTCGAGAGTTAGGAAATAATCGAGTTGAAGCTGATTTAAAATGAATTGTCCGAAAAATAAATTATTTCGTGACGTAAACAAACACGATCGGTCGCGACGCTGGCGCAGCGGGCCCTTCACACCAACTTAAACTTAAATGGGAAAAGAGAAGAAATCACATTTTTGGGCTTGCATTTTCGGATTGGGATAGTGGGTGGTCGGAAATCAAATGAGAGAAAATCTCCACCTTCTCTCTACGATCTACGGAGATCGGGTGGTCGGAATCGCTGAGCCATAAGATTTGCAAGTTTATCTACTCGATTTGCAGCCACGCTGTGGGTACCAACAACACACGCTTTACCGGCGATTTTGGTTCGAGAAGAAATTCCAAAGGATGAAGCTCTACCTCTCTTTAAGATTTACTTCTGCGATCGGCTGCCCTGTATTCGTCACAAGATACTTAAAGTCGGAGTACTCGTCGAGGGCAACGCGTGAACACCAAAATCAAGATTTTTCGTTGAAGATTCGAGCAAAAGTTCGGGAAGGCCGGGGATCTCAAGTCTTCAGGACTCCAAAAAGTTTTGTCTTCGCTTTAAGAGGTAGGGAACCTTCCTATTCGGGTTTATATTTCATCTAAATGTTGTCTTGGTCATGGTTGGGCCCTATGGTTGTTTGATTTTGTTCAAACACAAAATCAGATTTGGCTAATTTGGAGTTACTTTGTTAAGTTGATTTTCTAGATTGAGTTTGTGACTGGTTTTGTGCCATGCCTATAGCCAATTCAGACTCAATTGGGATGGGCTTGTTTCTAAAAGAAAGGCTACCTGACAGCACAGAAAAACATCATATATTTTGAAGGATCTCAGAAATCAATTTCGTGGGTTTCACGCCGCCGCCTAAACAGACCCATAATGGTAGGCCTCCAACTTCTAGATTGACCATAACTTTCACGTCCGAGTCTGCTGGGTGTCTGCACCTATAAATACCTTATCTAGAATCATCCATATATAACTTAATACAATTTGGACCTATGTTGTCCAAAAATGATGAAAACAAAGAGTTCTCAAAGCTGTTACTGCTCATATGAGGTCTCCAACTTTAGACGGCCATAACTTTCTCACTCATCCGATTTGTGTTCTAGATTCCCAGTGGAAAGTCTTGAGTATAGGAATCTAAATTCCATATTCTTTTTGAATGGAATTTGCGCCCACAAATTCTTTCTGAAAATTTAATTTGACCAACAAGTGCTAATTATCGTTGTGTGGATGGAGGAGTTATGTGTCAATGCCATTACATGGCAGGTTGTAGGCTATTTAGGTGCATGATATGTCATGAATTGGCGAAATGAGTTGTGTCATTACTTGTCAGATAGTGACTTGATGAAATGTTAACATGTGTTTTTGTGATTGATTGAAATTGCATTTCAAGTTAAGAGGTGTCACATTGATGCCAATATGTGTGCTCTAACATATTGGCTCAGATGTTGTGGACATGGCTATTGCATGGCATGTTGTAGGCTAGTTTATTCGGCATTATGCTCCATGATGTAGCCTAGGGATTTTATTATGAAATTACTTGTCTAAGTAGTAGTCGGAATGATGTTGATGCATGCTTGTTTGATGTGTTGACATGAATGTGATAAATGTTAGTATGATTGCATGTATATTAACGTTTAATGAATGTATGGACTTTTGTGTGCATAGATATGAGGTCCATGGTACACGATGCGCAGGCAAAGATAGGTGTCCATGTAGAGGCCCGATACATTGGCATGACTTAGAGTGCAACGGCACACCGTATCGGGATCATGCAGCGGGCATCGCATGGTGTGGGGTGTGAGTGCATAGTCGTTGTCATTCATCATCCTATGAAATGGGTCGTGGACTAAGTCCAAATGGAGATCCATGGTTTGGCAGCGAGGCATAATAGTTATGAAAATGGAAATGGGCTCATGGTTCACATTACGCATCAGCACCCTAGAATAGTAGGAGTGAGTGCATGAGGTGGTTTCGAGAGAATTGTCGCAGGCTGACCAACAATATTATTTATCGGAGCATGTCCACTACAATATCGGGAGGGTTGTCCACACACATCAATCATCGTGAGGCGCCCACCTGATATACATCGAAGGGTTGTCCATATAATGTCAATCGTCAGCGCCAATTGATATACATTGAGGGTTTTCCCACAAAATAGATTATCGAAGTGTGCCTCACTATTTATGCTAGAGGGTTGTCCACGGGTAAACATACAAATACCTATGTTTGGAAAATGGTTTTCGCTCATGGAAAATGCATGCTCTCGAGGTAGCTCAAGGAGGACTTGATATACGGGCATGATGAGCCGCGCCTCATCTATGACAAAGTGAGGATCCTCGTGCAGATTCGATGTCTTAGGTTGGTGTGTGCTTGGTTGCTTGACCATTCATGCATTTAGGTGAGGAATAGCCCTTGTAGGACTTATTCTATTGGGCTAGCTCACCCCATCGTGGGATCCTTTAGTACAAGAGATGTGCAGGAGATACGCGACAGAAATGATAATGAGAAGAAATTGATTTGGGCTTTGATTTATATTTGTAAAACATGTATTAGAATTTTAATTTTGATATATGTTTTGCAATAATAGTAGATATTTAAACTCTATGGGACTATGGTCCCAGTCATGTACATGTTAGGTTGGATAGCTTCATATGGGCCATTTTTACCGTATAGTGGACCTCCGTGTGGTCGTCAGATAATATCAGATAGGTTTGCCATAAAAATGCACAGGTTGTATTTTGGGTAGAGCTCCCACAGCTGAGACCCGGCCTCTTAAATCATAAAACCGGAAAATGGACTAATGCGTGGTGTTCGACATCCACGACCTCCGCGGTCGAAGCTGTCAAATGCACTCGTGATTTGGGTGTCACAATAGCATTGATTTGATGATTAAAAGAAAACCAATCAAGAAAACAACTCTAATTTGGATATTCAAATTAACTAAACCAAACTCACAAGTCACAATCACTAAGTAGAAAACCTAAGACTGGCTAAATCTCATCTAAATCCTAATCCTGTGTCGGGCTGATTACATCCAATGACTTCCCAATTCCCGAGGGTCCTATTGACCACCGCCAACCTCACAATACTGGTGTCTCAAGTATCATGAGACCTATACATATAAATGCACATTGGCATCATACATCCATACTTCACAAAAAGGTAAATTTATACAAAAAGGAGTTGTTTCATTAATTATCCCAAACTGGTCTTTTTACCCGCATTTTTACAAAATACACAACAAGGCCATATATGGCCATTTCTTCGTTCCTAAGAACTCGATGCGTCCCATCCCCAGAACCTTCATTTCTCAAAGAATTTTCCCCACCTGGACAGCACCCCAGATGGATTATCCTACATGGCTACCTCACCATGCACATGCACCATTACAACCAAACATTCACAAAACATATGCTCTACCAACGTTGCACAGAGCATTAATTAATTTGGCCCACCCACTCATGTCTCGAGCTTCCTCATTGACCACGCATGCCTAAGCCAATAGTACGCTTTCAAAACAAAAGGTTTTGTCTTCGAAAACACACCTACCGAGTTTCTCAAAGAATATGTTGACTGAGGCTTAATTGTCGATCATTTTTCGAATAATGGCGTGATCACCCTCAAAGATGAAACCGTTGGACAACTCTCCAAGGCAATTCTTCGGCACCTTCCCAAAATTCCTTTCTGCCAACCATTTTCCTTTTTCTTCATGTCACAGAACTCACACCTATTACTCTAGGTTCCCTAAGGCATATGAAATGCAATATTCCATTTTCACAACAATTCATGTTATTATATTAACTGCGCATTTACTTAACCGAATTTATCCACAATCATCATACATGTTAATATTTATCAAGCATGCATAAATATATTTAACGAAACATCACATACCATGCATAATTATAAATGATACATATACTTTCCTCCTATGACAAACTATATTACATCATAACATACATTAACATGTCATATCTACACGTATGTTATCTACAGTCATAACACACAACTTAACTCGGCAAGACTATCCCCGACTGACACAATGTCCAATTACGTAAACATGGAGGCAATGTTGACTAATGGGATTTCCATAGAGCTCAAGAAATCTAAATCTAAGTTCCTGATCTAAGAAGTTGTTACAGACCAAGTCAGAGGTCACACAATGACTAGGGCAAAATTTTCACCCTACTAGCCCACCCTACCTGGTCCAAAGCCCTATTCACCTACCCAAAGACCCACTTCCCTCCAAAGGACTCAATGGAAACTTGACCTGTCAGGTCATAGAGTCTAATAATACCCAAATTGGAGTTCGGACGAAGAAGCATAATCCTCCAAGTTAGAGGTCATTACGATTCGCAAATTTTACCCTGACAAACCTACCTTACCTACCCGAACGCCCCTTCTCGGCTGGCTCCAGAACCCACTGCCCTCCAAAGGAATCTGGATGGAAACTTGACTCAATGGGCTTTCCATAGAGTCTAAGAACACCCGAATCGGAGTTCGGACGAAGAAGTTATGACCTTCCGAAGTTGGAGGTCACACATGACTAGGCAGCCTTACCCGGACAGCCTACCTTACCTACCCGAACGCCCCTTCCTGGTCGGATCCAGCACCCACTACCCTCCAAAGGCATCCAGATGGAAACTTGACTCAATGGGATTTCCATAGAGTCTAAGAACACCTGAATCAGAGTTCGGACGAAGAAGTTATGACCTTCTGAAGTTGGAGGTCACACATGACTAGGCAGCCTTACCCGGACAGCCTACCTTACCTACCCGAACGCCCCTTCCCTGCTGACTCTAGAACCCACTACCCTTCAAAGGCATCCGGATGAAAACATGACTCAATGGGCTTTTCATAGAGTCTAATAACAATCCGACCTGAGTTCTACGAATAGTTATGACCTTCAAGTTGGAGAACACACAGATCAGGCGTACCTTACCCGGACAGCCTACCTTACCTACCCGAACGCCCCTTCCCGGCTGGCTCCAGCACCCACTGCCCTCCAAAGGCATCCAGATTGAAACTTGACTCAATGGGCTTTCCATAGAGTCTAAGAACACCCAAATCGGAGTTCAGACAAGAAAGTTATGACTTTCCGAAGTTGGAGGTCATGCATGATCCTAGCCGGACGGAACCCATACGGGGTGAACCCATCTGGGGTGAACCCATTCAGGGTGACCCCATCCAGGGTGAACCCATCCGGGGCTGACTGAACCCGTCCGGGGTGACCCCATCCTGGGCCGGCTGACCCAGGTGAACAACCCTTCCCTTAGACTATTTAGGGTAAACTGACCATAACTTGGGCTACCGAGGTCCAATTTGAGAAATTCAAAAGCCTAGCACTGCTCAATCGACGTGATACAATTTAATTAAGGACTTACTACCAAACTCCCTTTATTTCCTACCCAAAAACCAGTTCTAAGGTCCGGTTAAAGTGTACTACCACAATATGGCAGCTTCCCATGGTTCAAAACACAACCAAACATTCCCCTTAGGGCAAGACAACCACACCGTCATTTATTTTAACTCTAACACATAAAAATGGAACACAAGGACAATTACTTAGTCCCAAAAATCAGTCCTCAGACTATCCGTAAACAGTCCCGAAATCTCTAGCACACTGTCCCAAAGTCTTGGAACGGTTCACACGGCTACTCACAACCTCATACAATCCAAGCCATTTGAATGGCCCTTAAACAAGCATTAAACCAAGTAGAGAAAACTCCCTACTGAGTTTTTGTCAAACTTCCAACTCCGTCCTATGCGGGGCTCGTGAGGTTAAACTCTTCTTGCTTCACCCGAAACCGTTTGGCCCAATCGTTGGGAAATTTAGAGAGAAGGTGGAGTCTCTCTCTAAAACTCTCTTTCAAATCTAGTTTGTCTTTTCTCTTCCTCCCTCTCCCAACCGGTCGAGAAGATAGAATTCAAGCAAGATGTCCCCACTTGCCACTTGTCCAATTCTAAGTGGCTCGATTACTCCTTATCACCTTATCCATCTACCTTGGATTTCCCTCCAATCATGTGTTGCCACATGTCCATGTGGGTCCAACACTTGAGCTCAAGTTGACTGAATCTACACCTGACACGTGGCATATTGTGAGCCACTCCAATTGCGCCAAGTGTTCCCCAATACGCTCGTTGCCTCGAAAAAACGTGTAAATTCCGACTGTCTCAAAATTCGACGAAATTCGATGCGGTGGTTAGATTTTATAAGACGATTCCAACGGTGAAGTCTGTTTCATCATCCGAGATCTATAAAAATTTTGGGTTTTAATCAAAATTACCGTTTTACCCTTTTTAAGAAAGTTCGAATATTCCCGGGTTTTACATCCAAGGACACTAAACTCATTCATTGATGGTAGATTATCTTATGTAAATGCTACTCTTTCTCAAGCATTAACACCCTATTCTCATAAGTAGGTCATATTGCATCTCTACCTCAAACCATAGATTAGAGAATGGCTTAAGCATAAAAAAACCCCATAAGCCACATGTAAACCATAAATATCTCTATATTATGACATTTAAATTAAATTTCATTCATTTTCTAACCCAATAATCACTTCTTGTCTCATATTGAGTCACAAATCATGAAAATGTTGATCAAGTACTTGCAAGCATTAAGAACAAAATGAAGCAATCAATGAAATAAAGATTAAGCATCCTAGAATTACAAACCAAACCCTAAGCTAATGTTCATGGTTTAGGCTACATTGTAGCCCTAGAAAACAAGTTTAGCTCATGTTAGAAGAAAAATATAACCATAAGGACAAAGATAGATATAGAAAGAGAGAGAGAATGAAACTATGTAGTAGAATCGTCTTCAATCTTCCATGTTGTTCTTCTCCTTGTCTCTCAGGGTTTCTAATGTGTTCTTCTCTCCAAGATCTCTCTTTCAAATCCTAAGACATCTTTCTTTTATAGCCTCCCCGAAAAATGGGCTTTCCATGCACGTGCTTGGCACACATTTGCGAGGAAGACTTAGACATGAAAATTAGAGTTTAGAAACTTAAAAGAATTTATAATCATCACCAAAAAAAATTAAAATACACTAAGAACAAGAAGAAATTTTGAGCGTTTAAGACACTCAACAACATGCTTCAAATAAATATGCCTTAGAGTAAGTCAAACTATATATCACCCTTCTCCACTTGAGGTAACTCTTATCCTTCATTTTTCTATTTGTACTTCATGAAGAGTAAGCTACACCTTGGTTGGGGGAGTAATTTGAGAAGAAAATTTTTTCATCAAGAATTTTAAAGTTAAAATTTGATTTTTTTTTAGTTTATTTTTTGCTTGTTTGTGTGTCATATGAGTTAGAAGGTGCAAAATTCTATCTTAAGTAGTATTGACCTTGAGCTTGATAATTGTTAGTTTAGTTGGGACACTTAAGTGTTTATGAAATCTTGAATTTAAGGAATCTAATGGTTGTGGGGGACTTGTTTTAATGACCCCCTTCCTTTTCAAAACATTATTTCCTTTTGAAACTTGAAAATAACACACACACAAGATCTCTTATATACAGTTTGGGTCTTGCCCCTTCTTCTCGAATACCACTTACTTTAAGATGCTACATAGACTCTTTTAGTAATGGACACCTTCAAAAGAGATCTAATAAGCCCCACTTATTAAAAAAAAATGATAAAAATAGAAAAGGAAGAACAAAATAGTGAGTTGATTCAATTGGAATCCCGTTCATAGTCTGAGTTGAATTTAATGCCTAGTGCCTTAAGCCAACTAGTTGAGAGTCACTAACTTCAATACTTGCTACATGGGACAAATAATGGATCATATTCACTAAGTAGGTACCTTATTGCTTAGGTAGTTAGCTTACAGCAAAGTTCGAGAGGAACTTAATGCCCAATGCCCTTAGCCAACTGATGGGGAGCCACCAATGGATCTCTACTACATGAGCTACTCCTTAGAAATCTTTAGTATTGCAAACCTACATGAAATAAAAAAGAATAAAATAAATATCAATAAAAGGTGAGTTCTCAACCTACTATAGTCCTTTATGTATCAAAAGGGTGAGTTGAATTTGGTTAAGGGGAGCTTTGGAAACTTAATCTATATTTGAGATCTTACAAACACACTTGCAACAAGTTCCTTAAAGAAAGAGTGATTGAGACCTTGGTGGCAAGATTGCCTTTATCACCATACCTTATGAGACCTTACTTGAAATAATAGATAACTTGAGGTCCTTGCAAAACTAATTTATTTGTTACATCTTTTTCAATGCTCTCTTGATATTACTAGCACCATTCAAACTCATGAGATCTTTTTAACTTGGTCCATTGCTAAGGGGACTAGCAATAAGCTGGTTATGTTAGTGATGTGCCCTAAGGTAATAGTGTAATTGTTATTACTTTCATATTTCAATAATAAAGAGGCATTTTCATTATCATCTTACAATTATAATTTGGTGATTTACTCCATGAATAGTTGATTCCACTTATGGTCATCAAGTGTGTGACTTGATAGTAGAACCCTGGACTTTAAATGGAATACTATTCTAAATTTTCCCTGGTCGTTCATTATTGGTGGAGCAATAGTAAATTAAGACTAGTATGGAGTGTGACTGATAATCATGTTCTACTGATCATGGATATATGATATTAAGTCAGCTCATAAGTACATGTTGGTGAACATTGTACTAGATCGACCCACCATGAGAATACTACATGGATTATAAGTCACAAGTACTTCTCATCATAATAATGTCTTCTTTTTTGTCCTTCGACCTAACACCACCATAGGTCCCTACATGAGGAGCTTTATTTTTTGACACAATTCAGCATCATCTATAATAGGGTGGCAATATATACTATAATTGGACATAGAATAAATCATGTAGAGGGATGAAAGTGGATGAAAGGGATTTGTCCCTTCTTTTAGAGAGATATCTGTGGGCCCCTCGACATGTGAGACTGGAAATTGCATAGTCAAGATCAAATGAATTAATAAGGGTTATTAATGTCATTTGTATTATCAATTTGATATTGAGGTCTATAAAATCACATGACTGAACTTTACAAGGGGAGACATAGTCCATGCCTATGTTCAATTAGGGATATCGTGAGACAAAGGACTAATGACATTTATTATGGATTAGGTTGTTGTTTATTGACATCCACATAATTCGTGGTCATCATAATGCCTTGCTAGAGGCCGTTTATGATCCGTGGGCTCGAAATGGATTTTTTAGCCCACTGCCAACATTATGTAGACCTAGGGTCACTCCTCACATGTATCGGGCCAGGTCCAACCCTTGGGCTTAAAATTGGTATTTAAACCCAAGGGATCCCTATGCTGGACTATCTATTCTCGCTTTCATGCCTGAGAGAGGCTAGCTTATGTTTCCGAGACTTAATATGATGCCAGCACACTCAAGCTTCTCTCTCTCGGTTTCCAAGAAGGCCTCGTCTTGCGGTAGATAGTTGCAGGGTAGAGCATCCCGCGCACCTTTCGCTCCACACAAGGAGGGTTTCACGCACACACGAGGCTGTGAAACAAGTATATTCTAGTGCGAATAAGGTATTCTTCCATCCCTGAATCATCTAATAGGATCACATGGATCCTTGGTCGGGTTAGAAAAAGGTGAAAATTTTAAATTTTTCCACTGTGAATGTATGTTTAATCGCCATTATAAACCTAACAGGTTAGGGGTATGATAACCACTTAAAAAGAGGATTTTTTTTATACTTAATATTCCTAAATTAAAACCCTTTTTTTGTTATTAATGGTTTTATTGAGTACATATATGCTTTTAGGCCTTTGTAGGCACCTTTATGACTCTTAGAATCATTGAGTAAAGGAATAAGAACATCTCGGGACCTCTTATGCAAGCTTAGAAGCTCTTCGAAGCAATTCATACGAGTTGGGACCATCATAGCATGATTACATGTAAGAGGATGGAGGTTGAAAAGACAAGTCAGGAGCATTTCGCTTTACAACACTCTATTTTTGAACTGCTCCCCTAAGTACAGCAAAATTTCACATTACCACCTCTCTTTGGCCGATTTTGCACTACATCCAACAAGTAAGGCGAAATTTTGCTCTGCTCCCCAGTACCTGTGCAAAATTTGCGGGAAACTGAAAATAGAAAGTCTTGTGTTCAAAGTTCAAGAAAGTGAGTTGTATATGGTTAGGAATCCTATGGATCACAAAATCATCCCACAAAGATGCATTATTCCACTTATAAATAGGGCTTGGGAGATCAAAACAAAATGAGAAAATATTTACATTATTTTCTTGTATTTTAGGATTTCTCTTGTTTAAGAAAACCATTTTTCTTTCAATAAAGCTTTTAGCACATTTCCTTTACTATTTTTTATTTCTTTATCATTCATGGTGTAAAGACTTACCATGAGTGAGTTGTCGTCTTTCTCTGGGTGAGATGGATCCCATCCACCCACCATGGTGACAAAAGGGGACGATAGTGCTTCCTATAAAAGAAAAGCTTTTCTATAGTTTTATAGAAAAGAAGGTCATGTGTACATCGGTTGGGGACACCCTATATGGGGTGGCAATAGTCCTAGTTCCCCTTACTATCCGTATAGGAGTCTCTCTTTATAGCACCCCTTTCCGGTCCGACCCGATTGGTGGATCCGAACCGGTTCCGGGATGCTTGTTTAATTCATTTTATTTATTTATTTCAAAAATGTTGTGACCCAAATCCTCGACCTGACCTGAATGGCAGATCCGAACCGGAGCCCGGTTTACTCAGACTGTTTTCATTTATCTTATCAAAACATTTTATTTATGTCATTTCATTTTAGAGTTTTCAATTACACATAAGCATTTCAAATGGTAGGCCCATACACATTTACTTTTATACAACACATTTACAAAATGGTGTATCATGCCTTTACAAAATGATATACAACAATAGTTCAAAGATTAACTCTTTTGTTCACAAAAGATCACATGTTCAAAAGAAATGATATGCATATGACGGGGCATATACATATATGCCTAATCCTTTCCATGAGTCGCGCTTTTGTTCTTAGTCTTTCCCTGCTCACTGATACTACAAGACAAGCTGTAACTACATGCTAAGCATTTTCATGCTTAGTGGTTCTATACAGTTATATTCCAATTTTCAGTTTAACACGACATGCATTTATCATAAAACCATGCCTTTTATATCAAACTATACTCATGCTTATTCATTTTCACATGCTTTCACTTTACAAATCATTGATCATATCAAAATATGCATTTTCACATGCAACAAATCATTTAACTCAAAACATGAGATTCAAACATATACTCTTAAGGACGTATTTAGTTTACAAATCTCATTTTCACTCATCAAAGTTTGTTATTTCACTTTGTCTATACAATTCACATTCATGATGAATTCCATTCGGTGAATCCTGTCCTTTTTGTCATTCTGTAATGTGCTTACACATTTAACAATTTTGGTCTCCCATCATGACGGACGTTGATTGGTGCACCCCACCATGTGATCATTTAAAAATTCCATACGCCATCATGACGGATGCTGGTTGGTGCATCCCGCCAAGTGGGACATTTTAACAATGTCATACATCATCATGACGGATGCCGATTATGCATCCCGCCAATGTGGGACATTGAATACTCCTGTCATTTTCATGACTGGAGCATGGTCGATCGTTCATCCCACCATGTTGGTCATTCCTAAGATATCAATTCAATTCAGGATGTCAAGAATTGACTAAACACATAAAATTCAATTAATCACTCACATGCAATTAATTGTCAAACATTTCAAATATCACATTTTCAAATCCATATGCACTTTCGTAATATCATTTCAAGGATATACTCATTCCATATAATCATTTCAGATTTATTTGGTAAACTACCAAAACACTTGAAATCTGAATATAATTACGGTGAACAAAGAACTAATGATACTTGAATCATAATAGATCCGAATAACTAACCGGTCGTAGGTCGTTTTCTCTGATCTCGCCCTAGGTTAGGTGGTCCTCACCCATCCCTAGTCGATAACAATTACATCACTCTTAGTGGATAAACAATTATTATACATTTTGTGAATGCCAATTAATATTCGTTAACGCTTTTGGGTTAAGACACTAAGTTTGCCCAAAGACGAACTCGCCGAGGCAACGAGGTACGGTACATTTTTCATTTAGTTTTATCCTTATTTGAACCCCCATTAATAATTTATTAGGGTCCTTAAACTATCGGTGTACGAAAACGAGACTTTTGGAACAACAATCCAAAAATTTATCTCTATGAACAGTATTTACGACGCGGCGTAGGCCTTTGCCTCGGCGTATCCAAGGGGTGCCATTTTGGCACCTCGGCCTCGCCACGACGAGGGTATCCCACACCTTAAAGTAGGTCTACGCCGCGACGTGGGTTCCTTACGCTACGGCGTAGGAGCCCGTTTTTGCCCATATTTTCTAGTTTTCCTCTTTTTTGCGATTTCCTCCAAAAATCCCAAAACAAAACATAGGAATCACTCCCAATAACATCCTAATATCATCCTAAGCCAACCATAAGCAAAACCCATGGATGGATTAAGGTTTTTCTAACCTAAACATCAAATACAACTTTCTAGGGTTTAGGTTCATACCTTGAATCCCTTTGAATCTTCTTCACCCAAGATGCTTGATCACTTAGAAGCAAGAAATGGGAAGAAATCACACCAACAATCTTGATCTTCTCTCCTTGCCCTACCTTTTCCTCATTTTCTCCTCTCAATCCCTCCCAAATTCGTTTTTTCCCAAATGCACAAATGTGCTCTTCTAAAACCACATTTGGTCTATTCTCTATCTTGCTGCAAGGCTGCGTTCGCTTATACACAAATTCCATCATTTTTATCCTTGGTCTTAATTTCACTTTTCATTTATCATTTAATTTATTTTATCATTTAAGCTTTTTCTATTTTGACCTTATGTCCTCATTTTACAAAATTCCAAATTTTCCCCTTTTTCACTGGGCTTTATTTTCAAGTTCAATCAATTTCATTTTAGCATATAATATTTAATCATATGCTCACATATTCATTTCACTTTTCAATTTATCACTTTCCTAAAAACCTTGCTTAGCCTTCTCCATACTGAATATAACTAAATTATTATAAAACTTCTAAGGTATTTTTGGGGCGTTACACTCTTCTCTTACACTTAGATTTTTACATACTTATCAAGGTCTGAGCGGTATGTTGAGTGCTTAGGCAACACACCTTTAACCCATCATGCCGAGGGATTGTTTCTTGCCATGAAACACGAAAGAGTCGGGTTCAGGACTTATTAGACACCTTTAAAGGTCAATATTTTTTCTTTACTATACATCTAGAATATGAACATAATTTATATCTAAAAAGAGGAACCTAGGTAGAGTTCAGGGGATTAGTTATAGGCTGGTTTTTTGGGCAGACGATTGAGACAATCAACACCCCTTTAAATTGCCATGGTGAGGCTGGATTTGGTGAATTGAAAGCCCAAGATATTTTTAATTATTGTTTTTTTGGTGTTTAAGGTGAGATGTAAAACCATGTTTAAAATCAAACCTATTCTTTAAAATCAACAATCGAACTATTTTCTTTTTATTTTATGTTTTTAAAAGTAAAATAACCTCAAGAAAGTAACCTAACTTACACCATGAAAAGAGAAAACTCATCCCATTGGACGGCCCTAAGGCCATTATACCTACAGTAGTCCTAAGGTACCCGGGGTTGGAATTATGTTTTATAAATTTTTCTTTATTCCTTGAGCTCTTAAGTAACTACCCGACATAGGACGAATCACATGTGTACTAATTTTTCTTCATTAGTAGCCACCTCATGCATACCTTAAGGGTTTTGTTGAGGTTGAGATGGAAACCTTCCTCTCTTTTGAGGTGTGTATAAGTTATCAAGCCTTGAGAGGGTATTTTGCATGATATCCATCTTGTGAGCCATGTCACTTTGTGATTTATCCATGATGTCCATTATTAGGGGAAATTTCTTGTTTATTCCCCTTTCCTTACCCATAAAATCATTAACTTTATTAGTTAATTTCAGCAAGGCTTGTTTTGTGCATTACTTGAAGAAAAGGCATGTTGTTGATTTTGCCCTTGACTGAAATTCTCATTTTGTTTCCAAGAGAGGTTAGGATGATTCCTTCAATTTTGATTGTAAGTATTACCATAGTTGTTGGAGTTCCTGAATTGAGGAGGTTTATATTGATCAACAAAGTTTTCTTGTCCTCCTTGATGGTTTTCCTCCAATGGAGCATACGGACATTCCTCCATGATGTGATCATTAGAGAAACAAGTAGATTAATAAGTGGGTTTTTGTTGCTGATTTACATTGCCTTCACCTTGTGTGTGCCCTTGCTCTTAAGTCATTCTAATATTCTAGAGAGTTGAGCCACTTTGGCCTTCAAAGCCATGTCTTCATCCACTTGATACATACCTCCTCTAGATTTGGAAGAGGGTCGAGTTTGCTGATTCGTCCTATATAGGGAGGTTACTTAGGAGCTCAATGAATGCACAAAAATTTATAAAATCTAGTTCCAACCCTGGGTAGCTCACAAGCTACTATAGGTATAGTGGCTCTAGGATCATCCACTGGATGGGTTTTCTCCTCTCACGGTGTAAATTAGGTTACTTGCTTGTGATTACTTTACTATAGGAAATAGAAAATAAAAGAAAAAGAGTGTGAAGTTACTAATTAGAAAAAAAAAAGGTTTTATCTTAGAAGGAATATGTTGATTGATTTTGGAAAACAATAATTAAAACAGATATCAAGCTTTGGATTCACTAAATCTGGCCTCACCATGGCAATTCAGAGGGGGTTTGATAGTCCCGATCGTCTACCTAAAAAAAATAGCCTATAGCTATCCCTTGAACTCTACCTAGGTGTCTCTTAGAATATATTGATCGTATTCTAGATGTATAGTAAAGCAAAAGTATTAACCTTTAGAGGTGTCTGATAGGTTCTCAACCCGATTCTTTCCTGTTTTCTGACAAGAAACAATCCCTCAGCATGTTGGGTCAAAGGTGAGCTACCTAAGCACCCAACATACCACTTAGACCTTGCTAAGTAACCTAAAATCAAATTGGAAGAGAAGAGAGACTCCTATATGGATAGCTTGGGGAACCAGGACTATTGACACCCCATATAAGGTGTCCTAACCTAATGTACACACGACCTTCAGGCATCTAATATAGTAGAAAAGCTTTACCTTTTGTATGAAGCACTATCGTCCCCTTTAGTCACCATGGTGGGTGGATAGGATCCACCTCACCCCTTGAAAAGCGACTACTCACTCATGGTAAGTCTTGACTCCATAAAGAAAAGCAGTAAACTGAAAGCTTTATTGAAAGAAATATGATTCTCTCAAACAAGAGAATTCCTAAAATACAAGAAAAAATGTAAATTTCATTTTCTTTTGTTTTGATCTCCTAAGCACTATTTATAAGTGGAATAATACATCTTGGGGGGTTGATTTCGTGATCCATAGGGATTACTATCGATATACGACTCAGTAGTGAAAAATTCTCCAAATTTGTCTTTTCAACCTCCATCTTGTTATGCAATCATGCTATCATGGTCATAACTCATCTGAATTGCTTCCAAGAGTTTCTAAGCTTGAAAAAGAGATCTCAAGATGCCCTCATTTCTTTACCTAATGATTCCAAGAGCCGTAAAAGAGCCTAAAAGGGTCTATAAGTGTACATGTACTCAATAAAACCATTAGTAACGATTTTGGGACTAACAACTCACATAATTAGCTAAGTATGAGTTTCCAACATAAAAAGGGTTTTAATTTGGGATAATTAAGTATGTAAAAATGCCCCTTTTGATCAGTTATCCCCCCCCCCCCCCACACACACACACACACACCAGCTTATTGCTAGTCCCTTAGAAAAGGACTAAACATAAATAAGGAAAGGCGATCAAACCGTTTTTTAAAACTAGAAATGCATAATAAATAAATAAACATGAAAGCAAGAAAAAATTAAAGGATAGATATGAGTTTGAATGGTGCTAGTAGTATCAAGAGAGCATTGAAAAGGATTTAACAAATCAATTAGTTTTACCTAGACCCCAAGTTATCTACAATTTCAAGAAAGCAAGGTTTCAAAAGGTATCGTGATCAAGGCAATCTTGCCTCTAAGGTCTCAATCAATCATTCCTCAAGGAACCTGGTGAAAGTGTGTTTGTAAGATCTCAAATATAAAGTTTCCAAAGTTCCCTGCAACAAATTTCAACTTACCCTTTTAATACATAAAGGACTATAGTAGGTTGAGAACACACCTTTTATTCATAGTTATTTTCTTTTTCTTTTTTTCATGCAGGTGTGCACTACCAAAGATGTCTAAGCAGCAAACCATGAAGCAAAGATCCATCAATGACTCCCTACTAGTTACTTAAGGACATCAGGCAGTAAGTTCTCCTCGGACTTCACTCCGAGCTAACCACCTAAGAAACAAGGTACCTACATTGTGAATATGATCCATCTTCTATCTCATGTACCAAGTAGTGAAGTCAGTGACTCCCAACTAGTTGGCTTAGGGCACTAGGCATTAAATTCCCCTCGGATTGTGCTCGAAATTCCAATTGAATCAACTCACTATTTTTTATTTTTCTTTTTATTTTCTTTTGCGTATGTGAGGCTCTTTAGCCCTCTTTTAAAGGTGTCCCAAAACTAATTGAGTCAATAGAGCATCATCAAGTAAGTGGCATTCAAGAAGAAAGGGCAAGACCCAAAGGGTATAAGAGATCTTGTGTGTGTGATTTTCAAGTGTCAAAATGAAATATTATTTTGAAAAACAAATGGGTCATCAAACCAAGTCCCCCACAACCATTAGATTCCTTAAAATCAAGATTTCATAAACACTTAGGTGTCCTAACTTAACTAATGATTATCAACTTCAATGTCAATACTACTCAAGATAGAATTTTGCACCTCCTTACTCTTAGGACACACAAACTTGCAAAATAATAATAAAAAAAATTAAATTTAAAATTCTGGTTGAAAAAATTTTCTTCTCAAATTACTCCCCCCAACCAAGGTGTGGCTTACCCTTCATGATGTGCAAATAGAAAATAGGTAGGATAAGAGTTACCTTAAGTAGAGAAGGGTGCTCTATTGCTTACTCCAAGGCACATCTCTTTGAAGCATGTTAGCACATGTGATTCTCAAGAGTGATAGATGCAATGTGGCTCATGTGTTTATATTGCTCACCTTGTGATTTGAAGTTTTGTGTTGACACCATGTGATTCACTAGCTTAGGTTACATGTTTGGTATCAACTTAGAGAGATCATGCGAATCTTGAGAGAAAAAGAAGCAACTCTTTCAAAAAATTAAGTTAAAAGTAAATTCAATAATAAAAATTAACTTAGAAAGCAAGTAAATCACAAACTACTTTGTCTTGGCTAGTTAGTCTTGTCACGCCCCCAATCCAGGTCCGACCCGATTGGTAGTCGAACCGGTTTCGAGTGCGAAACCATATATTAAGGACTTCTTACCTTTTTTTTTATAACCAGCAATCATTTACATTTACAAATGAACTACAATCGGAGTGGTATATATTAATTTATACACATATACTAAGTCCCATTCTATACAAATACACATACATATACATATCTAATACAACATCGAGATGGAACATTCTTGGTGAGCTGTCTGCGAGATGGCGTCTGGTGGTGTGGAATGTCCTGTCTCTTTATCTCTCTTACGATTACCTACGGATTGAACACCCATGCTAGCTTTAAACGGAAATTGGGAACATATAAACGATAACGACCAATAACATTAATCGCCGTCACTATCTTTTTACATTTACTTATGCATATAACGAAACTATTCTTATGGCGTTTAACTCATCTCATATTAACCACATGTAGATTTTATTCTTGAGGATTCCTTATCATTATCTTGTTCATATTACTTTCTGTCATGTATTTTACGGAGTTGTAACTCATATCTACTACATGTATGATAGATCAATCATATTCAAAATGGCTTATACGTATCTGATAGCAGTGAGGAACAAATCAAATCATATCAATTTCATACGAGTTCAAATCGGATGATGCAATACATATTAGACTCCTTATCACTATCACGGTAAAGCCATTAATCAACTCCTTTAGAAATTACATTTATTGATGCTGGGATGCCCAGTTAAATCCTTTTAGTTTTTCGTTTTATAAATTTTCATTTTCAAAATTATGACTCGAATCCTTACTTGGCAGATTAGGCGGATCCAAGGCTGGAGCAGTTTGCTCGGCGTTTTCAATCGAAACATTCTTCCGTCTTATTAAATTTTTCTTTTCAAAAAGTCGCGACCCGAATCCCGACTTGACCAGGTTGGCGGATCATTTGGAGCAGGTTTACTCGAGCGTTTTCAATCAAAACATTTATTTCGTCTTATTAAATTTGCCTTTTCAAAGTGTTGCGGCCCGAATCCCAGGCTTCCCGACCCGGTTGGCGGATCAGCTGGAGCCGGTTTACTCAGGCATTTCGATTGTCTTTCCAACGTTTGTTTATGTTATTCCATTTTAGACTTTTATTACGAAAGCACTTCTTTCGGGCAATCCCATAAACACTTATAATTTCAAAAGACCCTTAACATTTACATTCAACAAAATGCATTTACAAAATGATGCCTTTTTACTATGTCCGTGTAATGTAAAGAATACTTAAACAATACAATTTTTAATGTCATTTTTCGCTTATCGGTTTGTGATTTCACATATAGGTATAAGTCAACATTCTACTTGAATTCACTTAGGGAATCCACACTTACATTTGTCATTAAGTAGCAATGTGATTTCACATTTACGATTATGATTCACTTTAAGCTATAGAATTGACATTCGCCTTGATTCGATTCTTTGAATCCGCATGCGATTTTGTCATTCGATAACAATGTGATCTCACATTGTCTCCTTTAGTCTCACGTTTTAGGTACATAAATTCGGCGTTCCGCGACAAATTCGGTTGTTGAATCACATGCATTTGTCATTCGGTAGCAATGTGATTTAAGCATTAACAATATGATTCACTTTAACTTACTAGAATTGACATTCATGGCGAATTGATTCTTGAATCTGTCTGTTTCTGTCATTCGATAACAATGTGATCTCACATTCAATATCAAAATCTCACATTTGGCTATAGAATTGACATTCCACGACCAGTTCGATTGTTGAATCCATACATTTGTCGTGTTAGCAATGTGATTTCGCGTTTAACAATATGATTCACTTTAACTATAAATTGACGTCATGGCGGTCAGGAGTTCTTTGAATCACATTGTTTGTCGTCATTAGCAATGTGATCTCACATCCAATATCATAAAATCTCACATTTTGGCTATAAAATTCGACTATTCATGTGATTCGATTGTTTGAATCACATGCATTTTTGTCATCGATAACAATGTGATTTCGCATTAACAATTACGGTTACCTTCATGTGAAGTCAGTTAGTGAATCCCGTCATGTCGGTCGTCGATGATACATTTCAAATCAATTTACTTTTATCGATATTTAAACATCGTTGATTCATGCACATGCATACGATGTAATGAGACATTTCGAATAACAATCATTCAAATCAATATATATATATACTTATATATATATATATATATTTACAATTAGCATTCTGTAGATCACAATCGCATTTTGTCTTCATATCATTTATGTATATTAGTAAATGTTTCAAATAACAATCAACAAAATCCCAATATATATATGTATATATATTTCACAATTAACATTCATAATAGATCACAATCGCATTTCAATTCCAATATTACTTTCGTATTATCTTTTCAAAGATATACTCAATCTATGTACACATTTCATATACTCATTTACGTATGCTAGTTTATATACTCGTTCAGTATATATTTTATGTATACTCATTCCATGTGTTCCTCACATTATACTTATTCATGTATACTCAGCTATTACACTCATTCACATATTCATTCATGTATACTCATTCATAAACTCATTTACATATACTCGTTTCATTTGTTATCATTTTCTGGTTATATGTGATAATAATAATATATCACTTAACCACATTATGTGTTCATGACATATTGCCTCGCATGTTCACAATCATGTTTCAATCCGTTTTCATTTTCATTTTCCACCGTCATTTCATGTTTCATGAACACATCTTTATTTTCATTTTCTACATTTTCCTTGTTTCATGCCTATTACATACGCCTTCCTTATTCTTGTGAAGTATGATGGATGTGGAATCACACCTCATTCATATATTCTTAATCCTCTATGTATCTACTTTACTTAGGAGTGGAATCAATCCATCGGATCATCAAACTAAAGTTATGACATTTTCATACTTAAAACTAGTCGATTTCTGGAATTACCCTCGGGACGCTAGTGGTGTGCACTCATTTTTTTCCGGGGTCTTAACTTCATGTTTTGGTCCTTGTAATCATTTAAATAAGGTTCTAAGGGTTCTATTCAACTGAAATCACCCAATTCGGGCACCGGAACTCAAGTTCGTCTATAACTTGGACTTCTCTATGTTTGCTTTTGAAACCAGAATTTGGTTTGCCCTTGGTCCACTTCGAGTGGGTTTTATTATAGAGTCATAATTTGAAGATGTCTATTTCTATATGGATGGTTTTACTTGAAGTCTATTTTAATTGTCCACTTGAATCACTCAAATCGGATAATAAATGAGCAAGTTATGGCTAAAATACAAAAACTGGTCAAACTAGAAAGCGACAGAACGGGGTTAATGCTTAGGTACATGTCTAACTTGTCTTAGTGCAGTTAACCAAAAACAGGCAATTACAAGTTGTACTTTGGTACAAGTTCAAATTGTACCGATCTGAGTCTCAAGTGCCCAGAATGTGTTCTCCCATTTTCATGCACTTTTCCATCCCAAACTAAATCATACTTAATATACACTTCAAAATCATTTCAAATTCATCTTTTTTAACCTCAATTATCCTCAAATCATCTTTCAATGGGATATCTTTCATCAAAACCTTTCATGATTTTCTCCAAAAACACTTCATATGGGTCATAACCATACACACTTAAATACAAGATTTGTTGAGTTGTTCTAACTTGACTATTTTTACCTTGCTATTAATCAATGAATCCAACCTCAAAGGGAGGATTCCATGTTTTCTTTTACATTTGGGGTTTTACCCACCTTACTCCCATTAATCTATTGGGTTAGGATGAAATCCTATCAAACCCTAGAAAGAAATCAATTTCAACAAAGCTCATGTTGGGATGAACTTTTATCATTAGGTTTGGGGCAAACCATTAACCAAACAAAACCAAGGATCCATACCAAAAATCCAAGTCCATACTCAAAGTTAGTAGTTCCATACCTTTTTTTGGCTCCTCCATCTTCTTCCTCTTCTTCTCTTCTTCTTCTTCCTCTTCCTCTTCTTCTCCACTTTGCTTTCTTTCTGGGTTCTCCCCCAATTTAAGACCCAGGAATTTGGTCTTTTTAATCTATGTTCTAAGGCCATGTTTGGCCCTCTAAAAACCCATTTTGGGTTAGGATTTCGTATTTGTAAAGATTCCCTCATCTCTTGGCTATTTGAATTTCAACTTTCCAATATTTTATTTGGGCCTCTATTCTCATCAACTATGACTTTTAAGCCCCTTTTTGGACAAATTACAATTTTGTCTTAAGTTTAATAAACTTTAGGGTCTCGTTCTGGGTTTTAAGCATTTAACTCACGAAACAGTCAAATTATGCTTACAAAATACCCTAAACATGTCGAAAACGACTAGGGTATATTTCGGGGTGTTACAAGCCTCAAGGCAGAGACTAAGCCTGGATAGGTCTCATTGTTAGAGAATCAAGGGGGTTCGAAGATGAAATTTTTATCATTCTCCCCGATAGAGTGTGTAACGCCCCCAATGTGGTGTGAACATGTCACCCTCCATGTTGGGCAAGAAAAACCTTATAGGTTTCTCTTTATCCAACTTGTACAATTTTATGGCCATAGTCCTTTGGAACTTCTCCATATGGTATATTTTTCTCATAAGTTATTCATTAAATCGGGTTTGGTTGCTTATGACCTCACTCACCAATTTGCATAAAGTGTGCATAGAAATTTCAAAAGTAGTGACTAAGGGTCTAGTAGATGCTTGACTTACCTCATGTGCCTGACCTACCTCATCCTTTACTTCAGACAAGGCTTGGACTGTGCTCTTCTCCTTTGTGCATAATTCCTCATATCCTCTTGTCATTACCACTATAAAGGCAAGGAATCCCATAGCTTCTTTTGGGTTTATGATAAGAAGCCTACCTCCACTTAAGGAGTTAGGCATGCTTTTCATTCCAAAAGTCAACCCCCAAAAGATGTGGTATAGGAGAAGCCCGGTGTTGTGGCCATGATGGCTTGGTTGGGCCTTAAGTAGTGTCATGAACCATTCCCAATAGGCATGGAAAGTTTCTCCCTTAATAGAGGTCATACAATAAATTTGCTCAAGGGGATATTTTGTTTCTCTTATAGAGTAACCTCCTTGTTTTCGTCAAGCTCGAAATATGGCTTGGACTACCAGAAAATATAAGTACTAAAAGCAAAAACTAGAAAATCTATAAGTGGGGTTAGCCTAAAAATTAAATAAATAAAATAACAAAAAATACATAAAATAAAACAATCAAAATAACTAAAGCAAGTAAACTAAGATTACTAAAAAAAAGGCACCATCCCTAGCAACAATGCCATGTGATTCGTCATATGTTGGTTGTTACTTAGGAGCTCAAGGAATGCACAAAAATTTATAAAACCTAGTTCCAACCCTAGGTAACTCACAAGCTACTGTAGGAATTACTTTACTAAAATTTATAGTGGCTCTAGGGTCGTCCACTAAGATGGGTTTTCTCCTCTCACGGAGTAAATTAGGTTACTTTCCTGTTATTACTTTACTTTAGGAAATAGAAAATAAAATAAAAGAGTTTGAAGATGCTGATTTTAGAGAAAAGGTTTGATTTTTAGAAGGAATATGTTGATTGATTTTGGAAAACAATAATTACAAGAGATCTCGAGCTTTGGTTTCACCAAATCGAGCCTTACCATGGCAATTCAAAGGGAGGTTTGATTGTCCAGTTCATCTGCCTAAAAATACCATCCTATAGTTGATCCCCTAAACTCCACATAGGCGTCTTTTAGAATATATTGATTAAGCACATATTGTAGGTGTATAGTAAAGCAAAAGTGCTAACCTTTAGAGGTGTTTGATAGGTTTTCAACCTGACTCTTTCGTGTTTCCTAACAAGAAACAATCCCTCGACATGCTTGGTCAAAGGTGCGCTGCCTAAGCACCCAACATACAGCTCAGACCTTGCTAAGTACTAAGAAATCTTAGTGGAAGAGAAAAGAGACTCTTATAGGAATAGTTGGGGGAACCAATACTGCTACCGCCATACAAGGTGTCTCCAATTGATGTACACACAACTTTCAGGCCTCTAAAATGGTAGAAAAGATTTTGATTTTGTATTAAGTGATGTCATCCCCTTTGGTCACCATGGTGGGGTGGATAGGATCCACCTCACCTCAAAAAAAGCTACTACTCACTCATGGTGAGTCTTGACTCCTTAAAGAAAACTAGTAAGCTGAAATCTTTTTTTCTTTTCTTCATTTTTTTTTAGGTTAGCTAGGGGTAGCCTATTGAATGCTTAGAAACCGCATTGAATGGGCTTGTAGTAAAATGACCCATTTATCGTGATCTAATTCCTTTTTTCACTAAAGAAAGATGATTCTCTCAAATAAGAGAAATCTCAAAATACAAGAAAAAAAATGTAAAGTTCATTATCTTTTGTTTTGATCTCCTAAGCCCTATTTATAAGTGGAATAACACATTTTGGTGGTTGATTTCATGATCCGTAGGGATTCTTATCCATATACTGTGATGCCCCAAACCGGGGGTCTCGTTGACCAACCGTTAGCCCGCAGAAATACTACCTTAGGTAATCGTATACCTAAGCTTTGATACCAAACAGGTATCAAATACTTGTGGATACCGTGTAACTCCACACCACATCGTTATGTCCCATTCATCAGGAGCCATTTATCCATATTTAAGTTAAAAATATGCGAAAGTACATTTAAAATAGTCCGTAAGAGTTTGATCACGACCATAATTATTACATACCGGAACTAGATTATTCCACAGTTTTACAAAAAAGATTTATCAAAGCCACATGTTAGACTTCTTCACAATTGTGGCCTTGAATGAGCGTCGTCCACCGGTGTACACCCTGCACCTGAAATGTTTTCTCATATAGGGTGAGCCACGCCTTAATGTAACATTTCCTGGGCGCAGGCTACTCCCACCTGCGCACATGCAATGGTCATGTTCCACAGATTCACACTCACATTCCAAGTAAAAACATGCAATTTCTACTATGGAATCTTACAGGCCATACCGTGAAATGAGATGAGACTCAATCATGTACCATGTCCTCAATTCTTACCGAATCCCAACATTCCCCTGAGTCCTTACCGACTCCTACCACACAATGCAAATTCTAATGTGTGATAAAATCCATCATCTGTGGATTACATCCAATGATCATTTTACAAAAATAATTTATTTGTTTTCAAACCAAAATATTTTTGGAAGTTACACCTCAATGATCATTTGTATACAAAACTGATGTCTCTTTTATGGGCAGCAAATTTTTGGTGTGGCACTGCAGGCTTCGTAGGCCTAAACACTTTCACGGGCTTTCACCATTGGAAATAAGTATAACCACAAATACTAGGTCTTACACCCATAGCCCATCCTCGCTTGCTACTACCCGACACATATTTTCTGCTTGGCTAGCTTTCTTATGTAACAAGGCACTTATCGACATCATCAATTCAACGAATGAGCCCACGCCCAATCAATCACCAAACGCAGTATCACAGTAACCATGTACTCCAACCCATTCAATGCGATATCTCATGCATATAATGCAATGTTTGTCGCCAGCAAGTATCATGCCAAATGTATAATGAATGCTACATGGACAACATAATCCACACCACTCACCGGATGTCATGGACAAATTACATCACCTACATATGACTTTTGTACTGCATTTCATTCATGTCAAGACATTATGCACGCATATATCAACATCAGCATACAACATGTCATTCTATGTTCAAGCAATGACACACACAGAATCAAGCCATGTAATGGCCATTTGCACATAAAATTCAACATGTCAATACATTAGAACATACATATTGACATCCAAACATGTCACTCCTTAGTCAAGCAATGACACTCTCTAACAAGTCATACAATGGCCCCAAAGGAAGCCACAAACAATCACAAACTGGGCAATGAAATCGGCGACAAACAGGCTATGAACACAGTCACAAGCTCGCCTAGGCATAGCCTACCTTTGCCTAGGCGAAGTGGTTCTCCCAGGCGAGTAAAAGCCTCGTCTAGGCGGACTAAAAAGTCCCAATTTTCTATCCTCGGGCTATCCTAGGTGAACATTCCCTCTCCTAGGCGGACCCCTTCGCCTAGGCAAACACTCTCTTCTCCTAAGCGAAGATCCCTTTCTTCTTAGAGAAGCCTCATGTCCTCGCCTAGGCAAAGCATGGTTTGCCTAGGTGAAGGACGCCCAACAGGAACTCGAACATTCGGCCATTTCCAGCCAGAAATGAAAAGTAAACCAAGGTAGGAAGGATCCCTACCTTTTGAAGAAAATAAAAACGGGTAGGAAGCCTTCTAAACCTAACAACTTTGATTTCCCAAAATTTCCTTTTCTTGGATCCTTGGTGAAATCTCTCATTCGAGGTATCCACGCATACCCCTTGTCAATGCGATGAACTTTTGTCCTTGGCCCAATAAAAATCGACCATTGAAGCTCCATAGATCGTAGAGAGAAGGTTGGACTTTCACTTTCTCTCCTTTCTCTCTCTTTCTCTCTCACGGCCTAAAGCAGGAAATGAGCTCTCTTTGCCCTAATCCCTTTTTTTATTCTTATTTAACTTTAAGTTAAGTGAGTAGCCCACGTCGTGCCATGTGTCCACACTTGCTCGAGTCCGATTTTGGCCCGGAGATACCTATTTCATCTCAGTTCAAGTTCAAATTATTTTCTATGAAATTAACTTAATTTATTTCCCAATTTATCATATTTTCGTAAATATCTTGTTTTTGGGAGTCATCGGATATCAACCCCCTCCCGGAAAATGTGAAATTTTGACAGTCTCGGAATTTGACGAAATTCGTCTAAGTAACTAGATTTCGTGAGAGGAATCCAACAGTGAGGTCCATTTCATCATTCGAGATCTAGAAAAAATTTCAATTTTTCAACATGTACTATAGCGACAAATTATCGTTTTGCCCTTTTTAGAAAATTTTTATTTTTCTTGGGTTTTATAACCCCCCCTCCCCCTTAAAGGAATTTCGTCTCGAAATTCCCACACATAGCACATACAATCACATGCATAAGAAACAATCATTTAATATCAATGACTAATAACATACCTTCTTTCTCGAACAAAAAGGGATAGTTGGCATGCATAGTGTCTTCGTGTTCCCATGTTGCTTCCTCTACTCCACGGTGGTGCCACAACACCTTTACTAAATTTCATACTCGTTTCGTAAAACCTCGATCTCGCCTATCCATGACATATCGCCCCTCCCTCAAAGGTTCCATCTCGCATCACAAAGCTCGCCCAATCCACCGCTACGAATCTGATCCCGAGTGTACTTCTAGAAAGCATAACATGGAATACCGCATGAACACCACAAACTCGCGATAAGTTAACCGATGCTAACTATACCAACCCTCTCGAGTACCCTACAAAAAGCGGCTTGATATACCCGTGGATACAGCTTTCCCGCTCATCGAACCCGACCACTCTCTCTGCATCACCTCCAAGAAATATTGGCCTACTTCATACTCTGGGAGGTCACCGCTGCTTATCGCATAGCTCTTCTGCTGGCTCTGAGCCATGAGAAGACACTTCCTTATCAAATCCACCTTCTCAAAAGTGTGTCTAACCAAATCCAGACACGTAATGGTCCTCTCTCCCACCTCCGTCCAACAAACCGGAGATTGACATAGCCTCCCATATAGTGCCTCATAGGGTGACATCTGTATTCTCGTCTGATAACTATTGTTGTAGGGGAATTCCACTAAGGGAAAATGCTCTTCTCAACTACCCTTAAGATCTAAGACGCATGCCCGTAGCATGTCCTCTAAAATCTGGATGGTCATATCTGACTGACCGTCTTTATAGGGATGAAAAGTGGTGTCATCATCAACTGTGTCCCCATGACTCGCTGGAATCTATTCCAAATATGGGTCGTAAACCTGGGATCCTGCTTTGACACTATGGACACTGGTACTCCATGCAATCGGACAATCTCCCACACGTACAACCTGTAGAATTCCTCCAAAGTGAAGGTCATCCGTACAACTAGAAAGTGTGTTGACTTTGTAAGTTGATCCATTATACCCCACACTGCGTCATGCCCTCGCAATGTCTATGGTAAGTGAGTCACAAAATCCATCGTGATATGCTCCCACTTCTAATCAGCTACCTCCAAGGGCTGGATTAACCCCGCTGGCCTTTGGTGCTCAGCCTTTACTTGCTAACATGTGAGACACCAATGAACAAAGTCTCCAACGTGTTTCTTCATCCCACTCCAGTAGTACTGGTGACGAAGATCATGGTGCATCTTCGTGCCACTTGGATGCACTACAAAACGAGAGCAATGGAACTCCCTGAGGATCTCTTATCTCAAATCTGGCAACTGAGGAACCATAATCCGTCCCCTATACCAAAGACTACCATCTGTGTGAATAGCCTAGCCTTCATCACCTATATCCAATCGTACTCGGTCCCTGATAGACAATATCTCTCTGTCCTTCTATCCCTAAGACTCGATAAATCTGTTCAGTAGGGATGGCGTAGCCACTAAACTACCCAAAGAACCTTGAATCTGTCCCTTGTAGTGCAGGCTGAACTATCCCACAACCTCGAGAGTTTGCCACTCTAGGGAAGCCATACTAGCCAACACTCCCCGTGACTTCCGACTGAGTGCATTAGCCACCACATTTGCCTTACCGGGATGGTAATGCAAAGAGAAATCATAGTCCTCCAGGTATTCCATCCACCTGTGCTGCCTTATGTTGAGGTCCCGCTGTGTAAAAATGTACTTCAAACTCTTGTGGTCCAAAAACACTTCGAACTGCTCATTGTATAAATAATGGCGCCAAGAATTTAAGGCAAAGACAATGGCTACCAACTCCATGTCATCCGTGGGTAACTCTGCTCGTGGTTCTTTAACTGTCAAGAATTGTAAGCCACTACCCTCTCAGACTGCATCAAAACACGTCACAATCCATCCTTAGAGGCATCGCAATACACTATGTACCTTTGTCCCCTTTCTAAAACTATCATAATAGGGGTTGAAGTAAGCCTCCTCTTTAATTCCTGGAATGCCCTCCCACACAAGTCATTCCATTCAAACTTGACCTCCTTCCGGGTCAATCTAGTCATAGGTGCAGCTAGTCGAGACAAGTCCTCAATGAACCTTCTATAATATCCTGCCAATCCTAAGAAACTACGTATTTGGAAGACTGACTTCAGTCTCTCCTAACTCATAAATGCCTCAACCTTCTCCAAGTCCACGAATACCCCCAAAGCTAATACCACGTGCCCCAAGAATCTCACCTCAATAAGCCAAAATTCACACTTGCTGAATTTTGCATACAACTGATGATCTATTAAGAACTGAAGCACAATCCTTAAATGACCCTCATGCTCCTCCTCAAACTTGGAGTAGATCAAGATGTCGTCAATTAAGACCACAATGAACTTATCTAGGTAGAGTTGGAACACCCTATGCATAAGATCCATGAATGCCGCTGGAGCATTCGTCAATCCGAATGGCATCAATGTGAACTCGAAATGCCCATATCGTGTTCTAAACGCCGCCTTAGGATATCTCGTTTCTAACTCTCAACTGATGATAACCAATGTGGAGATCTATCTTGGAATAAACCCGCTCTCTCACCGATCAAATCCATCATCTCGATAAAGGGTACCTTGGTCTTCGATAAGAGCCTTATTCAACTACTGATAGTCTATACATAGTTGAAGGGTCTTGTCCTTCTTTTTTAGCAAATAGAATCGGAGTGCCCCATGGTGAAGTGCTTATTCTAATAAAACCCCCCGTCCAATAGTTCCTATACTTGGACCTTGAGTTCCTATAATTCAATAGGCGTCATTCTATGCGAAGTCATAGAAAGAGGCAATGTATTAGGATGCAACTCAATAGTGAAGTCTAAATCCCTATAAGGAGGTAATCCCGATAGTTCACCCGGAAAAATGTCCTCATACTCACAAACCACCCGAGGCAGATTCAACTCCTGTCTTGCCTTGTCTTCCAGAGTAAGGCTTGCTAACCAACCCATCAACTGCCCGTGCCACTTAGAGTCATACACAACTCGGGGTAAAGAGTCGTGCTTATCCCTTTGAAGCATAACACAAATATCATCTAGTGTGTAGGTAGTAACCCTCCTACAATCACAATCAATGACGACTCGATGTGCCGTCAACCAGTTCATCCTAAGGATGACATCAAACTCCGACATGTCCGTAACCCTAAGGTCCACAATGAGTAGAATCCCTGGGATCTCTAACTCACAATCCTAACATATCTGATCAACATTCACCCTAGTTCCTAGGGGATAACTCATATGCAATAGCTCTTCAAAGGTTTCAACCTCTAAACCCAAATCTTTCACACATGATGCAACAATGAATGAATGAGACGCACCAGAATCAAACAATACTCTTGCCCATAAGCGAGAGAGTAGAAATGTACCTTAAATAACCAACTAATTTGCAAGCTCAGTCTGAGGTATAATGGCGTGGACATGCCCCTAGGTCCTTGAAGTCTCGACTTTGAGCCTCGGGCCCCGACTCCCACCCTCGACCCATGCCTCCCGATCCATTTGGTCTGTCTACGGCGGTAGGTGTCAGGCAACACCAGACCGATATTGTCTTCACTAGCCTATGACGGGGTAGGGAGGAAAAAACTACGTCTATGCACGTCCCATTAATGATTGGGACTGGGATGTCCCATAACCTTGGGATCCCTACCTCTAAGGACAATCCTACCTCATTTGTCCAAGCCGGGTGGCATCGAAACAGTTTCTACTCAGTCACAGGAGTTCTAAAGTGTCTCCCCATCTCTTTGATTTGACTTAATCTCGCCTTGACCTTGATAGTCAGGCCTTATCCCCAAACCCCCTCATGGAGTAGAAGTCCTCTGCTTCTTTCCCGAGCTAGAAGAATAGAGTTGACTCTCCTTCCTCTTATCACTAGCACTAGCATCTTGAATGCTTCATGCGTTATCCACCTTCCTCTCAATGGCCATAGTCGTCTTGACCATCGAGCCTAAATCTTGTAGGACGAGTCCCACAATTTTACCCTAGATGGATAATTTCAAACCATCCTTAAAATTTCTCACTTTGGCCATGTCTGTGGCCACATAATCATCATCAAAACGGGCTAACGCAATGAACTTAGCCACGTATTCGAGCACTGTCATTGTTCCTTGTTTCAACTTTAGGAACTCTTGAGCTTTTGCATTTTGAGTAGATGCTAGGAAATACTTGCCCATGAAGAGCTCGCAGAACTCTTCCCATGTCATTGCCTTTAAGTTTCTTGAGGCTTTGACCCAATCCCACCACAGTTGGGATTCACCCTCTAGTTGGAATGTGGCTAGCTTTATCTTAGTGGCATTGGAGGTGATCTCCATAGCCTCTAATATCTTTTTGACTTATCGAAACCAATGATCAGCCACCATCAGGTCCCCTCCTCCCTTAAAGGTTAGAGGATTTAAACCTCTAGAGGTTATTCGACCCTCCCTGGCCAGCAGTTGCACTAGCCTATGCAATGGTTGCAGCCGCAACACCAATAGCCTCTATGAAGGCCTCTTGGTCAAAGGCCGATGGTGGTTAGTTTTTGTTCCACCCACCGCCTCTACATCCTCTTCCTTGACTAGCCATCTACCTATGTCAAATAGAAATTTAGTCTTACACAGTATCCCAAAGAAATAAGGTTCAAGTATAAACTTTGAGATTTCTCTCATTGTCTAACTAGTAGTGCATGTTCCAACTACTAATAGACCTCAACAACTCAAACTCCCGTTTTTTCTCTTTCGAACCCCTGTTACGTGCAGGTTCAACCTTAAAAATTTCTTCATAAACTTTAATGTGTATATTATTCACACAACACACAACACACAATCATGCAGCATATTAAGCACCAAACATGAAATGCACAACGAATGTAATGTTCTACACCCATGCCCATCAAGCCCTAGGTAATCACATACCTACGCTCTAATGCAAGCTGTGACATCAGAACACAATGAATCTAATGACCTAGATCCATATCCATCAAGCCCTAGGTGACTGTATACCTAAGCTTGATACTAAGCTATGACGCCCCAAAACCGGGGGCCCCGTTGACCATTCGTTAACCCGTGGGAATACTACCTTAGGTAATCGTATACCTAAGCTTTGATACCAAACTAGTATCAATTATCCGTGAATAATGACTAACTCAACACCACATCGTTATGTCCCATTTCTCGGGAGCCATTTATCCATATTTAAGTTAAAAATATGCGAAATTGCATTTAAAACAATTTTTAAGAGTTTAATCATGACCCTTTTACAATTATTACATACCAAAACTAGATTGTTCCATAGTTTTACAAAAAAGATTTATAAAAGCTACATGTTGGTCTTCTTCATAATTGCGGCCTCGAATGAGCATCGTCCACCGGTGTACACCCTACGCTTGAAATGTTTTCCCATATAGGGTGAGCCACGCCCAGTAGAGAATATTTCCTATAGAGGCTACTCTCCACCTGAATGCACATGCAATGGTCATGTTCCACATATTCACATTCACATTCCAAGTAAAAACATGCAATTTCTACTATGGAATCCTACATGCCATGCCAGCAAAATGATGAGACTCCAATCAGGTACCATGTCTCAGTCCCATCAATTCCCATAACACAATGCGAATGCCAATGTGTGATAAAATCCATCATTTGTTGATTACATCCAATGATCATTTTACAAAAATAATTTATTTGTTTCAAACCAAAAGCTTTTTAGATGTTACACCTCAATGATCATTTATATACAAAACTCACGTATCGGTCAGGGGTAGGGAATCTTTAGTGTCCCATCAGTGAAGCTTCAGCATGCTACACACTTTCACGAAGCCACTTTATTGAAAACATGTATATCCATAAATACCTGTCTTTCTACTCAAGAGGTATCTATCCTTGCTTATTACACGACACATATTTTCTTTCCCGCTTCATGTGTAACTATGACCCCCGTTGACTTCGGTCTGGCGGTACGAGTCCCCCTAATCAATCACCAATCTCAGTGTAGATTATAACCATGCACTCACACCCATTCAATGCGATGTCCCTATGCATATGCAATGCAATGCGCGCATCAGATACAAATATACACATGTATAATGAATGCTACATGGACAACATAATCCACACCACTAACGGTGTCATGACAAACTACACTGCCCTACATATGACTTCCATACCGCTTCACGGTGTCAATATATTATGCACGCATATATCAACATCAACATACAACATGTCATTCTATGTTCAAGCAATGACACACACATAATCAAGCCATGTAATGGCCATTTGCACATAGAAATTCATCACATGTTAATACATTAGAGGACACATATTGGAATTTAAACATGTCACTCCTTAGTCAATCAATGACACTCTAAAACAAGTCAAACAATGGCCCCAAAGCAAGCCACAAACAATATTAAATCTGGCCACAAAACCGAACATAACAGCCGCTGACAGCCATGAACATAGTCATGCTTCGCCCAGGCAAAGTGGTCCCAGGCGTGTCCCATTTCCTATCCCGGCCCGCTAGGTGACATTCCCTCGCCTGCCGAAGATTCCTCTTCCTCCCAGAAAGCCTCATGTCCTCGCCTGCCGGCCACACCCGCCTAGGTGAAGGATGATCGATAGGAACTCGAACATCCGACCATTTCCAGCCCAAAATTACAGTAAACTGCTGTAATGATCCCTACCTCTCAAGCTTAGAAGAACGGGTAGAAGGTTTCTAATTTATTGAACTTCGACTTCCCAAAATTTTTTGATCCTGTGAAATTCCTCTCTATTCGAAAATTCCACGCATACTCCTGCCCATGAAATGAAATTTTGTCTGGCCTAAACAAAAACCGAATAATAAGAGTCTGTAGATCGTGGAGAAGTTGACTTTCACTATCTCTCTCTCTCTCTCTCTCTCACACAACCAAAAGCAGGAAATGAGCTCTCTTTGCCCAAATCCCTCTTTTTGTTCTAACTTAACTTTAAGTTAAGTGAGTGGCCCACTTCGTGCCACATGTATACACTTGATCGGGTCTGATTTTGGCCCAAGCTACCTATTCCGTCTCAATTAAAGTTCAAATTATTTTCTATGAAATTAAATTACGTTATTTCCTAATTTACGTATTTTCGTAAAAATCTCGTTTCTAGGAGTCACCAGACATCAGTCCCATTCCAGAAAACGTGAAATTTCTACTGTTTCTAAATTTGTTGAAATTCATCTGAGTAACTAGATTTTGTGAGACGAATCCAATGGTGAGGTCCGTTCCATTGTCAAAGATCTAGAAAATTTTCAGGTTTTCAACATGTACTATAGCATCAAATTACTGTTTTTTTCATTTTTCAGAAAAATTCAATAATTCTCAGGTTTTACATATAAAACTCAAATTCCCGAACTTGGAGCACAAGAATTTCTATTTTTAGTTTTGCACTAGCACTGAGGAACATAGTGAAATTTCACACCTCTTGCCACTTGCTGGATGCAGTGCAAAATCAGATAAAGAGAGGTGGTAGTGCGAAATTTCGCACTACTCAAGGGAGCAGTGCAAAAACAAAGTGTTGTAGTGTGAAATTTCTGGATTTTTCTTTTCATCCTCCATCTTCTATGCAATCATACTATCATGGTCCTAACTCTTCTGAATTGATTCCAAGAGCTTCTAAGCTTGTAAAAGAGATTATGAGATGTCCTTATTGCTCGACCCAATGATTCTAAGAGCCGTAAAAGTGCCTAAAAAAGCCTATAAGTGTACATGTACTCAATAAAACCATTAGTTACCATTTTTGGGACTAACAACTCACATAATTGGCTAGGTATGAGTTTCCAACACAAAAAGGGTTTTAATTTAGGAAAATTAAGGATGTAAAAATGCCATTTTTAATCGGTTATCACTCACCTCATCTCTTTCAATTGGGATACCTCCCATCCTTTAGACATATCAATCACTTGATTCAAATAAGCCATGCCTTCATCTCCATACTTAGTCAAGAAGGAGCCATAGCACATACTTTCAACAAGTGTCTTATGGTGTAGGCTCAAACCTTCATAGAAATAGTCCACCAACATCCATGTGGCATAGCCATGATGCGGACAATCATCGATTGCCTCCATTAATCTTTCTCATGTTGCAAAGAAGCTCTCATCCTCTCTACTCACAAAAGTGCTTATTTTCCTTCTTAGTAAGATGGTTCTTTTGACTAGGAAAAATTTCTTCAAAAATTGATCTTGAAGTTCAACCCATGTTTGGATTCTTAAGGAGGGTAGGGACCTAAGCCATATCCTCGCCTTATCCTTCATAGTGAATGGGAAAAGAGTGAGTCACATGGTCTTCAAAGAAGTGCTAGCCTCGAGCAAAGGTTGGTACAAGGCTTTGAAGTCATGAATGTGCACATACAAGTTTTCACTCCCCATCCCATGGAAGGTAGGGAGTTGAGCCAAGGTGCTACCTCTCACGAGGTAGACATCCTCCATCACAATGCAAGATGGTGGATCCTTCATAGGTAGATTCTTGTTCTCCTGAAGTGATTAATACCATGGGTCATTGGCTCTTTAAGGTGTATTCTAAGTGGCTTGATTTTGTGTTCTCATATGCTCAACCTCGGTTCTGACTGGGTTGAATTCTTGGTTCTCATCATTCCGAGATTGATTGTTTCGAGCTTGTTGTGGGATCTCCATTCTTATTAGTCGAAGTCCTACTCTGGCCTAATTGACCATGCAACACCTAGTCCTACAAAAGTAAAAACCAAAAACAAACTAGAAAACTTATTAATAAGGTTAGTCCTAAAAAATAATAAAAAATCAGCAACAAATAAAAACATAAAATAAATTTCAAATTAACAAAAAAAATCATAAATGAAACAAGAACTAAAAAGCCACTAATGGTTAGGCACCTTCCCCGACAACGACATCATGTGATCGATCCAAAATCTAGCAATGATGGTTGCTTTGATGTTCTATAGGCTCACAAAAATTTATATTCCTAAGGAAACCTAGCTACAGATAGCCTATACTATTGTAGCTGTAGTGGTGTTTATGGTTGTCCACAAGAAGGGTATTCTTCCCAAAGAATGGCTTGTCTTAGTTCAAGTAAAAAGGAAAATAAAAAAATTAAAAAAACTAATATCTGATTTTTATGAAGAGATTGTGAAAAACTGATTTTTATCAAATTAAATAAGGCCTTGGGGATTGGGGGTTTCACCAAGACACAGTCACATAGAGAGATGAAAAAGTCCCGATCGCCCAAAGAGGGAAGTTAATTCCAATCAATCCTCTCAGCCCCGCCTAAGTGGTCCTAAATAAATAAGAATAATCCTAACTCTCTCAAGTATGGTAAATCAAATGATTAGCTTACTCTAACCTTAGGTTCCTAATCTCCTTCTAACTAGTCAAAAAGAGATATTTATTCAACTACACCAGATGCAAAACAATCTGATGTGCTTACTGGCCTACCAAGTCCCTATGTTGTTGAAGGTAGGAGACTCCAATGGGAATACGTCTACATCCACCCAACTCTCTCAAGGGTATCAACCTTATAAGCTTATCAAACTGACTTATTTGGGAGATCCTCACTAATCAAAAAAGCTACCTTTGGTCTGAAGTGCCTCTCTCTCTAAATCACCTTTAGCTTGTGCCTTGGATTCACTTATTCCCAAGGAAGGAGTTTACTCCTCCATTCTATGTGGCATAGTGTCCATGGGAGAAGGAATACTCGGGTAAAACATAAAAGAAATGAAATTTTTAATGCAAATTGTGATGAAATATTAAGAAACCTAAAATCAATCTAAAAATCACAGACATGTTCTTGATCTTGTCTCCCCCTATTTATACATGTTTTTTATGACCCTAGAGCCTTAGGATACAAGTTGCAATGATCCCTAATTGAATACAACATGTTAGGGGGTAAAAAAAATTTAGAAAGAAAAAAAAAACCGTATCGAATCTGGACTTTATATTTCTCGTGAGTGAAAGAATTTTTCGTACTCACTTGTGTGAGTGCAAGAATTCGCGCACTCAACTGTGTTGATTGCCAATTCTTCTTTGACTACATTTCTTCCTGTTTTTCTATTTTCTAAGCCATCAAACAAGTTCCAAACTCGTTCCTTTATGCTTCCATGACCCTGAATCATGAGTGAGTCATCATCGGGAACTCCGAATCATTACTCTTTCCCCAAAGTGTTGCATTTAAGCTTAAAATTCTACAAGAAGCACAAACTAGATGGAAACTTTAGTAACTTTGCTTTTGGGATCAACAATTCACATAATTGGTTAATTAGAGGTAGTTCCCATTCAAAAAGGTAGAATGATATAGAAATCAAGCCCTCAAAAAATCCACTTTTGAGTAGTTATCATTTGTTCACAAATCAAAGCTTTTGTTGATTGTAAGAAAAATATCTTGTCATTGGAAATAAAAATTTATTTTCTTGATGGAGAAATTATTTTCTTAAAATAAATTCTGACTAGATATATGTAGTGAATTACAACATTGACAACTTATTCAGTGGGAGAGTTTGAACTAATGGGAGGGGACCAAAATATGAGTTTGTTACTTTGTGATTCTCGTCAGCTTTAGGTGTCCTAAATCAAAAAAATTAATACCTAATACCTCTTACTGTCGTAGCATTGCTACTGCAGCATAGCGGCTCTAGGATCGTCCATAAGGATGGGGTTCCTTCACATAAATGACTTACAATGAGGTTCAAAATGGTGAATTTGTTTTAGATTTTGGGTTTCATAAAGCGTTGAGTTATCATGTTTGGAAGCTAGTAAAATAGAGTAAAATAAACAAAACTCATGGTAACGGACTCTTTTGGTTGAGTTCTAAAAACATGAGAGGAGTTCTCAAGCCCTTTTCCTCGCATTAAAGGGGAGGATGACTGTAGTCATCTCCCGAACCAGGTTCTAGCCGTTTGGCTATAAAACTTGGCTGCTGTCAGTATCCTTTGAAAAGTGGCATCCCTTTGAGCATTAATGGTCTCGGTAGAAATATATCTCATGACCCACCTTCAATTAATAGATGGGTAACTAATGAATCTCGAGTGGATCTAGCAATAAGCATCCAGACAAAAATTACAAATATGATGTTCAGGAGTGCGTCTAAGGGATTTAAACCTAGAGTAAAAGGGACACATAAATGTCGATGAATACTGGTTGGCATAAGGCCTGGGTTTTTCTTATATCCTTTACTTGATAGCCTTCTGCATAGAAGAAGTTCTAACCACTTCCATTCATCTAGTTGTCATGCCACTCGAGAGGGTGTTTGGCTAGTGAGAAAGGGAGAGAAAGTTAGAGAAAATGAGAGAAAATGAGAAAAGCGGGAAAATGCTAAAAGCTTCCATCCATAAATTTGTACAAAGTGCAGAAATTATCGCACAATGTATCTGCTTGTTTTTACAGGGCTTTTATAGCCAAATATGACACCAATTACCAAAATAACAAAGCAAAAACTTATACAGGAGATACAGCGGGAAGAATCAAGGTGACAAAAAAAAAAAGTCACAAAGAATTAAAGCGGGAATAGTGGTAGGAAGGCAATTTTGCAGGGCAAGGCACTTTCACAACCACTGCGAAATTTCATGGGGGGCTATGACCTCACGAAAATTATAGGGTTGAGAAGAAAATTCGCGAGGGGTTGAAAAACCTTACGAAATTTAGCAACCCTTTAATCTAAGACTATTATCTCTCTATTACGCTTGGGTTTTGCCTTTTGCTTGCTCTAATTCCTGATGATTTAATAGTATGGGCTGAATCTATCTATGGTATAAATGGCACATGAAACAACAAAACTTGCATAACATTTGGTAGTAGCATTGCAAGGTCCATGAACTAGGTTAATTAAGTGATTCTTTGCGCAAAAATTAGCAACTGTGTGATAGGATTTGCAAAATAGAACTATTTGGGTGGTAATCACTATGTCAGAATTTTTATTACTTTTTTCTTTCTTATCATGATGAAAATAATTACTTCATTTTTCTCAATCACGATAAAAATTTATTGTTTGGTAAAATATGTTCTTATGCATTAAAGAAGTTCTTTAAGTAAACTTGTGGTACTTGATGATGTGAAGAAAGTTTTGAACATCAAGAAGGACAAATTTTCTCAATTATCATATAGCCTTTATATTTGGAAAGAAATCGTTAATATAAAAATCAAGAATAAAGTTAGATATACGTTATAAAAAGAAACCGTTAATAACAAAATTAAGAATAAAGTTAGATATATGTTATAAAGAGAAATCGTTAATTTTTTTTATAATATGAGAAAAATATGCCAAATTTATTTATAATGCAAAAGCCATAACTAGAAATCATTATTGAATTTATTGTTTAAACAAAAGTAGTTATGTGGGGAAAACAAATTTAAAAACAAACCAAATCTATCATAAAATATGAATTTATTGGTTTATTTTGTTTATTTCCATTATAATAAACAAAGCTATTTATAAAATCTAAAGGGCTCTCCTCTTGGTAAATGAAGAGGAAAAGTAAAGGCAAACATCAAGTCATCAATGACTATCTTTTTTTTACTATACTAGTTATCATCGAGTTCATTTAAAGTATTTCAAATATGAAAGTTGATTATATGTCAAGGAAAATAAATTTTCCTTTTCTTTACTACTATTGCTGCCATCTTCATAATCACCATATTATTATTAGAATTACAATAATTAAAATCCCATAAGATTTTAAAATTGGACATGAATAAATTTGGATTGAGTTAGATTCGGGATTGTTGATTTTCCTAAATTGAATGCTATCATATTAATGCACATGGGTATGGATTAAGTAAGATTTTTTAAAATCTCATACTATTGCTTTTATTTTAGTGACACTTCCTTGTATACCACAGAGTCATTAATATCTATTGTCATGCTGATTCAACAATGACAAGGGTGGATACAATTGGTAACCCTAATGAAATGTGTTCTTCTCTATATAAATATCTTCATTCTTGGACACATTGGTTATGAAGTAGAGAAAATGTCTCAAAGTACATATCATCAACCACCTCCTGGATGTATCTGGACTCATTCAGAAGACATTCTCTTAGAGAGAGCCATCTTGATGTTTCTTGAAGAAACCCCCGATCGTTGGCACAAGATTAGCACTCAAATTCCAAGAAAGTCCATAATTGACGTCTTGGAACATTACATCAAACTTATGCAAGATACTAGTGCAATTGATTTGGGTGATATGGATCAGTACATTCCATCCATATGGGACTTAGAAGGTGTTGGAGAAGAAGAAGAAAGAGACTCAAAAGAGAGAAAAAGAGAAACTCCATGGACAAAAGAGGAACACTTATTATTTTTGCAAGGACTTCTAAAATATGGAAAAGGTGATTGGAAGAATATTTGTCAACACTATGTGACAACTAGAACTCCAACTCAAGTTGCTAGTCATGCTCAAAAGTATTTTCAACGACAAAATCCTTTTTCAACAGGAGAGAAAGGGAAAGGCAAGTATTAGCGATGTCACGATAAAGAGATGTTTCATATACACATGGTAGTGATGCCCATGGGCATCACTTTGTATATTGTGATATTAATATGTAGCTGATGCTATTCCACAATAACCGAATAAAATAATACAAGTTAATAATTCTTTGAAATAGTTTTTATGGAATTAATTATCCTTGTTAGAAATCAAAGATGAAATTTCATAAATAGGATTTATAAAAATTTGATACATTTGCTTGGTACTCTAATGAATAGGTTAGAATTAATTCTATTGGGTTTTGTTACACATTATCGAGATGATTTGAGGTTGATATAACGATGTGGTTGTTAAGTAATTTTTTGTAAATAGTTTCATTTTCAAATAGGATATTCTAAAATTAGGAAGCAGTTTAATGGATTTATCTATATGACGAATTTGCTAGGTAGGTTGCAAATAAAAATTATATGGATGAGTTAAATATACTTTATAATTACATTGTATCTTTGAAAAGGCTATATTCATAGCAAAACACAAAGAAAAAAAAAACAAAAGATCATCTTTGTTGATAAAATTTGTTCCATGGAAAAAAAATTTCACTTTTTTCTCATTTTTGAAGGTTCTTGAGTTGGAATTTATTTTCTAGGGTTATCATGAAATCCTCATTCTTATCTTTTGAAAAACCCGGGAAAATTTGAGTTTTTCTGAAAAATGACAAAACGGGAAATTACAGCTACAGTACGAGTTGCAAACTTGAAGTTTTCTAAATCTCATATGACGAAATGAACCTCGCCGTTTGATTCATCTCTTGAAATTTAGTTATCCAGACAAGTTTCATCGGATTCTGAGATAGTTGGATTTTTCATGCTTTTTAGGGCGACGGGTGTCTGGTGGACCCCAAAAACGAGATTTTAAGAAAAATATTGAAAGGTGGGAAATAATTTAAGTAAAGTTCATATAAAATAATTTTAACTTAAGCTGTGATGAAATAAATCGCTTCGTGGCAAGAATGAACCCGAATAAGTCGTGGACACGTGGCACGACGTGGACCAAGTCCTTAAGTTAGTAAATATGGGTTTTTGGGACAAAATATCTCATTCATTCCTGGATTGGAAAACATATGGGAGAGATAGAGGGAGAGGAGGAGAGAAGATCTAAATCTTTTTTCTATGATCCTCGGAGTTCTGTCGGTCGGAATTCATCGAGCTAAGAACTAAAGTTCATCGCCTCGATGAGGGCTACGCGTGTGTACAAAAAACGAGGGGTTTCACCGAAGATCCAAAGAAGGAGATTTGGAGAAATCAAAGTTTTCAGGTTAAGGAGGTGTTATTGAGGCCTCCTACACTTCTACTATGCTCTAAGAGGTAGGGATTCTTCCTACTTTGGTTTTAATTCCATTATTTGGGTTGTTTTAAGGGAGGATGTTGTGTAGTTGTCCTAAGGGCCAGTTTGGCTGATTTTTGGACTGTTTAACAACGGCTTATGGTCGTTTTTATGGCATGTTTGTGGCCGACTTTTTGAGCTAGTTTGTGATTGTTTGTGGAATGTTCTGAAAAAAATGTTTTTAGGGGTTGTTTGGATGAAGAGAAGAATTCGAGCTATTAAGGGCTTGTTTGTCCAGTTTTATGGCCAGCTTAAGGGTCTATTTAGCTAGTTTTTATGCCTAGTTAAGGGGCTGTTTGGGCTATTTTGTGGGCATTTTACATGCCACATTTTTCCTTGAGGGTTAAGTGTGTTATTGCTTGATTTTGTGATAATATGCTTGGTTGTTGTTGTTTGATAAAATGTTAATATATGTGTTTTAATGTATTGACATTGGTGTGAGTGTTTAATTGGAGATTATATGCATGTGATATAATTGTCCATGATGCATGATGAATTGTATAGATTAAAATGTCCATATGACATTCATTACATATGGGACATGGCATTGACATGCAATGGTGCATTACATTGCATATGCATGGGAACATCACATTTCATGGGTGTGAGTGCATTGTTTAGATCAAACATCACATTTGGTGATTGATGAGTGGGCTCGATACCATTGGACGTAGTCAATGATTACTATGATTGCATGACATGGAAAAAGTTATGTCGAATTAATAGCAAGAAGGGCTAAGATACTCCCTCGGGTGAAAGACTGACCTCTTTGGCATACACTCTAACGGTGAAAGTCAAAAGTGTGGCAGGCGTGCGGGGCCTCTGAGTGAGACTCAAAAATCATTGCTGAAACATAAGTTTCTTATAGCAAACGGAAGAATGTTCATTCGAGGTTTAACATCGACTTAGAAGTTTGGTTTATAAACACATGATTTTATTTCGAAAATGATCATTGGATGTAATCCATCAATGACGGATTTTATCACACATTGGCATTGCATTGTGTGGTGGGAGTCGGTAAAGACTCGAGGTATGGTGCATGAGTGAGTTTCATTTCATTTCATAGCATGGCATATAGAATTCCAACCTAGAATTACTTATTCTTACTTGGAATTGTTGATGGGAACATGAATTGTCAAATGTGAGAATTGCATGTTCAGTTAGGTGGGGAGTAGCCTATGTATGAATTACTCTATTGGGTGTGGCTCACCCTATACGGGAAAAACATTTCAGGTGCGGGATATAGTTGGTGAACGACTCTCATATGGGGTCGTAAGGGTGAAGAAAGCCGACTTATGGCTTGTATAATTATTTTTGTAACATTTTTTGTGGAACAAACTACTCCCCGCCTTACTCTAATTGGCGTGGCTTACCCTATACAGGAAAAACATTTCAGGTGCGAGGATATAAGTCGGTGGACGACCCACATCCAAGGCTATAAGGGTGAAGAAAGTCAACTTATGGATTGTATAATTCTTTTTGTAACATTTTTGTCGAACAAACTAGTTTTGGCATGTAATTTTATGTAAAAGAATTGTATATGAAATTTTTCATACTTGACCATCCTGTATTCTAGGTTCTATATCTAGTCAGGCGAGTGGCTTAGCTGAGCAACGAGATGAATCCTGCATGCTGGGCTCTGGCCTCGCCTAGGCGAACCGGTGATCTGAGGCTTGGTTTTGGGTGGAGTCCGCATGCAGGCTCGGCCGCTGGGCATGTGTTGTTTTCCTGCCGGTGTGTGCATGATCTGAGGCTTGGTTTTGGGTAAGGCTCCTCGTACGAAGGAGATTTTGTCCGGTTTTGGTAAAAATATGGATCTCGGTATATGGCACTCAACGGTTTGGTATCGGGTTGTACGATATCCACAGGTTTTCTGCGAGTTGATGGGTGATCAATGGACCCCCGGATTTTGGGGCGTCACATCTTTAGCCAAATAGGAAGGTATTGTTGTTCCCTAATAATCTTACCTCATTAACTTTAGTACCACTTTTTGGAAGAGACATTGATCATCATATTTGAAAACTCAATAAAGTTCAAAGAGATATATGAAAGTTTTATGATATTCAACATTAAAACTAACCTTAACCATGGTTTTTGGTGTATCCACTATTAAAAAGAAAATTTATTAATGAATTCAAAAGGTTGAAAAATAAAGTTCATATAATAACTTCAAAAATTTTACACTTCTATTTTTTTCTACAAAATGATATTAGGATTCATAACCATGTAAAGGGGTAGAGTAAAAAAACTTTGTTATTGTTAGACTAAAATCTACATATATTTTTTTGTCAAGGGATAAAACCTTTTTGAATAGAACTTATCCATGGTATGTAGTTCATGTCACATGTTAGTGACAAAGATAAGGAAATGGAAGAATGAATCCCTACCTTTTCCCTATGTAAGTCTTTATGGATCATTATACTTTATGTCATTCCATATTTTGTTATGCCTTTCGTAACTTTTGAATATATTAGAATGTGGAGGTATGATTCATTCTACTATGCCATATCTCTTATGTAATACTTGATTGAACATGAAGTTGTAATGACAAGAAAATAGTTAAACTAAAGCTAAGTGGCATGAGGATGATAAGAAGTTTATACAGTAACACATCCATTTTTTTTGTTCATTATTTTGAGTTTTGATTTGTCCTATGTCGTGTTGTTGATTAGGAACTCAACGAATGCACAAAAATTTATAAAACCTAGTTCCGACCCCAGGTAACTCACAACTACTATAGGTATAGCGGCTCTAAGGTCGTCCTCTAGAATGAGTTTTCCCCTTCAAAGACATAATTTTAGATTACTTGATTTTGGTTTAAGTTGGTTGAAAACATAATGTAAAAACTGATTTTGAAAAGAGATTGATTGATTTAATGATTGATTTGATTTGTAAACAATTATTAAATTATTTTGGGGCTTTGGTCTCACTAAGACCGACCTCACCAAGGGATGCTCAAATAGGGGGGTTTAGATTAGTCCTTGTCGTCTGCCCAAAATATTAACATATAGTTGTCCCCCGAACTCCGCTTAGGTACCTCTTAGAAGATATAGATGAAGCCCATATTCTAGGTGTACGATGAGGCAATTTATATTTAGATTTTTAGAGTGTCCTTGTAGGTTCTCACCTCGACTCTTTTGTGTTTTCAAACAAGAAACAATCTATCACGTAGTTAGGTCAAAGGTGTGCATTCTAAGCACCCAACATGCCATTCAAACTTGCTAAGTATCAAGAAGACCAAGTAGAAGAGAAGAGAGACACCTAAACAAATAGTTGGGGGAACCAGGACGATTGCCACCCAAACAGAGTGTCTCTAGCTGGTGTACACACGACCTTCAGGCCTCTAAAACGGTAGAAAAGCTTTACCTTTAGGATGAATCCAAGTTGTCCCCTTTGATCACCATGGTGGGGTGGAATGGATCCACCTCACCTCAAGAAAGGCGCTCTACTTACTTAAAGGGAAGGCTCGAACTCTCCATGAATGTAAAATAAGAAAAAAAAAATTAATTCGTGCTAAAAACTTTATTAAAAAGAAAGAAATCAAACCTTCTCCAATAAGTGAGATTCTCAAATTACAAGAATAAAGTGTTGGATAATTCATTTGGTACATCCAATCCATATTTAAAGAAAGAAAATAACATATAGGGGGCTTATTTGCTAAGTAAATACAATTCTAAGTTGATCACATGATACAATATCTCATTCCTTTTCTGATTTGGAATGCCAAACTTTCCTATTTGGGCACAACTGGAGATTTCGCACTCTCATGGAGGGAGAATGTGAAATTTCGCACCCACTCATGAATACAGTGCAAAATCAGGCAATGGGTGTAATTGGGTTTTCGGTGCAAAATTTTGCACTGTCAAGAAAGGACAGTGTGAAATATAGGGGAAGGGTGCAAAATGTTCTAGTTTTTGTTATTAAAAACCTCCATCTTCATGTGCAATCAAGCTATCAAGGTCCCAACTCTCTGAATTGCTTCCAATAGCTTCTAGGCTTGCATATGAGATCCCAAGATGTCCTCATCGTTGATCTTGTGGAGTCCAAGAGTTGTAAAGATACCTAAAAAGGCCTATATACATACCAAAACTCAAGAAAACCATTAGTATCAGGCTTAGGGGCAAACAAAACCCATAATTGATTAAGTATGAGTTTCCACCACAAAAAAAGGATTTTAATTTGTAAAAGTTAAGTGTCTAAAAACTCACTTTTTGAGTGGTTATCAAGGAATTTCGGGTTTAAATATTATAATATGATTTGTCGACATAAATTCTAGATAGAAGGGTTTCTAGCATGGCTTTGAGATATTACTAGGAGGAATTGGAGATTCTAAATTTGGTGTGATAAAATGATTTTTGGATATAATGAGACATTACATAGGATGTTTTATGCTTATCTAGATTAGATTTGGTATACTGTGTTCTAATTTCTTTTTACAGGCAACTTAATGATCACATACTTATTAACTACGTATGAATGGACCAATTAATAAGATGGTAAGAGATTCAAATGTTTGTGATTACTATAACGATAGTAGGAGATGCTAGATACGATTAATTAGAGAACCAATAGTGGGTTAGGACAGTTAGGCGATAAGTTTTAGATGAAAGCTTTGTTAGCATCTAATCTTTATCCTAACTAGATTTGGAGGCACAAAAATTTTTTAAGGTAAAAATCTCTTCATAATATAAATATCTTGTCAACACACTATTGAATAAAAAAAGGGAAAGAATTTCTTAAGTAATAGTGATAACCATCATCAACAATTGTAACAATAGAATGTTACAAGTATACAAACAACCACTTAACTATACATTAATTGAATTACTTACAAATAAGTTTTGTTACTCTTGAAATCTAGTGTATATCAAATAAACTATATTACATTCGTCAATGAGAATTAAATCTCAGTTCAGTTAATAGAAAGCCTTCTCATATTGTCTAACCATTTTTCTCTTTTGGTATCAAAGCTCGGTTCTTAGCTTTCTAATCCTTTCTTTTGATCTTTAAGAAACCATTTTCATAGCTATTTTCGACTTAAACCTAGGAACCCAAAGAATGGCATATTAAACTCAATATTCTTATGAAAACCCAAGAAACACTTGCAACCTCTTTGTTAGCCTATTATTTACTTTCAATGTGGGTTTTAATTCACCCACTTGTAATCAAGCATGATAAAAGAAACTACAATCTTTCAAGAACACAAATGGAAAACATTATTTTTGCTAATGAATTTGGAGATTACATTGAAGGTTAAAATCTGACTCAATTGGAGAAGCAAGTTTCAAGAATCCTAACCCATAATACATCTAGTGATGGCATCATGATTGGATGAACTAATTAGTTGGATTTTCTACATGCTAAATTTAAAATAGTTGACCAAATCATAAGCCACTAGACTTTTCATGCAAGTTTGGATGCATTTTCACCTTTGATTGAGAGTGGTATTTGTGGCTACTGTTGTTTAACCGATTCTTTTATCCCTAATAATTAATTCTCATTGACCATGACTGATAGGGATCATTGAATTAAGAGAAATAAGCCTTGTTTGAAGGTAACGAATCATTTATGTAAGACCCGAGAAATTCCAATTTCTGGAAAAAGGGCAAAATCGTAATTTTGATTACAAAATTGTTATTTCGGTTAAAAATCCAAAATTTATTCTCTAGATCTCGGATGACGAAACGGATTGCACCGTTGGAATCGTCTCGCAAAATCTAGCTAGCACGTAAAATTTCGTAAAATTTCGAGATAGTCGGAGTCGACACGTTTTTCGAGGCATCGCGGTTCGAGTACCGTAAGTCGATTTTCGATGTGACGAAAGTCACATATAACGCGTACTCACGTTCCATAAGTGGTGTGAGTAGAGAAATGATGAAAATGGATGACCGAGATAGTGCCGAGTGTCAAAACTGGGAAAAGAAGGACATAGATGGCATTATTGAAATTTTTAAGTTGGATAATAAGACAAAATAATGCATAGTGTTCTTCTTCTCAGCAAGGGCAAGCGTGCAAGGGAAGAAAGCGCTACGAGTGGTACAGATTAGATATTTTAGAGAGAGAGAGTGTGACTTCTCTCTAGGTTTGCGGGAGATTCGACCTTCGGCGGTCTTCGGGGCAGAAGGAATTGTTCTGCAGCGAGCATACGGCGTGGGTGCAGTTTGTGAGTTTTTGACAAACTCCGAAAGGTAGGGGTTTCTCCCTACTTGGGTTTTACACTTTATTTAAGTGTTTTTCAATGTTTCGGTTGGTTGAGGCCTTGAACGGTCGTTTGATTGGTTCCAAATCTTGGAACCGAAATGTTTGGATTTGAGACCCACGAACAGTTTGTATCAGTTCTACGGACTGTTTGGGTTAAATGTGTGATGAATGGTTCCGCCGTCATGTATTGGTTTGATTGAGGCGGAAATGGCGAGAAATGCGAGTTCTAGTGAACCGATGATTTGTGTTTGATAGGAGCGATAAGCGAGGGTTTCTTGTTCCTGAAGCGATAATTTCACAAAATAAAATTTGTGAAAATATGGGTTTAGTCAAGTAATTCAAATCGAATTGCTTGTGTTTGATCATTAGCCCAAGTGAGCTAATTTTGATGTTTGAAATGAGAATTACATAACATGATTGTGTGATTTAATTTTTATGTAAATATATTCATGTTTATATATTTGCATGTGGATTAGACTGTATTGGAATTGGCATACATGCATTCCATGTGCACTAGAACACCCTAGGAATATAGGAGTGAGTGCATGAGGTGAGTCTAGAGAAAATGGTTCGGAGGGTAGTCTAAAAATGTTAATTATCGGAGGGTAGTCCAAATTATAAATATCAATCCTTCGGACGGCCAATTGATATTCATGGTGAATCCATAAACAAATATATATATCAATCGTCGGAGCAGCCCAATTGATATATGCACATCGGAGGGTTGTCCACAAACTAACAAAACGATAATTCTCATACAAGGCTTAGGCGAGTGTGAGAGAGTCGGTGAGAACTCGAGATCTGAGTTGGACATGTAGACATTCAAGTAGGATCATGCATTTGCTTGGATGTGTGTTTATTTTGGAGCATTGCTTTGCATATGGAGAGTAGCCCACTTAGGGCAATTCCACTACTGAGCATTAGCTCACCCTATCGAGGGATATTATTTTACAGGTACAGGGAGCGTGCGAGGAGACGACTCGTCCTAGAGGCCGCATTAGAAGAAAGCCGGATTGTGGCTTTGGATTTGATGATGTTTACATGTATTAGAATTTGAGTATTTTAATATATGTTGTATAAGAGTAAAACATTTGAACTCTTAGAACTATTGGATATAGTTGGTATGCTTTATGGGTATTGTAGTATGGGCCCAAGAGGCCGTTTATCCATGGTGTATCGTTGTGATTATATTGGATTGCTTGGGACAGGTTTCATGCAGGTAATGTATTTGGGTAGAGCTCTTCGTACCAAGGAGACTCTACCCGATTTTCTGAATTGGCGTCGGGTAACCCGACATCCACGAGTATTCCGCGGGTTGACGGGTAGTCAACGAACCCCCGGGAATGGGGCGTCACAATTTATTTTTCTTGCCTTTTCAAAAGCCTGAAAAATGCAGTTTTCTTTAGAATTTTAGATAACTTGCAAAGGATTGCTTTCCATGATACATTCTCAAAGTTAAAACTCTTGGTGACAATGTTGAAACTATTGAAGAACCTATTTCCAAGATGAATAATATGTTGCAACTACTTAGTGGAATTGAAGCTCATTATAGCTCAAGAAGATGCTCTCCCCATACACTCCATCCACAATATTCTATATGGAAACTTGTTGGGAATATATACAAGTGTAATTTTGGATCAATAAGTAAATAGATAGTTGCTTTTTTATGTCTTTAATATGACATTATGTGCAAATTTTCATAAGATTTTATATTAAGATTTATAACCAATGAAACTAATGGGAATAGGACTTTTGATATAAAAAAGGATCATAAAACTTTTAAAGAGTGTCAAGATTCCATTAATAATGATGTTTACTAAAGTGTTCTAGGAAAAATATTACATTGAAACGAGATGATGCTTAACATGAGCATTAATATTGATTCCTATTCAGGATGATACATTTTTTTATCTTCATATTTGAAAGGAATTAACTTTTAGCATAATATAAGTTCTAAGTTGAAAGAATATGACACTTCAAATGAGTATTAATGTTTTCATTTACAAATAAATAATTCCTGTAATAAGTGTTAATGTATCTAAACATATAAAATGACAATATATAGTATGATGATTTCAAAAAACGTTATCATGTTTCTTCCATGATGAATTAGAAGCTTTATTATTTTAATTTTTCCTTGTAATGACTATGGATGATGGTATTTCTACTTAAATAGCCTCATCTATAAAGCCTGGCATTTTAGGAAGATCTCAACCAAGAAAACCTAGCTTCTTTTCAAATAATCATCATGCTTTGCAACAACCTTAGGGTAGATGATGACCAAGTAGCAAGAGACAACATTATCAAAATGACACAAGATCACAATGTCAACTTTATCTCAAGTACGACATATGGCGGTGTCTTACTATCATGGGTTTGATATCTACTTTCAAGCACCATAGAGAAAGAACTTTAGTAATTTAAAATAGCCATTCAATATATCCATTTGCAATATCAAGAATGATTTGTTGGTCACACTCTCTCCCAACCTTAAGCATTCTTGGTTCCTAGACATGAAGGTAACTCACCATCTTTCTAAGTACAATAATAACATCTCTAATATCCTTCCATATCAATACATTTATTAGATTAACATTGGAAATGGTAAGCATCTCACTATCTCTCATATCATTTCTAAAACCCTCCAATGGTAAGCATCTCACTATCTCTCACATCATTTCTAAAACCCTTCATACTCAAACTCAACCTTTCTATCTACACATGTCTTGTAACTTACAAAAAATCTCATAAGTGTTTCCTAACATTTCTAAGATAATAATTATTTCGTTGAATATCATCTCCATTTCTTCCTTATAGAAGATTGGATCTTCCAAAAGACCCTTCTTTATGCTAGTATTGAATGTAGGTTTACAAGTTTCCTAAAAGCTTTCCTAGTTAACCACCCCATTTGCTTTCATTTTCACACTCATATATTTTACTCATGCCTTAACTTGACTTCTTGTGTTGACATTAAAGGCCCAAACATCCAAAGATACCTATACTTAAGCATATTCTTTCATTTTGTAGTCTCTCTTATTCTAGTAGAAGTTGTATTTGTTGTGCTTATTAATTTTCCGAGTGACAACAAATTATGATTTTTGTTGTCCTCATCTAGAGAAAAACAACAATTTGAATTGATTCATATTGGTTTTAAGGGAGTAGCCTATGTCCCTTCAACAATTAGAGGTAATAACTTCTTACTATTTGTTGATGACTTTTCTTATTTCTCCTAGGTATACACATTGCATTTAAAAAACCTTTAGATAAAATCAAATGTCTTCAATTAAATAGTGGTAGAGAATTTAGAGCTCTTATCTACTTCTTACAAAACACAGAATTGAACATTATTACTCTAGTTCTTACATCCTTGAAGAAAATGGTTAAGTCATAAGTAAAATTTGTCATATCATTGAGACTAAACTTACTCTTTAAGTTGCCTCTTTCCTCATTAAAATTATGCCTTTAATACTGTTGTCCTACTCATAAACTTCATGCCTTCACATATTCTTGGTCATACCTACCTTTTTCAACTTCTCTTTTACAAAACTCAAATTATAAACCCTTTTGAATATTTAGATGCCTATTATGTCCTTATTTCAGGTTATATCATTCACAACTCCTTCCACATTCAATACAATGCCTTTTTCTTGGTTAGGACTCTTTAACGAAGGATATATATATATATATATATATATATATATATATATATATATATATATATATATATATATATATATTTCCTGACACACCCCCACCCCCTACTAGCGGAAGGTGTGTCGGCCACTCCATAGAAATCCCTAACCGTTACCTCTAACAATTGGAAATTCCTGTGAAGCGAAGCCGTGTTGCTTGCTGAAACTCCTATAAAAAATTTTCCTTTTCTAACTTGTGATTTGCTAAAAATCTCAGCAGCATATCAGCTGCATAAAAGACATATTCCAAATCTTGTTTACACAATTTACACTTTCCTAAATATGGCAACCATCAACATTCTTTCAAAAGAGCCTCAGGCTCAACACATTTTCACAACTACACTATGTACATACATATGCTCCATTATACAAATTCAAAGTATTTCCTTACAAAATATTATTAATTACAGCACTGATACAAAAGTCAGGAGAATCCTAATCTGCTCCAGCGTCCGAAGTGCCTGTACTTGGAAAATAGTTTTTAAAACAGGAAAATAATGAGCTATACGAGCTCAGTGAGTGTATGCTTTATAAAATGTTTTGTTTTTTCGGAAAACATCTCAAAACTATAAAACTCTCTTTTATAGGGTATTTTCCAGAAGCCTTGCTTGCTTACTTTGCTTTGCTTTAAAAGTTTCTAAAACTTTTCATAAACCTCTTGCTTGCTTGCTTTACTTTGCTTAAAAAGTTTATAAAACTTTTCATAACTTCTTGCTTTAAAAGTTTATAAAACTTTTCTCAAATCTCTTGCTTGCTTGCTTTACCTTGCTTTGCTTTCAAAGTTTATAAAACTTTTCTCAAATCTCTTGCTTGAAAAGTTTATAAAACTTTTATAAATACGGGAGCCTAGGCTCAACCACATGCTTTAAAATAAAAACGGGAGCATGGGGCTCGGCGTTTGCTTTAAAATCACCACGGGGAGCACAGGCTCGACCGCTCGTTTGAAATAAAAGCGGGGCACGGGCTCAACCGTTACCAGTGGTTGTTTCAGCGGTATCAGCATGCGCAAATCATGTCAATATGAGTCTCCTTCTCTTATTCTAAGTGAACTACGGGGGATACAAATATCGTGTGATTGGCGGACTGCTACAGGTGAAAGGGCCTAGGCACACTTCACTTCACCTTTTCAGGTAAATATGGTGGAATTGACCTAGGTCTCCATCACCATAATTTAGTTAATGCGTTAACCCTATATACTCCAATACGTGCCACGGTCTCCTTTAAATGCCATGATGCATGACCTAAGTTTGCCGACCAGGCAAATCTAAAATGCAATAACACCACCGTGCACATACAGAATACCTTTGACCGGTATGCTTGCTTAAAACTATGGATTTTAGTTAGGCCTGTTTTTGAAAATATTCTTTTTGCTTGCTTGCTTGCTCTTTGAAATATGGTTTTACAACTCAAAACCATTGCACTTCACTTTTAAAGTATGGCTGAATACATCAAAACCATACTTGTTTTCTTTTCATATATGGTTTAAATCAAATCCATTATTTGCTTACTAAACTCATTGCTTGCTTTACAATATGGTTTAAACTCAAAACCATGAAATACCAGTGTAAAAACAGTTTATAATAATAATACACTAGTATTTGAAAAAAAAAAAAGGTTTAGAACACTCACCTTTTTGCTTACTAAACTTAAGCACGACTCCACAACTTTCCCGCCTTTGCTTTTAGCCTACACACTCAAACGAATACGGCAAAGACATTAATTGCCTACGTGTAACGTAAACTTAACGTACTTCATAGCACTTAGTCACACTCGGTCGGCGGGTATGCTTTCGTTTCATTGGGTTTAATCTTCTTGAACCTCTCTTAATCATTTAGTAAGGTTCTATCTTAGCAGTGTACAAATTCGAATTTAATTATAGCAAATCTACAACAATCACGGGCATTTTAGGCGATTAATGGTACGATACCACTACATTGATTACCGATGCCAGAACAAATTACATAGTGTGCGGTGTCGGCTTGTATCAAGGTACCACTTGTGGTCGATACCAATTAACCACAATTGGGTAGTACCGGTACCACCCTGTTTGATGCGAAAGTACCGCCTCGTAGTTTTACTTGAAATGCTAATTTTTGCATCTTTTGGTACCAATTCTCTTCATACAACTTCTCTGTCCATAATACCTCGAGAACCCGACATAGATTCATCACAAAACCACTTCCACAGCCTTGCATGTTGGTGGTTTGGAACCTCATATAATCAAACCCTAGGTAAAAATCCCAAGAATTCAACCCAAGGTCCACCAATTTCTACAAAACCATATAATTTTGATGGATTCCATGTTTATTCTTTACCAACTAGGGTTTTACCTACAAAACTTCAAGAATTCTAGGGTTTGGATGATCTCTTCCACAAAACCCTAGAACAAGGAGCAACTAATCTCCATACCAAAACCACGGACATCAACCGCTGATTCAAAATGGCTTTATACCTTTTTGGTCTTCTCCCACTTCTTCTCCCTCTTCTTCTTCTTCTTCTTCCCTTCTTTTCTCTCCTCTCCTCACCAAAACGTGAAGCCCTAGAAAAATGAGACCAAAATGAATTTTTGTTTGTCTCATCTCCAATTTATAGTCTAATCTTTCTCTTAATTGCAAAGGGGACCTTAATCACTTTAATATTGCAAATCAACTTATGTTATTTTCATTTTTGGCATACCATCTTCTCAAATTATGACTTTCATCTCATTTTTTGGGAATTTACAATTTTACCCTTGTTCTATTACAACATTCAGGGTTCATAAATTTATCATTTCACAATTTCGTCCTAAACCACAACTCCCAAAAATATTACAATGGCACTTAGTGCTCATGTGCGCCCCTGCAGTTACATGTACTATACACTCTTCTGGACGGGGCGTTACATTTCCTCTTTTGGTTGTGTTTACATTACAACACATGTTGTATTTGATGAATCCTTATTTCCCTACTCTTAGTTGACTTCTTGTCCACCCAATTCACTCCTTATACTTATAGTTTTATATTACTTTTACCTTATCTTCTTTCACTCAATATTGCTACAACACCTTAATTTAGTCAGTGTATCCATTATCCTTATAATTCTCCATAAATTTTAGTAAGTATGCTTTTAGTTGTTTCTCAATCATCTACAACCACTATTCCACCCATGATTCTAACATCCTTTACTAAATCCATACTATATCTTGTTCCATCTCATGATCACAAAGTCAAAGTTGGCATCACCAGAAGGAAGTCTTTACTTGCTTCAATTACAGTTTGATCAATTCATTAAGCCTTAAAAGATGAAAAGTAGTATATTTCCATGCACATAGAGTATAATGCTCTTGTGAAGAATCATACTTGGATCTTAATTCCACCTGCCTCCACAAGCAATATTATTGTTTGAGAATGGGTATTTAAAGTGAAATATAAGCATAATGGATCAATAGAAAGAATGAAAGCACAATTGGTTGCAAAGGGTTTCAATTTAACTCATGGCTTACATTATTTAGGCATATAGTTTCAACCGTATCCAAGTTTTGTCATTATTCATATAACAAATATTCTTGCTCTTACATCTCTTTAATTGGACCATATGTAAGTTTGATATTCAATATGCCTTTCTAAATGGCGATCTTCAAGAGCAAGTGCATATACATCAATCACTAGGCTTCATCAAATTTCAATAACTCTCTTATGTTTGCTATATTCAAAAGGCCATATTTGTTCTTAATAAAGCTCCTAGAGCTTGGTTCCATAATGTTAGTTTGCTTCTCTAATATAAAATTGAATTAGATGCAAACCTATGTCCAAGATCATGTATGCTTAGTCTGAATTCCAATCACATCAATAAACAACGAATGGGTATTATATTTATCATAACGTAGATGATGTAACTTTCGAATCCACAAAGGATTTAAGAGTGGGATTTCCTTCGGTAGTTCTTGCTCATTTTGATTTAAGAGTTCTTTTTAGAGTGTTTTCTTTTCAAAGAGTCATCGTTTTCTTTCTTTCTTCTTCTCTATTTTTTTCTGAAAAAAAAATAATTTGTTTTTGTCTCCACGTTTCCTCTCTCGTTTGAAAAACATTTTAAATTTTGAATTTTAAATTAAATAACCGTCGGGTCAAATCATGTGTGCCCGAGATGGAATAAAAAGAACTAACATCTCTCATTCACGCAAGATGAGACCGATTCCCTATTCAATTTTAAAGGTTCATACTTATCAAATAAGTCTTGTGACCATGCATACTACGAGAGCATTTTCAATATATATCTATCAGGAGTATATAGCTTCTTGATGAAAGGTTCTTGGAGTATGTTTAGTATGATGTATCCCAGATCATTCTATCACATCCATTTCACATCAAATTTCAAGAAATATGAATTCATGATTATGTTTCTTCCACACTATAAATACATAATTGTCGATCTATGAATACATATTGATGCTACTATTTATTTGTAAATATGATCTTGCTCTTCCTCAATTCTAGTAATTCTTATCTAGTTTGCTTTTCTAGAAATGTTCCAATAGATTGAATCATTCATAATCTTTTGGTAACATTCTAAGACAGAAAGCACTAGATACTAATTATGAAATCAAGCCATGTTGATAAGGATACTATATAAGATTACTTAAAACTTGAGGGCCTCACAAAAAAAAGAAAAAAAAATTCACTATCCTTGTTGGTCAACATTTGCACATGTGGTATGAATCACATGTTACGAGGTTATCTCCTTTCTCATGGAGTGTATGTCTTCATGCATTTTCTTTCAACACTATACAGATTGTAGTTCAACACCCTCAATGTCCAACTAGGAGTTCACTCACACACTCTTTTTATCAAAACATCATACCTCCAATTTGGCTTTAAGACTGGTTAAGTCATATCTCACTTGTGATTAATATTTCATTCATTCTTTAAATGAAATCGAAATTTTTATTTAAGCCTTTACTCTCAATTATCACTTGCATAATAATGCTTAAAAACTGTCTCATCTTAGTACACACAAAGTGACTAAGGCGATTGCCTGTGTGAGTAAGTCAATCTCTCATATTTCGACATACTTCTATATCTCATATGTACTTAACATATGCGTTCATGTATGTTTCATTAGCACATGAGAATAAAAAAAATATATTATCATAAAATAATACTCATGAACATTCTAGGAAGTACATATTCTTAGATACACTTTAAAGTCTACGTAAGCCCAAAGACTTAACATGCCTAAAGTAAGCTTCTTTAGGTATGGACTTTGTGAATGGATATGTGACCATTTCTTGTGTTGTTATGTACTTCACGTTCACTACCTTTCATTCCACCATGTCCTTTACAAAATTGTATTTGATAGCTATATGTTTGGTTTTAGCATGGAACTTAGGGTCTTTAGTATAAGCTATAGCAGCTTGACTATCAAAATTGATGACCACATGCTCTATGGCATCTCCCTTATTGATCAAATGTTGCAATAATCTTCTTAACCATATTCCTTCTTGCATAGCCGTTTATAACGCTACAAATTCAGATTCTATTGTTGATAAGGATATGTAGGACTGCTTCTTACTACTCCAAGATATGGCGCCATTGTTAAATAAGAATGTGAATCCAAAGGCAGATTTTCTCTCATCTAAATCCCTTCCCCAATTAGCATCAGTATAGCCTTTTAATTGTAGATCATTTCCTTGATAACATAATGAATAATCTGATGTGCCTTTTAAATATCGCAATATCCTTTTAACTGCCTTCCAATGTTCTTGACCTGGATTAGATTGATATCTACTAGCCATCCCAACAACATGGCAGATATCAGGCCTAGTACACATCATACCATACATCAAGCTTCCAACCATACTTAAGTAAGGAACTTTGCTCATTTATTCCTTTTCTTATGAGGTTTTAGGACATAATCTTCGACTCAAGGTCTCACCTTTTGCCATAGGAGTGTCAATGGGTTTACAATCTTGCATTCTGAATTGCTCAGGGGTTTTCTTGATGTATTGTTCTTGTGAAATAGACACCAATTTCTTTTATCAATCCCTTGAAATTTGGATACAGCTTCACCCATATCTTTCAATTCAAATTTTAATGGCAACCATCCTTTTATTTCTAAAATGTTCTCCTTACTATTTCCAGCTATCAGTATGTCATCTACATATAAATACATTATTACAAACTAGTCTTTCGACCTTTTAATATAAACACAATGATCTTCTTCAATCATTTCAAAATTATGAGACGTTACTACATTATGAAATTGAATGTTCCACTACCTCGAAGACTACTTGAGGCCATAAATCTACTTAAAAGTTTGCATACTTTGTGTTCTTAGCCTTGAATTAAAAAACCCACTTGTTGCTCCATGCAGATCTCTTCATCCAATTCTCCATTGAGAAAAGCAATCTTTACATCCATTTAATGTAATTCTAGGTCCATACTCGCAATGGTAGCTAAAATTAAGCGTATTGAGGTAAATCTGACAATAGGTGAAATTTTTTCTTCATAATCTATTCCTTTATGTTGTGTATACCCCTTTGTGACTAGGCGGACTTTGTATCTTTCAATTGTGCCATCCGTCTTATGCTTAATTTTAAGGATCCCTTTTTGGCCAATCGGTTTACATCCTTTAGGTGGATCAACTATTTCCCACACCTGATTTGTTTTCATTGACTTTATTTCTTTTTCCATTACTTTCTTTCATTTTTCTTCAGTATGACAATTGAGAGCTTCTTTTATATTCTTTGGATTTTCTTCATCTTATGGAGTAACAATAAATGTTTACCCTTTAATCTCAAATCGACGACAAGGAATTGGTTGACGATTATTTCACCTGAGTTGGGATTCATTTAGTTCATTGTTACTCCCACTTGGACCAGGAAGCATAGTTAGATCCACTCAAGGTTTTGTTTGGGTGATTTTAGAAACTAGTTCATCATTTCCCAAAACACTCCCACTTGAAGAGGATGGATTCAATTCTTATGCAACGAAAACAATCTAGTTATTAGTTTCATACAACAATAGGTCTTCACCTATTTGTCCTTGCTTAGGGAAATCAATCTCTAAGAATGTGACATCTCGTGATTTAAATTCAGTTATGTTACCACCCTGTTGCTCACCTATGAAAACATATCCTTTATATTATTCACTATATCTTATAAAGATACTTTTCTTTCCTCTTGGACCTAATTTTCCATATTTATGAGAGGAATTATTTACATAGGCAGCAAAACCCCCAAGGTTTTAAGAAGCTTAGGTCAAGTTTCATATTGGTCCATAACTAATATGGAGTGGTAGTAATGGAGTTTGAAGGCAATCGGCTAAGTATAAATATGGTTGTTAAGAGTGCATCACCCCAAAAGGTGATAGGCGAATGAGCCTGAGCCATCATTAACCTAACCATTTCAAGGAGCGTCCTACTATGTCTTTTTCGCAACTCCATTTTGTTGTGGAGTGTACGGGATAGTCAACTGATGTACTATTCCCTTTTCATCACATAATTATTTGAATTGGTCAAACAAATATTCTCGACCTTGATCAGTTCTCGATGCTTTGATTTTCTTATCTAATATATTCTCAACTAAGTTCATAAACTTGATAAAGCAATCTAATGCTTGAGATTTATAACAAATCAAATAGATGTAACCATATCGATTGAATTCATTTATGAATGAAATGAAATGAACTACCCTGTGCCTAGCTTTTACATTCAGTGGTCCACAAACGTCTGAATTAATTAATTGCAAAGAAAATTCAGCTCTAATTCCTTTTCCAAATGGTTTTCTTGTTGTCTTTCCAACCAAACAATGTTCACAGGTTTACAACCAACTTTGTTTAGATTTCCCAATAAGCCTTCTTTGGCTAATCAGTTCATTCGAATTTGGCCAATATGACCAAGTTTAACATGCCAAACCTCTACATTATTGTCATAGTTAACAACTTATGTAATATAAGAGAAACAGTCATTGCTTTCGCCATGTTCAATATCAAGAACTATAAAACCATAAAAGAAATAACCAGAACCATAATATTGTTGTCCTAAAAACAAATCAACACCTTATCCATGGAAACGTAATTCAAAATCAAGTTTAATAAAAACCAACACAAAAACTAAATTTCAACATATATCAAGAGCAAATAACACGTCATGTAGGAATAAGGTTTGGCCACTTAGCATGACTAACTTGCATGTGCTAATTCCCTTCACTTCAACCATAGAATTGTTTCCTACATATATCCACTTTGTTCCTTGGGATTCATTGAAATTCCATGAAGGCACTTCTATCCTTCTCTACATGGTTTGTGGCTCCTAAGTCTACAATCCACAAAGGATAAGATTTAGTAAAAAAGACAAAACTAGAAACATAGATTGTACTAACAACTGCAGAAAGGTCATTTACATTCTTGGACTCTTTGTAGTCATGTGCAAAATGCCCCTTCTTACCATAGTTATAGCACTTGAGCTTGGACACATGCTTCTTTCTCTTGAAGAAGCCTTTATTCTTTCCTTTTCCAAGTTAGTTGAACTTTTGTTTTTCTTTGCCTGAGCATCTGTTTGACTCTCTAGCTAGTTCCCACCATGAAATTTACTCTTGTGCCATTTTCTACCATGTGAGCTAGAACTAGCTATGTAGACATCAATACTTGTCTTGTTGGCCATGAGGCGATCTTCCTCAAGTTCTAAGTGGTGCATAGCATCTTCCAAGGTCTTAATATTTTCATTGTGGGTTAAATGCATTTTCTTGTGTTCTCGGCTTTGGGGTAGTGAACAAATCATAGCTTGCACTTTTTGTTCATCGATAAGAGTATGACCTGCATCCTTAAGTTCACTTATAATATTTGACATTTGTCTTAAATCTTTTTTCATGTTGTGTTTAGGGCATTTTTTGTAAGTGTCGAATTTAATGGTAAGTGATCTTAGTTTGCTTATGGACGTACCACCAAACCTTTTAGAGAGTACATACCACATGTCCTTTGTTATCTCATATATTCTAAACTCCCTCATGATGCCATCATCATTAATGCTGCTCAACAATATGATGCGAGTTGTGGAGGTCTTCCTTTCCAAGGTCTCATAGGCTTCACAATCCCTTCTATGCTGAGCTGTGTTGCCTTGCTTAGGTTCTAACATTGACATCTTTAATAACTCAAGAGCTTCTTGCTCTTCAAGAACGTATTGGATTTTCATACTCAAATCTTGTAATTATCACCATTTAATTTTTCACCCTTATTGAGTTCAGCCACGATGTTCTTAGCAATAGTTGTCATTTGTTATACTACAAGCAATCAATTAAGCACTATAATTAATTCTCAAGACATACATGAATGTTAAATTAATTACAGGTATCCAATTGAACATAGAAATTTAGAGTTAAGAGTTCACTATGTTCCCAATCATCGTCTAAGGTTCCTAAGTTCAATTGACTACTTTGCAATTAATTGTTGATTGTCTAAAGTCATTGAACTTTAGCTAATTTGTACTCAACAAATTTTAAACAATAACTAGCAATATGTTCATAGCATTACAAGTTAATTTATATAAAGATAAATATCATATATGCATCAATCTAAAGACATAAAAATTAATTATTACCATCAAACATTTCATGTAATTAAAAAAATATATAAAATTAAGAAAATCTCATGGAATGAACAATAATGGATTCATCTAATCTGTTCTTCAATTCCAAAGGAAGATCATATGTGATTTTTGGTAACTTGGGGATCCTGAGCTTCGGGTTTTTTCCTTTACGAATGGACACACCATACGCAAGACTACCAGTCTTCCTTGCAACCAATTCACATACTCTGGGATGAATTCCTTAGCAAGTTTTGTATACGTTCTTGCGTGATCGTAAGGGTAACTATTCCATAAGGAATCAAGAATTCCCTATTCATTTAGTGATCTAAGGCATGACCTTAAAGCCTTATATTTGTCAATACTTCTCAACAAACCCCCATCCCAAACAATTTTTTGAATGCGACCATTGATTTCTATTATATAGTTCACTAGGATATCAAAATAATCATCCTTGACATGTGCTTCTAAGTTCATGCTCCCAAGATTCTTTACTCTTTGTTAATGTCTTGGGGTTCTAATGGCCTTTACTGACCTCATTTTTCTTGCCATAAGTCTTGTACAAAAAAATAATTAATTAAAAGTAATCAACGAGATTTGAACCAAGGTCTTTTTAAAAAAAAATTAGGAAGGTCCCTTAGCCAAAAAACCTTATTTTCTTTAACAGTCATACTAATATGAAAATTGGAAGATATCTGTAAAACCTTGAAAATTTTAAGTTTAAATTTTTCAAAAGGGGGAGGGAGACAAAGGTGTAATTTACGAATGATGGGAGAAATGTTTAGAGTTTTTTAGATCTCAGATGCTGAAACGGATTGCACCGTTCAGAATCATCTTCACAATCTAGCTGCATTCGAATTTCGTTGAATTAGAGATATTTGGAATTTTCGGTATTTTTGAGGCCTTGGTGTCGGGTGTAGATGACATGAGGCCATGTGGGTGACACATCAGCGAGAGCCATGTGAGTGACACATAGTAAGCCATGTGTATGTTTATGCATGCCACGTGTCAACATACATGGCACCTTTGAACACTATATAAGGGCCTTCACACATAGGGGTCATAAAGGCTCGATTCGTGGGAGCGACACAAAGAGAAAGAGGAGGAAGGGAAAAGAGAATGGGAGAAAAGGGGAAGAGAAAGGGAGGAAAGGAAAGGAGAAAGGGGGAAAATGAAAAGAAAATGAAAGAATAAAGAGAGGAAAAAAAAAGAAGAGGAAGAAAGGGAAAGGAAAGAGGAAAAGGAAGGAGTGTCACCACGGTGAAGTGGGCCGGACAGCGAAGAACCGGGCATGCTACAAAGTGGTTTCCTCTACTCTTGCTTCATTTTGTACCCTAGGGGCCGTGTAATGGCCTATGGGTTTCGTCCGATTTCCGGGAGAATTTGTATGTTGCGTGGTTTGTTTGTGTGATTGTGTGATGGTGAGGAGCCCGGTTTCGCGAGGTTTTGGGGTGTCGGCTTGAACATGAGTGTTATGGGATAGCAAATCCCAGCGGAATGGCAAAAGCGGGGTGTGCCATTTCCGCACACCCTTGTGGGCCGGGCGTATTGCTTTGGGCGACATCATAACTTTCGTCAGACTCGATTCACGCATTCTTAGGCTCTGAAGCTGGGTTTGAGTATAGAATTTAATAAGATAAAGGTCTCAGCCAAAATGTAGGCTGAATATTGGGCTGGGTCACGGACAGTTGAGGAATGGTCCTTTTTGTTTAGGAACTGTTGGAGCAGGTTTATATCTGAAAATGCTTGGGGCTACGTATGGCTTGAATGACCTTAGCACCCAGAAATAACTGTCTATACTTGATTTCGGACTTGTTTAGGAGTATAAAAGCTAAATGAATTTCGAAAATATTAAAATGAGAGACCGGAATCAATATTGAGACAAAGGAGTAAAGTGGTCAATTTCCACTTAGGGACCCAAAATTTGATAAAGCTAAAGATAATATGCCAAGCTAAATTTGGAAAGAAGTAATGGGATTCAAGGCAAATAGAAAAGATGGAATAGAAATAGAAGAGCAATGGGGACAGATGCAATTATGAAACTTAACAAAAATGGATTTTGCCCGGCCAAACATGGCCTTAGCAAAACATGGGATTTAAGACCCAAAATTGGTCTCATTTTGAGGAGAACAAACCGTAGGGAGAGAAGAGAGAAAGAGAGAAGAAGAAGAAGAAGAGGAAGAGAAGAAGAAGAGAAGAAGAGAAGTTCAAGCAAGGTTAAAAAGGTATGGAACTACTAATCTTATATGGATCCTCGGGGTTTTGTTTGGTTGATAATAGATTTCAAACTCAGTGGTTTGATAAAAGTTCATCCCAACATGAGTTTCGATTTCTTTCTAGTGGTTTGATAGGATTTCATCCTCAACCCAAAAGATTAATGGGGAGGCGGTGGCAAAACCCCAAATGTAAAAGAAAACATGGAATCCTCCTCGAGGTCAGATCTACTGACACTGCAAGGTAAGAGCGGGGTTAGAACAAACCCCAACAAAATCCTTGTATTTGGTTTGTGTATGGGTTATAAACCTATATTAGAGTTATTTGAGAGTAATTAATGGTAGATTTTTGAAGTAAAGATAAGTATTGAAGAGGAATTGAATAGAAAAGAGGTTACAAAATGAATATGAAATGGTTTTGAGGTGTATATGAAGTATGGAATTGAATTGGGTATCAAAAATATGGAAAAAGGGGGAGAAAATACATTACTCTGGGGCAAAATTTAAGGTACTGCACATGAACAGTCGTGTAACGTACACTTACTGTAAGCCAAAGTGTACCTGATACACTTTGGGGGGGTGTACCGGCACACTTCGTTCAAGCCCTTGCTTTAACAGCTTTTGTATTTTGGCCATAACTCGCCATTTCTTATCCGATTTGAGCGGATTCAAGTGGCTATAAAATAGACTTCATGAGAACCAAATTAAATTAATACTATCGCCAAATTATGATCCTAAGTGGCCTAAAATTCACCAAGTGGGGCCATGCAAGCCAATTCGTTCCAAATTCTTTGAACATAGAGAAGTCCGGTTGTTTCTTGACGTATCCTGAGTTTCAGGTTCGAATCAAGTGATTCCAGTTGGAATAGAACCCTTAGCACCTTATATTTAAAAGAATATAATGACTTAGAGTCAAAACATGAAGTTGGTAGATTCCGGAAAATTAGGTAATACGAACTGGTTCTAGTGTAATCCGTGAACTGACTAGGTTTGCGGTATGAAAATGCCATAACTTTAGTTCGATGATCTCATTGGATTGATTCTAATCTTTGGCAAAGTAGATTCATAGAGGAATAAGAATATATGAATGAGGTGTGATTTCATAGACATCATACTTCACAAGAATATGAAGTGCCATGTGTAATAGGCTTGAAACAAGGAAAACGTGAAAATGAGTATACATGAATGAATATGTGAATGAGTGTATGAATGAGTATACGTGAATAAGTATACGTAAATGAATTTATGAATGAGTATACATGAATGAATATGTGAATGAGTGTATGAATGAGTATACGTGAATAAGTATACGTAAATGAATTTATGAATGAGTATACATGAATGAGTATACATGAATGAATTTGTGAATGAGTGTATGAATGAGTATACGTGAATAAGTATACGTAAAATGAATTTTTGTTTTATATATGAATGAATATGTGGAATGAGTGTATGAATGAGTATAATGAATAAGTATACGTAAATGAATTCATGAATATACACACGAATGAGTATACATGAATGAATCTATGACGAGTGTATGAAATGATATACATGAATGAGTATACAGAATGAATTTATGAATGAGTGTATGAATGAGTATACGGAATAAGTATACGAATGACTATGAATGAGTATACATGAAATTATATACATGAATGAATTTATGAATGAGTGTATGAATGAGTATACGTGGAACGAAAGTATACGTAAATGAATTTATGAATGAGTGTATGAATGAGTATACGTTTGAATGAGTACGAATGAATTTAAGTGAATGAGCATATGAAATAAGTACATAGATTGAGTATATCTTTGAAAAGATAATACGAAAGTGAAATTGGAACTGAAATGTGATTTTTGAAAATCGAATGAATATGAATGATGATAAAGACGGGATTCTGACAGGCGGAAAACGCGGTGTATAAAATATACGCCTATAAGCGCAAGTGCACGCTGTCGCCCAGTATAAAGGTGACTGGTACGTATATCGATCCACAGGACAGGTGCATTGACTACAAAGGTTCTCCGCTTTTTAGATAATATCTCGTGGAAGATGACGAAGAGAATTCAAATATGTAAAGATTACCTAACCATTGATTCAATTAAAGTATCAAGCTTAAGCCTAGTGGTTACATTCCCTTGTCATGCTCAATGGATTAATCTTCTAAATATGTTATTATTCAAGATATTTACAATATGTCAATGGCGAGGTGATCTTTTCTACGCGGTATCCTCTCTCGAGGTATATCTCGCTTTATCTCGCTAATAAGAATCGGGTATATCTCTATCTCGACTCGCATTCGAAATGCATTAATGTCCTAACCCACTCGTTTCACCTTCGTGTCTCTGAACATCTCTATTTGACCGAATCAACCTAAGTCTATCACCTGCATCCCCGAATTTCATCTCGAATCTCTGGATCTCCAAAGCAGAATATGCCAATGTTGGCCGACATCAACATACGACAAATCATAGGTATATAATAGTTACAACATATCGAAATAATCAATAATATAAAGTTTCAAACTTTAATCCATGAACATATGATATGTTCAAATATAACCCTGTAAATAAATCTAGAACATCATGAATGAAAAGAAGAAAATGTTTAGTATTAAAAACATCATTCTCCTATCCGAAAATATCCAAACAATGAAAGGCAACAAATCCCGCACTTCCTCTAAGTCCGTGTCACCACTGAATTTCGTGTTTCGCTCGCACGCTTCTCGATACCCCCTTTCGAATCATTCAGACTTTAATGATAGGGCAGATCTCGAAATGATCGTCGCGACGCGGGAGACGCCGCGACGTGGCGGCGCCACAACGTGAGACGCCACAACGCGGAGACGCCGCACGTGGGAGACGCCGCCACGTGGGGACGCCGAGACTACGTACTTCACGCCTTGTTCCCATTCGCTCCAAAACGCTTTCTCGCCGGCCGCTCTTTTCGCCCAATGCCTCATTCACAACGGCACATCAACCGCATTCTAGTCACAAAAACTATAAAATTAATTTCTAAAATAAATAAGAAAATGGAAGATCGACACGAAAGATATTATGAGTGTTTTAGGCACTCATCACACTCCTCAAACTTAGTTTCTGTCACCAAGCAAGAACTTACTCGAAATGTGACACACACACACAACCTAATGCAACTAACATCTAAGAGATACACACATGCTGAAAATGTGTGGATCAAATCGATTCCACTCACACCACCGTGTCGTCAAGTTCACGAAATGCATACAGACATTTGACTTTTAAAATTCTATTGGAATAGGTGAAGTGACTAGTGCATCAAATCCCATGATATTCAATAAATTTTCCTAACCCTAATAAGGCTTATAATGAATGACCTCCAAAGATATGCTTAGGTTCGACACCCCCAAACTTGAGCTCAACTCACCTATTCGAACAAACTAACTAGAAAAGGATAGGAACGCACCCATTTTATTCATGACTCCAATGCCTAGAAACTTCCTACGCACCTAAAATAAATGGAAGAAAACCTAGTGCCAAGAAGTTTTAGGCCGAGTGTCTCTGTACGGATCATCGGTGACTCCTCACCACTGGTTAAGGGCACCGTGCATTAGTCTCTTCAAACTTAATTTAAACACTCACCAAACTCGAGGGCCCTAGGGTCATGAATGATCCATCTTCTGGTCCCAGCGAATGGCAAAGAAGTCAATGACTCCCTCGCCAATAATGTGGCATTAGGCTTTGATAGTCTCTCTTCGGGACTGCGGCCCGGATTCCGATTGATGATCTCGCTTTATTCTTACGCAGTATACCTATTTTTGTCATTTGTCTTTTTGTCTTTTCTTTTCACTTTTTCTATTGTTTTGTATTTTCTTTTGTTCGTGGCTCGATGGCAATCCTCTTTTATCGGGAAGTGTCCCATCACTTAAATGGCTCTAGTCTCCCAAAGTTAGTCGAACTACAAAGTATTATCCGCATTTATGCATGCTCAAGGTCATTAGTGTGTGAGTATGATGTGGTTCTGAGAACTAGTGTCTTGACTACTCAAGATCGGGTTCACTAACCCTTTCCATCTATTCAACCTAATTACCGAAAGATCAAACATTATATGCATTCGAACATTCATATGTTAACTGAATCTCACCCAAAAGTGATCCTCAATTTTAACATGGCACACAAACACGCAATTATTACATATAAGATTGACCTAACACAAACGCAAACAAACTACACATGACTCAGATAAGCTGGACTAAACATGAACTAAATAGAAACGCAACTATGCTGAACAAAATAAAACATGATCACCAATAAAAACACTAAAAACAAAACATAACTAAACAAAATAAAACACGATCACCACATCCCCAAATAAAATAACCTGTCCTCACGGGCAAGAAATAAATAGTAGAGGTGAAAGGAACTCCCCTGGTGATCACTGCGGTGGTGGTGGTGGAGGCTGATGAAAAGCAAGGAGTCAAGGACCGGGCCTCAAGGACCGCTGCCGCCGCAAAATGGTGGCCCGGTCGTCGCACCGCACGTGCAGCACCGCACCCGAGGGCCTCCAAATCCCGTGAGACGAGGACGCATGCCTCGGGTCTCATCCTGCACGCGCCAAAGCCGCGAGGGAGAGCACCGGTCCTCTAGGTCCGGGGAAGGATCGGAGGGAGCCGCCGCCTGAGGTCGCCGCGGTGGTGGAGGCGGCCGGGACGTAGGATCGGCCAATGTCTCCCGTGGACGCCCAGGATCCATAACAAGCCCGATACTCATAAAGCCTCGCCCCGTCCGAGGGCTCATGACCCGAATCGTAGTCCTCAGTTATGGACACCAAAAACCCGCTGACAAATATGGCTCTGATCGCTAAGCCAAGTATCGTTGTCGCCCAGGCACCCGCTTGCTCGCACAAGCCAAAGATTGTAGCGGTGTCCTGTGTCGATTCTTGCATCCCTAAGCATGGAGGATGGTATCCTCGATAACCCGCCTAACATCAAGGGTATACCCCTGTGAAGATGGCATAGTTACACACCACCGGGCAACACACACACGCTCGCCGTCTAATGACGCGACGGATGAAGTGGTGCCAGACTGGGAATGAAGCGCAAATGCTCGCTCAAATCGACCGATGACCCGCACTATTGATTCTCCACTACCCCTCACCATTGGTCAATACGCCGTATAACTTCGTGGTAGTTGTAGGCTCGCGGTCGATCGAATCCGCCCTCCGAAGGGACATGCTCTGGGGATCAGAATAACTATCGACGACCAAGACCGGTCGACCAATACGCCCGCACTCGACCTCTTCAAAACATGAGATAGCGAGATTGTGAACTCGCGCACCACACTCATCGCTGCCGATGAGGTATTCGCACAAGGCACGCCATCCCTGTACCAAGAATTGTCTCATGAAGAAGTCATCTGGGTGGTGAAACCTTCTCCTTTTTGACGGTGAAGGATCGGCTTCGCAAATGATGCCAAAACTCACCACGCGACTCAATTCACAAACCGCGAGTTATCGAATGTGAGCCGGTCCTCACCGGTCCGACTGGCCAAGCCACTTTCATTTCTCGGCCGGTACATCGAGGGCAGGTGTAGACAAAAACCACCAAAGATCACTACCGACCTGCATAAAAACACCTAACACCTAATGTGCTTTACAAAAAATCGAACCAAATAACTACCTAATGACTCGAAATCCCAAATGGGACTCAAAGACCCTAAGGTAACCTAGTCGACCCGAATCGAGTAATTTACAAGACCCTAGACCACTAGGTGTGAGCACAAAGGGTTCACTGCATCTAAGCTAGAGTCGAGTACACAAAGGGTGCAAATGCCACCACACCCAAAACTATCAAGCAGGGTGACTTCAAAGAGGTACACCAATGGCTCTGAGCAGCGGGAAGTGTCTCCCACTGCGGCGAAAGGAGCTCCAGCAAGGTGTGGCACTGATAAAAGCAAGTGCTAGATTTCAAAGGAGAGGTGTGCAGAGAAGGCCAAAAATGAACACCCGCCTTAAACCAGGCGCATCACGACGCATGGTCACGCCGCTGAATGCGACGTAGAGCTTCACTAAGCGACGCTGACGCGCGGGTCACGCCGCCGACGTGACAGAGTGGATTTAATCCACGCCGCGACGCTAGAATCCACGCCGCACGCGACGCAGACATGTAAAAATGACGCCGCCACGTGAAATCCCACGCGCATAGAAAATGACGTCGCGGCGTTGGAATTGCGATCGCGGCGTGTGAAAGATAGATGGGTGGCGATCGCGACGTGAGAAACCCACGTCGCGGCGTGATGAGATCTATGAATCCAGTGATAAATTTGGGCGCAGCGATGATCTCTTGATCAAGAAAACCCTCTCCACTTTCGTCTTTTGAGTGACTTTATGGACTTGTAATGTACCTGGTTGAATCTTCCACTGGTTGCATTCGCGGGTTAAATTTAGCAAACGCGTGAAACCACGAGTTACGGAGAAATCTAGAACCACATATTCTTGAAAATAAACAATAGAAATTGGAACTAAGAAAAGGAAAGTTTAAGAAACACTTAGGTTGCCTCCGAAGCGCTATGTTTGTTTTTATGTCGTTAGCTCGGCGACCCGAGTCGCAATATGCTCGGGGCAGAACTCCTATGATAAACTACGGCGTCTTGTCTGTTCTTGTCGAAGAAATGATTTGCTTATGCGTAGGAAACTCGCCTCCATGTCTGGCTTCAATCGTTGGGTGGTGGCCTTAAATGTGCCTTTCTCGGGATGTAACCTGCCCCACCGTGTTGAAACGACCTTGGATTCTGTGAAGGTGGGACCGCCGAGACTTCAATTTCCTGGAAAAAGCTTTGGCGGGGTGAATAGAAGAACTGTTGTCAGTTTGTGAACTCGCTACGGTGATGTGTTTGTCGTGCCGGGCTTTAGTCTTTCGCGCGTGCGGCGTTTTCATAAGCCGTTTAGCCGTTCATCGAGTTCAACGAGTTGGGTAGTCGTTTCTACCGCCCGACGATATGCTTATCCGTGTTTAGCCGACCGAGTGGCCCGATAGGCTCGATGCTCGATTCCAGCGGAAGATGTGCGGCTTTACCATAAGCGATTATGAGCGGTGACATACCGAGGAGTTTTAAATGCATGCAGTATGCCCGGAAGTGCATCGATCCATACCGACCAATCCTTCCTTGGCCAGATTAGCGTCTTCTAGAGAATGTATTTGATTTCGATTTGATACCTACAGCATCAGTTTGGTTGTGGGTGGTATCTGATGATGTCACGATGACGTTACCCCATACTTTGCGAAAACCTTATCAATTACCTTATTGCGAAATGGGTACCGTGCTCATGATCAAGGCTCGAGAGTTCGCATTGAGAATATATTCTTCTTGAGGTGAGCCAAAACCTGCTTGGCATCATTGGTGCGTGTAGGAATCGCTCCACCCGCCGAGACATAGTCTACGCAGCCAAGATGTCTGATTCTTTGTATGATGCGGAAATGGTCCCGCAGAAATCTATCCCCATAAATCAAACAATTCTACCTCGAAATGGGGTGCATGGGTGGCTCGTCGCCGAGATGTTCCCCATTCGTTGACATTTTCCTGAGTGGAAAGCAGTGATGAGCATCTTTAAACAAGGAAGCCGGTAAAACCGATTGAAGCACCTTAGGCTGTTCTCACGGCCCGCAAAGTGTCCACCACACGGTAGAGTGTGACAATGGTTTAGATACTACGCATTTCATCTTTGAGCACACATCTCCTTATTACTTGATCGACCTGATATGCGTAATTGAAACCTCCCGATAGTAGCGTTTGGGTGTGCGAAAACCTGCTACGCTGATAGTTAAATTAGGAGGGACTACTTTGCTTCTCAAATAATTCACATAATCTGTGAACCATGGGCGCCTCTTTCTCGATAGCTAGGAGTTTCTCGTCTTATGGAAATTCGTCATTCAATGGGACATCATCTCGGCCTTCCCGATCAAATGAAGATGGTGCGCCTTTGAGTTCACCGATTACCTTTCTTGTCTTTAATTTCCACATCAAATTCTTGCGACAAGAGGACCTGAATTAATCGGGGTTTTGCATCTTTCTTGGTCACTCCAATTGTAATGGCGAAATCGATTATTGCCACCCGCGACTTTGTTGCCAATCAAATATGGCACGAACATGACGAGCAACGTGGCGGCGGCTCTTTCTGCAGTAGTGGCATAATTCGGTTGAGCATCATTCAGTTGCAGCATAATAGATTACACAGAAATATTTTCTCGTTTACGCCCCTGTCGCCCTTTGTCCTTTGAAGTCGGCGTCACACATAGTTCAAGCGAAAAGACCAATCTAGTGCCTATGATAGGAGGCTGAAACTAACTTATCCTTGACGCGAGAATGCACGCAAACATTGCGAATCAAATTCAAATGGGATCCCTTGGACCAGTAGGTTAGACAGCGGTTTTGCAATATGTGAAAAATCTTTGATGAACACTTTGCAAAATCCCGGCATGGCCTGAAAACTTGAGTCCTTTTAAGCGAGGTGGAGGTAACTTTTCGATTAACCCCGATCTTCGCTAATCTACCTCTATCCCTCTTGAAGTCAGGTGTCGAGATACAATACCCTCTTGTACCGTGATAAGCACTTTTCGATTGATTACTAAGTTGGTCTCATCACATCTTGCCCGATCTGACTCTCAAGTTTCCTAACAATTGTCAAATGAATTTCCCATTCTTGAATCGTCCGTGAAGATTTCAATTGTCTTTTCCACCATGTCGGAGGGAAATATGGCCATCGTCATCGCTGAAAAGTACCGGTGCATTGCACGAGTCGAAGAATCACAGAATGCGAAATGTACCATAAGGACAAGTGAATGTTGTCTTCTCGATCTTCGAGAGCTATAGCGATTTGGTTATGGCAAGACTATCCATCTAAGCCGATAATATTCATAACTTTAACTGGTCGATCGAGCATCTGATCTAAAAGCGGCAAAGGAAGTGATCTTTTCAGTGGCCTTGTTCAGCTTAAGTGTCAATACAAATCCTCCACCCCGTGCTTGTTATGATAAGCGATAAGATGTTGTTCAGTCCACGATGGCAGTTGTTCCTCCTTCTTCGACCTTACACAGTAGACTTGCAGCGCAGCATAAATGGGATAAATCTGAGTGTCTAGCCATTTTGCTTCTTTATGGAACGACCTCCTTCATTGTGGATTTAACCTTCTACAACTTCCCTTTGAAGGTCTATGTCCCTCTTCTGGTAAAATACGATGCATGCACATAGAAGGGCGAATCCCTGCGAGATCATTTAGAGACCATCAGGAGTCCGTGTTTGTGGTCTCAGGAGGACCCTCGATATTCTCTTCCTCTAAAATGCAGTCAAGAATCTTTGAAATGATCACGGGTAGTGTAGATTCTACCCAAAGGTATGCATACTTCAAATGGCTAGGTAGAGGTTTTGTTCCATTTTGGGTGGTTGCTTTCGATCGATGGGGTAGCGTTTTAACTCCTTCGCGAGATTGGTATTTATGTATTGTGTCGAAAAAGAGTCCATCCATTTGACATATTCTTTTGCCTCTTCGCTCAGGTTCTCAGACTCATTCTCCGCTCGACTAGTCTCAGGTGAGTGAGACCCTTTGGTGAACCTATAGCCTCAACCATTTCGGCCGTAAAGAAGCAGCACTCACTTCTGTTTGGGTGTCTCAGCACTTACTCGAAGACATTGAATTTTACTTCCTCTTCTTGTACTCTCGGTTTCGATTCGCCCCTACGTATCCAATCATTACCACATAGGTTGCTGAAAAGGTCTTCCCAGATTATCGGTATTTCTTTATCTTCCTCCATGTACAAAACAATGAAATGTCTAGGAAAGATAAACTTGTCGACCAACTACTAAGGTATCTTCTATTACCCCTCTCGGATGCTTCAAAGATCTGTCACCTTGGTGAAGATTATTTGTGGTCGAGGCGGGCCTCTCTAATCAGGCAGCTTGAAGATGGATAGGGCATAAGATTAATGTTGGCACGAATCCTGTAGCGCTCTCTGAATAGCATTCAGATTGTGCGGGATAGTGAAAGCTACGGATCCTTGAGCTTCTGCGGCTCCTCGAAGGATAGCCTTTGCATTCCTCGGTTAAGTTCCTTTGTTTGAAATCAGCTAATCGTCTCTTATGGGATAAGATGTCTTTCATGAATTTTACATAGCGGGCATACATAGGGCGTCGGCAAATGGGATATTGATGTGTAACACGGAACACATCCATGAATTTCGTGAATTGCTTATCGAGTTTATGCTTCTTGAGATGCGTGGAATTTAAGGAATGTATCTTCAGCCTTTGTGATAGAGATTCTCGATATTTGTTTCTCCCGAGGTTGTTTCTTTATACGCATCATCTTTTTGCTCTACAGCTGATCGACCTTCTCGGTCTCCTAAGCGTTCTACGTTGGGGGTTGTATGTGGTATTTCCAAATTCTTTCCCCCTTCTCGACATAGTACCTTTATGCTCATTCCCATCTCTTCTTGGTTTACCTCGAATTACTTAGTAAAGGCAGGTTGTCTTTACGTGATGAAATTTGCCATTTGGCCCATTTGTGCCTCGAACTTCTCATTTGTCTTTATGATTGTTCCAAGCCCGGAGTTTTCTTCTTTGCATGTTGGCCTTTGTTTCATTCATAAAGCCCAGTGGGAAGTTAACATGCGTGCGAAACTTGTTCTAAATCGATTTTTCTCGGTTGGTTCACTATTTTCGATTTGATGGCATATTGTTTTTTGATTATTTTTACGCCACCCATATCGCCAGTTATTCGAACTATTACACGGTTACGATTGTTACACCACCCTTGGCCACGATTCGGTCGATAAGCTGTTTCCACATACGATTGCTGTTATGATTGATTACGTTAAACCTGGACACGTCTTTGGGCTTGCTCTCTTTGTGGGTTTCACGGCGACATTTCGTGTTTGTTGTGCGGTTAGCCACATAATTCATGCTCAGTAGGTTGGTTTGGATGCGTTTGCGGTTCCCTTCTTTGTCATTGCTTGTTTGGTCGGTGTGCCCACGTGATTCACCCAGTTGTTGAGGACCTCGTTATCTGTGCCACCGCAGGTACTTCTTGGTATAGCCTTCTCTCTAAGCCGATTAGTGTTGGTCGCGTCTTCAAGATATCATAAGCAGTACGTAGTTTTCTTTCATCGGTCTCCTCCCGGTTGAGCTTGTCGATCATTGTTCGGGTGCATTTCTCGAGACCATTATAGAAGGTGTGGACTTGCGTCCATCTGGTCGACGGTGGTGTGGCCACTTCATGATAATTAGTGAATCGTCATGCACGCGGGTTCTCCCCTTCAAGTTGTCCAAACGTATTGATTTCTTGCACCAGTTGTGCAATTTTCGACGGTGGGAAGAACTTGATGAAATTTTTGCACCCGAATCATTCCGTGTAGTAATGGAATCGGTGGTTGGCGGTTAGCGATGTTTATTTATCCCAGTGAAAGTGGGGTCATGGCCTTTGAGAGCTTCTTCAGCAACTCAGTTGTATTTGATAATTATCATAAACTTGAGGAAGTTAGTCAAATACATGTTCGGGTTCTACTCATGGGGTGAGATCCGTGGAATAAGATATTGAAGTATAAATGCGTAGTGACTTCAAATTCGAAATTGTTTGCTTGAATAGGTGGCCGTCGATGTTGTCTACGAATAATAGTCCGATTAATGTCTGAACGCTCATCTAATACCATGAAAGGATCATCTGGTTGTATAAATGGCACAGATTGCTTGATTCTTAGTGATTCCATTTCGGCCTCTCTGTAGTTGATCCATTCAATGCTAAGATTTTGTTCTTCATTCATTTTCCATGACTATTGGATTTCTAATATGTTGCATTCTGTTCTCAGCGCAATACGTGCGGAAGTCTTTGGTTCGGGATCAAGCAGGGTGTTGGTTATTTTGATCTCGATGTCGCATGTACCCTACTTGAAACTATCACTGTGATAACACACGAGCTGACAAAACGAATTACTAGCGCTTGTAAAATAAACAAAAGTAAAGAAAATTTCAAAGTAATATCTATTTGCTTAATTCTCTATATCAATCCCGATCTGATCCTAGGCGGCGGCGCAAAGCAGCGAGGCGGAAAACGGTGTATAAAATATGCCTTTATGTACGTAGTGCCTTGTCGCCCAAAATGTTATAGTGTACTCGTGAGTGAGATATCGATCCACGAGGGACCAGTGTATTGACTACAAAGTTACACTTTTTAGATAATATACGAAAGATGACTCTAGAAAGAGAATTCAAATATGTAAGATTACCTAAACTATTGATTCGATTAAAGAGTATTGGTTTGAAGCCTGGTTATATCTCCCCTTGTCACGTTCGATGGATTAATCTTCGTATGTTATTATTCGATTATATTTACAAATATGTCAATGGCGAGGTGATCTTTTCTACGAATTATCCTCTCTCGGTATATCGCTATCTCGCGAATAGAATGGTATATCTATCCAGGCTGATATTCAAGAGGAAATGCATTAATGTCCCCAGCTTGTTCGCCACCTTCGAGGTTCGGAGGCCTCTCTATTCTGAATCAGCCCCGAAGTCTACTCTGCAGATCCACTGAATACCCTCATCTCACCGAATCTCGGATCTCGATGTAATTATGCGATGTTGGCGGACATCAACATACGATTAAATCACGGGCATAGAATGGTTACAACATATTGAAATGGCCGAATAATATAAAGTTTCAAACTTTAATCCATGAACATATGACAAGGTTCAATACCAACCCACAAAATAAATCTGAGAACATCATGAATGAAAGAAAGAAAATGTTTAGTAAAACATCATTCTCTTATCAGAAAATATCGAACAATGAAAATGAGTCAAATCCGGGCACTTCCTCGAAGTCTGTGTCACTCTGCTCCGGAATTCGGGTGCCTTACGTTTGTAAAGCCGATACCCCCTTTTACGGGTGTTCGTTACTTTAAATGATAGAGGTGCGAGATCTGGCGCGTCGCGACGTGGCGGCGTCTGTGATGGAGCGTCGCTGACGTGGAGGCGTCGCGGCGTCCCCAAGCATCATGACGTGGCCGAGATACTTCATCGCCTTGTTCCCATTGCTCCAAAATGCGCTTCCCTGCTGCGCTCTTCACCCCAGTATCACCGTTACCTTGAACATCCAAATCAGTATTCTAGTCACCAAAAACTATAAAATTACTCTATGCGAATAGAATAACAGTATAACTATGAGTGTTTTAGGCACTCATCAGATTCATTAAACGGAATCCGTCATAGATGTGAATTAATTGACCTATCAGATAGGCAGCGACAGGATGCACAAATCGGCATCCGTCATGAAGGCACCCCGAAATTTTCCAATGTCCCACTTGGCGGGATACCAGTGGCGTCGTCGTGATGGTGGCATTGAAGAAATGTCGAACTTGGTAGGTTTGTCGGCATCCGTCTTGATGGCGTATGGCATTTAAGTTATAGCGTGTCGGGATGCATAAGCGGCATCCGTCATGATGGGAGACCGAATAAGTGATACTACGTGTCGGGATGTACCAAACAGCATCCGGCATGATGGGAGACCGAATAAGTGATACCACGTGTCGGGATGCACCAAACGGCATCGGCATTATGGGAGAAGCAGAATAAGTGATACCAAAGTGTCGGGATGCGCAAGCGGCATCCGTCATGATGGGAGAACGAATAAGTGATATGTGTGGGGATGCACCAAGCGACATCCGTCATGATGGGAGAACCGAATAAGTAATACCACATGTCGGGGTGCACCAAACAGCATCCGTCATGATGGGAGATCGGGTGTAAATGTATGCACGTGCCAGAATGATAATAAGGCGGGATTGTTAGCGAATTCGACCAGTGAATTAAATGGTCAAAGTGAAATAACCCGACAATAGCGAGTAAATGGGATTTTTATGTGTATGCTTAAATCCCATAAATTGAATTGTGAATTGAATTATTGCATTGAAAATGCATGTTGTGATATGATAAATGATGTGTAAAATGAAAGCATGCGAAAATGAATAGCATGAGTTTATGTGGATAAAAAGGCATTATTTTGTAAATGCATGTTATGGGTCTTTTGAATTTGTAAATGTCATGGGATTGCCCGAAAAGAAGTGCTTTCGTTTAATTAAAAAGGTCTAAAATGGAAGAACATAAACAACATGTTTTGGAAAGATAATTGAAAATGTCGAATGCTTAGGGCTCCGACTTGGATATGCTTAGGGTCAAGTCGGAGGTCGGTCGCCTTGCACGAAAATAAAAATTTAATAAGACAAAATAAATGTTTTGATAGAAACGTCGGGAAATGCTTGGAGCTCGACTTGAATCCCAGCCAATTAGATAGTCGAGGATTCGGGTCGCGACACTTTTGAAATTGAAAATTTAATATAACGAAACAAAATGTTTTAAACGGGCATCCCGGATCATGAAACGTAATTGCTAAAGGGAGTTGATTAATGGCTTCGGTCGTGATAGTGATAAGAGTCTAATATGTATTGGTATTAGTCTGATTTGAACCTGTATGAAATTGATATGACTTGATTTGTTCTGAATTGCCATTGTATACGTATAAGTTACTTTGAATATGATTTGATCTGACATACATGTAGTAGATATGAGTTACAACCTGTAAAAGACATGACACAGGGAAGTAATATGAACAAGATGATAGGAATTTGGAACGAGGAATAAAATGTACATGTATAATATGAGATGAGTTAGAAGTCACATAAGAATAGGCTTCGTTGTAGCCATAAATAAAGTAAAAGTAAAAGATAGTGGCGTGATTATCGTTTATTGGTCGTTCTGTCTATATGTTCCACGCGCCAAAGCTTATCACGGTGTTCAATCGGGTGTAGGTACTGAAGAGGAGATAAGAGAGACTGAGGACATTCTACACGGTGCGGGGCACGTCTCGGAGAGATAGTTGCTCCACGGCACTATTTTGCGATCTCGATGTTTGTATTAAATATGTACATGTATAAGTATTTGTATAAGTAGTGGGACTTAGCATATGTGTAGAGATTTTAATGGATACCACTCCGATGGTAGTTCCTTTGTATATATAAACGACAGTTGGTTATTACAAAAATTAATTGTATACCCACAGGTATAAGTTAAGCTCCAAAAAAAAAAAAAAGTAAAGAGTCCCAATACATGGTTTCGCACCCCGAAACCGGTTCGGATTCGCCAATCGGGTCGGACCAGGAATCGGGGCGTGACAAGTAGAGAATTGTGTGTTAGAAGTTTTGTGTGGTAGTTACAAAAAATGGACTTTCTAGACTAAGTCCAAATTATTTTCGAGTGGCATCAGCCGGATTTATAACTTGAAATATGTGATGTGTGTTATTTCCATAAATTGAATAACATGCTGAATATGTGAAATTATGTGATATATGTAAAAAATTATATGCATTGGGTTGTATGACTGACATACTATGTCTCAACCTAGGAATATGAATTATGGCATTACTTGCCTAAATAATGGTTGGAATTATACATGCTTGAATGATGTGTTGGCATAAATGAACTGAATATATAAAATGTTATGTGCATTAGACATGAGTGTTCATAGCACATACATAGTGTACGGTGTAGAATGTCCATGCAGAGGTCTTCATACATTGGTCATGGCTTTGAGTGCAGTGGCACAAATTGTATTGCATTGGTGTGCGATAACACGCATTACATGGGTATATGTACATGGTATTGATTTGGCACTGCGTTTGGTACTGAATCGTGTGGGCTTGGGAATGGGACGAAGACCATTTGAGTTCCACAATGTTAAATGAAAATGGAAAGCGAATAGTATCGGGCGTAGCAAGTAGGCGATAGACACCCCCTCATATGAAAAGCCTGAAAACTTGGTTAGACAGCGTATCCATCGGTGAAAGCCCGAAAAATGTCGGAGGGTGTAAGAGATCCACGGCGAGACCTCGAAAAGTTCTATTGCCCAGACCTGAAGCAGTTAAATAACTATCCACATAGACTACGGGTTGTGAGATGGAAGTGGGGCCCGACTTCGGTATTGATTTCCCATTGGCACTTGCATTGGGTGGTGGGTGCGGAGGTTGACCGATGCATGGGAGCATGTAGGTGTCGTCTCGTACATGCGTGTAGTTTGTTTTCGTGATAGAGACCAATGACGTGTATGCACCTGGTTGGTTGTTAGTTTATTGGCCAAATGATCATTTGCATGTGCACACAGGTGGGAGGTAGCCCTTGTAGGATTAATCTCTCACGGGTTAGCTCGCCGTCGTGGGACCCCTTTCGAATTACGGGACATGTATGGGCGGACAACTCCTTAGAGGTCGGGATTATGAAGCGGGCCGGACTATGGCTTTTATTAATGTTTTGTGTATATATTAGAACGAACTAGTTTTAATATATGTTTTGTATTAAGAGTGATGTAATAACTCTTTGATCTATAGAAATGTATGGTTTTGTAACTGCATGGACGAGTATGGATGATGAGCCTTATTAGGTCATTTTACTCATGTATGGGTCTCATGATATGAGACACCTGAGGTTCCATGAAGTTGACCAGTGGTCGACGGGACCCCAGGATTTTGGGGCATCTGTATCCTTTTAATTATTATTAGAAAAATAATAATTATCTATATTTTATTACTCCAAGAGACTATGGGCCCCATTCAAACTTCACCATTGTGTTAAATATATATATATATCCACTAGAATATGTATTATTCGGAAATATGTTTATTCAAATATACATCCACTAGGATGTTTTGTATATGTTTCCTATTTATTCAAAACAAATTATTTTTTATTATTATCTTTTATTATCTATACACACACACACACACACACACACACACACACACACACATAAACACACACTACAAGGAAAAAGTTAATCAATGACACGTTTAATGCATCATTGAAGAGTTACAATGACACTTCCTTGAAGCGTCAAGGTCTCACCTGTCATTGTATAAGTTTACACATAATGACGCTTATTTTGATCGTCATCTTTGTGAATCAAAACTATGACATTCATTTGAAGCGTCATTCTCTACTCGTAATGTTTCAATCTAATAACTTAACTATGACACTTTTTTAAGTGCCATTTATTTTTATATGCTTTTGTTTTAGAATCATGACACTCATTACAAGTGTCATCATTTTTATCACATTAAAAATCATATTTCCATTAATTTCATTGGCTATAAATCCTGATATAACAATATAATTATTGAAAATGTACACATAATATGAAAGTAATATAGAGGAGAAAAAAAATATCAAAGTCATATGGATACAACTACTAAGCTATCGATATATACATTGATCCAAAATTACAACAATATTCCTAACAAGTTTAATAGATTCTATAGGTAGGAGTACAAAATGTTCTTTAATTTGTTGGTAGTGTAGTATCTTTCTATGGGAGAGTGCTAAGCCCATCAAAATCAGTACATAAGTCCATATGTTCCTGTTCAAATGTGGAAATTAAGTTTTAGATATAAAAAACCAAGCAAAAAACTTTGTAGAGTACCATTCAGACTAAAGACATCGGTTATTATTTTGATGAGTGCTGAGTGGTAATTTTCAAGGTATTAAATGAACATTGAACTCAGAATTAGAATAATACGCACGAGAAAAAGAACTCCACCAATGATAACTTGTAAAATGCAAACCGACCTGATTGAAATTGACCTATAGAAAAAAGAGAATAACATAAAACAAAAATGTTGACACAACATTATGTACATTCTTAATATATGAAAAATAACAAAGTGCTTCATAATTACAAGAATCATAGAATACATAACCATACACTTAGGTATAACTTTCTAAACTAGAAATAAGTAAAGTATTAAAGCATAAACAAAGTGAAATTCAATTTATTATAAAAGGTTTCAATAGAATTGAAATTTCAAATAAAAAATAGATTAATATTAGTAGCATAAAGGAAATCCTAAGCTATATACTTATAAAATAATATAATAAAACACATAAATGTAAACAACAAATCTTAAGAACAATGACAAATCGAAAGACATAAAAGTTTCCAATGCTCGTTGAGAATATCACATACTTAGTATCAATCCAAAAAACAACAATTATTGATTCTACCATAACATGATTTTTCAGCTTTCCAAAATAACATTCCGCATCTTGGAAGCAATTATAATAAGATAATAAACTCAAAATAGGCAAGGGATTGATCTAACATAGGCAAGGATAGTACCATAAATAAATCAACTCCAATCACTATTTTAATTTCTCTATTTTTGTCATGAGGGAAAGGAGATTCAAAATCTGCATAAAAAGGAGCAGTAAAGCAATCAAACAATTGTTATGTCATATTGATATATAAATCAAATTTATAAAATCTCCTAACCTCCACAAATACAAAAAAAAAAAAAAATTAACAATAAGTTATATTTTTTTATATGAGGTCAACTCATCCACTACAAGTAAAATGATAAAAAGTTCATAAGATATATTTTTTGTGAATGAAAATAAGAAAATCTCTTTCAAAATGTAATTAAAAATAGTTACGAGATAAAATGTTAATAAATTTATGGAGGTGACTACTTATTCTAGATATAATTTACTAGGAAAATCATAGTAATGCATTATGCTTCCAAATAACTATCTACAAATTGCAGACTCAAATCATCAAGGTGAAATTTGCATCAAAATGTCTTTATCAGCTTCACATTACTTTGATGAGTTGTTACCAACAACTCGAAAAAATTGATACAAATATAAGGCAATTCATTACATTGTACCTTCAAGCAAAAGTTATTATCAATTCAGTCACTAGTACTACCCATTCTGATTGTACTTCATTTATCTCCATTTCTCTATAAGACTTTTTCCCATTAAACTAATAACGAGTAACATATACCATTGATTAGTTAAGTTGATATAGTAAACAGTAGGAATATTCTAAAAGTTTATTAATAAGTATAGATTAACCTTTGTTGTGAGATGCCTTGAATCAATTATAATGTCCTTCATGTATCTCATTATATAATATCCACATTCTATACTACTAATTTTTACAGGACAATATAAATGAAAATGCCAACCCATTGTATTGTGATCCTTAAATTAAGTGTATGATTTTTAATAGTACTTTAGTACTATGAAGCTGGAATTTATAAATCATGATCAAAGAAAGTGAATAATTTATACTAACCATGACCTTTACCCATGTAGACTCTCTCTTGGATATTCCTTTCTTGGTGGATGGATTCTTAATGCCCTATCTGAAGAAAATTAATAATATAAGTATATATCATCGATCATTCAAGTATGCAATTTATAGACTTTACGTATTATGATAACATGATCATCACATGGTTGATGTAACATCGGGAGAAAAGGTAGTATGTTGGCGAGTCTTTGTCGCTAAGTGCGACCAACACCCAATGAAAACTGAAATATTTTTATTAAAATGAGAATCTGAAGTAAAATATAGGGAGAGTAAACTTGTAACTGTCATAACTTACCAAACATATGGAATAAAATATAATTAAATGCGACTTGCATTCATTGTCGTTTGCAATAACCCTTGACTGTTACACCCTTCATTGCTTCTCCCATCCCAAGTGTAGGGTTAACAAAAGCAAATCGTTCTTTCATCTCTGCATCGATCATCTTCTTATACAAATGCCTAGTGAAATTCGACAGTAATTAAAAAAAAGTTATGAATATTTGACATGCACCAAATATATTACTAAAATGGAAATGTGACGCCCCATTTCCCGGGGTGTCTCGTTGACCACCCGTCAACCTACAGAATATTTGTGTCTCATATCAGAAGATACGTACATGAGTAAAAATGGCCACTTAGGCCCATACATCAATAATCATAAAGAATACACCAACTATATAACAATAGTTCAAGAGTTATTACATTACTCTTAACCAAGACATATATCAAAATTTACAATTTTAATACATGTTATACAAAGAAAATACCAAAGCCACAATCTGGCTTTCTTATAGCTGACCTCCCAGTGAGCGTCGTCCTCACATTACACTCCACATTATTCTTTGAAATAATGATCCCTCGCAGGTGAAAAATCCCCGATAGTGATAAACTCCATGAGTTGCTCCCGCTCAAGTGCACATGAAATTGCTGACGAGCACACTCCCGAGCAAATACATGATCTACTTGAATGTCTACATGCCCGATCTCATGTCTCGAGTCCTCATCGACTCCCTCACACATGCCTAAGCCAAATGTGAGACAAATACAGTTTTCAAAACAAAAAGCTTTTGTTCTCGGCTTTACTACCAAGTTCGTTAAATATATTGGACTACCCTCGAGCGGTGTTGGATAATTTTTACGAGCAGTCGTGAGTGCGCCTCGAGATGAGCTGTGGACCACTCTCCAAGACAATTCTTCGGAAAATCTGCCTTGAAATTCCTTTCACAACCGTTTTCGATTTTTCTTTCATTTTCATGTCATGCACTCTCACCTATCGTTCTAGGGTGCCCCGGTGCATATGGAATGCATTATGCCATTTCTAAAATACTCATGCTAATATATTTTACATGTATATATTAACAAAATTATTTCAAAAAATTCATATTATTCAATTCACAATCAATAACACAAAAATTAGCTCATGGAAATAACAATCCAAGCAATTCATTTCTAATCACTCCAACAACACAAAAAAATCACATTAACACACGACACGTGAATTAACAAACCTTTGGGCTGCACTCACTTTACCACACAAGTGCAGGGATTCTTCAATTCTGGCTCAAAGATTTTGAGACTTGAAAAAACACTCGCCATCCGTGCCTCTACAAATTCCCATCCATAAAATAGCTCTTAGCCAAAGAATAAACCTAGTAGGAAAAGATCCCTACCTTTTGGAGTTGTCGGAACTCCAAAAAATATGTGCCCACGTATAGCCCTTGTCGCGTAGAACAACTTTGCTTCTTGCTTCGATAAGAACCGACGGTCAAAACGCTGGGAAATCAAGAGAGAACTCACTCTTTCTCTCTCTAAAACCTAAATCTCCAACTCACTGCATGTTTTTGCTTCAATTTGGAGAAGAAAACTATTCCTTTATTGTTTTATTCACTTAAACTTTCCAAAAATTACATCCTTGTCCCTTATTTATTTACAGGTTTAATCTGGGCCATTCATCTCCATCATCTCAATTAATTCATGCAACATGTGTCACATGGCAAGGCTAGTAGATGACGCACACGACTACATGTCTTTCATAAGTCGCTTTACGACACCCGACACCGGCCGCCCAAAAACGCTGAATCTAATTTGCCTCAAAATTCGGCCAGTACCCATCGTAGTGGCTTGATTTCGCGAGACATTCCCAACGGCGTAAAGTCCGCCAACTCATCCGAGATCTAGAAAATTTTCGGATTTTGACCGAAATTACCATTTTACCCTTTTTCAGAAAATTTTCTCGGGTTTTACAGGAAAACTATTATATAACTAAGCAGATAAAAAATAAAGGAAGAATTTCTCTCACCATATGTAGAATAAGATACAATTTCCTGACAATTCCTTTGATGAGATTATCATATCCATATCTTCTTTCATGAGAAAGTTTCTAAAACCCTCTCCAAAAACATTACTAGGAATGTCTACTCGGGTTTTATTTTTTTTGATCATTGAACATTAGACTTCAACCATGCAGGTCAAAGTTCTGATATCTCGAGGATTTACATTTTCTTTTAATTCTATTTTTGTACTCCTTTATGTTTTCAATTTCCTTGGATTTCTATAAAAATATAAGGTTGAGTATCTCTTACATAGAATTGAAACACAAATTATAAGCCATTAAATTATATAAAATATATAAAACACGCACCAAGTCAGATGAGAATTGAGTGATCAAATGAGCGGGCCACAAAACTTCATACTCGATAGCTTCTTGAACAGTAGTAATGTCATCAGGAATGGGAATTGGAAGTGATGTATTTGGTTCGTAAGAAGCATCCACCACTACAAGGTAGTTGGGACCACATTCACGAACAATTGTCCCGCCAGCCACTATATTTTCCTTCCTTGATACAACCAATTGACATTTTTTCACTTATAAAATTAAACAACCAAAATAAATTAGTAGTCATATGAAAGTTTGCATGTGTAGTATAAAGAGATGCATTTTTCAAACTTTGACCACCTCTAAGAGTTTAATTAGGTTTACAAGCGTTTTTAATTAACTAATAAATTAGTTAATTAAAAAATAAATACCTTTTTTTTTAGGTTCTTTGAGTGCTGCTGAGGGTTGATCTTCAACATGACGATGTGGGCACTCAATAAATTCAAGTGTTACAAGGTGGTTTGTTTTCAAGTTACAACTACCCATATCAGATTGAGGTTTAGTTGGTACAATTTCCTCGGCTTGGTTAAAAAACAAGTCACCCAAACTACTGCCTTCTTCTTTGATGCTCTCACAAAATCCTGCATTGCACGATCAACCATAGTATGAAAATACTGTCGATGCGTGTAATGTTTCCCTTTACCACGTACTCAACCACTATATTCAAGAGTTCCTAATGCTTGTGTAAGTATATCATAACTCCCATAATAACTTTGACCAGTTTCTTGAGAATCCTTCAAGAGCTCATTCTACAACAAAATACAAAATTAACGAAATTATGTTCTAATTAGGTAAACAAATAGTTTTTGTCTAAACATACTAAGTTTAGGTTATAAATAAAAGAAACCCATGCCAATCTTTCCACAACTGGTATAACAACTTCATCATAGTTTCCATCTTCATATTTCCTTGCTTTTTTCCACAAATGCTTCTATCAATACTTAAGACACCCATATGTCACCATCTAAGAGAATTATACAATTGACATCATATAGTTAGTTTTTTGATAAAATGTTTTAGTATAATGATTGGAAGAAATATAAATATCAAAAATGATTTACATTATTTATGACTCTTAGAAACTTTAAAGTTAATAACTATTAACTTTACCAAATCTTCCTTTAGTCTTTATATCATTTTCTACTTAAACCAGGTAATTGTACATGTTTCTTCCTTCTCTCTTTTTTTGAACTTTCCTACCTCCGCAATTTATAAATAAGATTTAATAACCACATTTCACTAAGGCGTATTAATGAATTTAATTCATTACATGTTAACAAAGGAAGTAACATGGTTTAATGTTTTACTTGAAATGTGATTAGAGAGCCTATCTCGACAAAGATATTCTAATCTTCATCCTCAATGAAACTATATTCAACCCTGAGGTTTCCTTTCAAGATTTCCGGCTTATCTTTGAAAGGGATGGTAAGATGTGATTCACAAATAAGTGGTTCTTAAATGTTCGAAAACTTCTTCCTATTGTTCGCATACAATTTCTCCTACTTCTTTTATCCAATGTAAAAGAAGTCTGCAAATTATTACAAAATTATTAGTATCTTTATCCTTTAACGAATAATAATATGTTAGTAATAGTCTTTTTGAGTATAAATAGGTTACCTCAATTGAATCCCACAAATTTTCCTTTAATTGAATGGGAACATCTCGCCAATCTGTATATCTAATACGCACCATTGTCCTTGCCAACACACCCAATCTCAGAGATGCACAAGTATCACCAAAAAAAAATCCCATCTTGGTCGTACTGATGAGAAGCTTTATTTCTTTTCTCCTTTGGCCCTTAATGACCATTGCTTTCTAGTCATTCTCAAGACTTCCTCTCTTTATAGGTTTTTGCCCATCATCCGCATCCACACCTAGGCGGGCAATGAAAATTAAGTTACATTAAAATAGTGTGAAGAAGAAATGGATGAACCAAAAGGCAAGAGTTGAAAATACCTTTTCTTTGTCCTCGAACATTGCGATATCTCTATAAAAGAACGCTAAGTTTCAAACCATTTAGCAGAACACTTATAGTCAACTAGATTAAAGCAGAGATCTCATTCATGAAAAACAATCCAGTATGCATATATAAAACATTTTAAAATGATAACTGTCCATACATGCAACATATATATATAAGAGTAATCATCAGATGCAACAGATATATGAAAAACACAAAATGCAATGAAAACATGGAGTTTGGATGCATTATCATTCATAGATATATTCTATTACATCATTAGCAAAACTTGAAATTGAATCACTATAAGATTTGTTTTCATTCCAAATCCCTTCACTATCTTTGTGACGCCCCAAAACCGGAGTGTCCATTGACAACCCACAACCTCGGGCGGGAATACTCGTGAGGGCTCCGAAACTCGACACCACTATGAAAACTCCGGGGCAGAGTCTCCTTTTAATGCGGAGCTCACCAACTACAACCTGTCCCAAACATCAATATCATGAAACATGTACATGAGTAAAAACGACCACTTAGGCCCGTACATCAGTACTCATCAAAAATACCCCAACTATATACCATAGTTCAAGAGTTAACACATTACTCTTAATACAACATATACAAAATTATAAAGATTCTAATACATGTTATGCGTAACAACATCGAAGCCACAGCCGACTTTCTTCTCAAACGGCTCCCACGAGCACCTGCTCTTCCCATCGTCCTGCACCTCGAAATAGTGATCCCTCGACGTGGCAGCAAAAGCCTAGTAAAATAATTTCCTACATGGGTTACTCCCCCACCTAAGTGCATATGCATAAGACAAACAATCACATTCAAGCAATTTCATGAACCTTACCTGAATGTCTACATGCCCAAACCCATGTCCTCCCGAGTCTTCACCGACTCCCCCACATATGCTAAGCCAATATATAGTAAATATCCGCTTTCAAAACAAAGTCTCTTTTTGTTCTTGAAAACTTAATAATGAGTTTCGTAAAAATATCGACTACTCCTCCGCGAATTGCCGATAACTCTCCGAAACAGCTTCATGGTCTTCATCCGCGATCTGGCTGACGTCCCTCCAAGGAAATTCTTCGGAAAATCTCCGTCAAAATTCCTTCTACAAACATTTTCGCTTGTTCCACTTCATGTCATGCACTCACCCTAATATTCTGGGTGCCCCGCTGCATATGGAATGCATGATGCCAATTTCCAACACATTCATGCTAATATATTCACATGCGCATATATTAACATAATTAAATCAAACAAAACATGTTATGAAAATTTCTCAATCAATACGCCAGTACCAGCTCACATGGGCTAATAACACGAGCAATTCAATTTGAATCACTCAACCAAACACATTTTCACACTAAAAATTTTATAAAACAATTATTCACATGAATGTAGCTGAAACCTCGTTACCGCTCACCTTTACCCGACGGTCAAATAAAGAGGTTCTTTCCAATTTTTATCTCAAAGCTTTTTGAGACCGTAGCTTACTACAAACAAGCCTTTAACATTCCTAACCATTTACATGGCTCTTAGCCAAAGATTAACGTTGTAAGTAGGAAAAGTTGATCCCTCACCTCTGAGCTTCTAACTCCACACAAAATCGTACCCACGCGTAGCCCCCACCGCTGCCAGACGACTTTGCTTTCTCTTCAAGCCGTGAATCGACGGTCCGACGTCGAAAATCAAGAGTAGAGAAAGAGCTCCTTCTCTCTTAAAAATCTGATCTCCCCAAATGACGCCCTCAACCTCCAACATTCCCGCCCGTTGGTAAGTGTTTTAATGGAGAAGACAACATTGTTCACGTTTTGTCTTATTCAATTAACAATTCCAATAATTCCCAATGTGTCTTTTTTCTTGATTTTTGACACTTGGCACAATCTTGACCATCCATCTCATCCTCTCTCTACTCATGCAACATGTGTCACATGGGTACATGTAGTGGGTGACTTTTGTCACATCACATGTCTCTCAATCCTGCTTACCAAGCACTCCAATACCCTATGGGCCTCAAAAAAAAAAATGTGAAATTCGACCGCCTCGAATTTAATAAATTTGACGTGTTAGCTAGATTTCATGAGACGATTCCAATAGTGAAGTCCATTTCATCATCCGAGATCTAGAAAAATTTGAGATTTTTACGTAAATTACCATTTTGCCCATTTTAAGAAAATTGGAATTTTCTCGGGTCTTACATTCTCTCCTCTTTAAAAGGAATTTTGTCCCGAAATTTTGGACAATCACAACAACTCACATGCATATGCAACATGCACTATACCATGAATGTAAACCAGTCTTTTAGGTATTAAACGACTAAACCACGTACCTTCATCCCTAAACAAGAATGGATAGGTGGCCCGCATCGTGTCCTCTCGCTCCTAAGTTGACTCCTCCACTCCACGGTGCCACCTCATAGCGACCACTCCTTACCTAGCCTCACGCCTTGGCGTCAGAAACCCGATCTCGACTATCCACAATGCACACAGACCGGTCCTCTCCTCCAAGGTCCCATCCGTCTCAACCTCAATCTCTCCCCAACTAATTACATGAGTCGGATCCGAGTGTACCTTCGGAGCATGGAGACGTGAAATACCTCGTGGACACTTGACATGCTGGGCGGTAAAGCTAACTGGTACGCTAAAGTGCCTACCCTCTCAAGTATCTCGAAGGGCCCAATAAACCTTGGCGATAGATTCCCTGCTTGCTGAACCTGACCACTCCTCTCTTAGGCATCACCTTCAAGAAGACATGATCCCCAACCTCGAACTCTAAGGGTCGACGTCATACATCTGCATAGCTCTTCTACCGACTCCGAAAGCAGTTTTGCAGCGACGCCGTCGTATCGTTTTTCCACCTTCCTGAGGTGTCTCGACCAAATCGTAGACCTGATGTAGCTCTCCCACCTCGGTCTAACATATCGGTGATTTGTATGGCCTTCCATACAATGCCTCATATGGTGCCATTTGTATACTCGCCTGATAACTGTTGTTGTAGACGAATTCCACTAAGGGCAAATGCTCTTCCCAGCTACCCTTATGATCCAGGACGCATGCTCGCAGCATGTCCTCTTAACACCCTCGTATACCCTCTTAGATCGACCATTTTGGTTTGGGCTGGTGGAAAGTTATACTCATGGTCAACCCGTAGCTCACAGTCTTTTGAAACTCTTCCAAAAGTGTGCCGTAAACCCTGCCCTGTCCGACACTACGATACCTGGCATCTACGTAATCGACCATCTCTGATATACAACCCGACATAATCTCTCCAATGAAGCGTCATCCTCACTACGGAAATGTGCCGACTTTGTGAGCCGGTCCACTATCACCATACCGCATCATGTCCCCGCGGTGTCAAGTATGGGTCACAAAACCATCGCGGCCGCTGTCCCACCTTCCACTACCACCTCCAATGGGCCGCAGCCCGCCCATTCTCGACGCTTAGCCTTAACCCGCCGGACATCGTGAGACATCGGCTGGAACAAAGTCCTCACGTGTCTCTTCATCCCGCCCGCAGTACTCCAATGACGATGAAGATCTTGGTACACTGCGTCACCTGGGGACGTAGCGATAAATCGGGAGCAAAGCTGAACTCCCGAGAATCTCCTCTCTCAAATCGGTCAACTGGGGAACCACTACCCGTCCTCTATACCAAAGACTACCATCTACGTGAATGGTCCAAATTTCTCGTCACCACTGACCGCATCTCTCATTCTCGATTGATGTTATCTCTCGCATCCCGGCCCCCGAGACTGATTACTCGTCACCGAGACGGTAGCTACTAAACTCCCCAACATACCGAGCGCCCACTGCACTTAGGGCCTCCAACCGTCCCACACCGAGCATCCGCCACTCCCGGGAAGCTATACTACCTAACGCCCTATGACTGACAATGCACGCTTCACCACATTTGCCTTGCTGTGGTAACGCAAGGTGAAAGTCATAATCCTCTGGGGAACTTATCCACCCAGGTTGCCTCATATCAGGTCCCGCTATGCAAGATATACTTTTGCACTTTTGTTGGCCCTCGAGTACACCTTCAAATCAAGCCACCATGCAAGTAGTGGCGCAAATCTTCAAGGCGAAGACTACTTCGCCTCCCAACCTACGTCGTGGTGTGGGGTAATTCGCCATGATCTTCTTCAACTCGACAGAACTATGCCTACACCTCCCACCGCATCAAAACACATCCCAGCCCGTGCCTCGCGCATCACAATACACCGTGTACTCGTCACTGCCTGGGACTATCAAGATAGAGTCGAAGTAAGCCTCCTCTTTCAAAACTGGAAATGCCACTCAGATCCGGCCTATTCCTTAATCAACTGACCTTCCGGTCAATCTCGCTATAGGTGTCGCGACCGAGAGAAACTCTCAATGTCGAATTCCCACAGAGCCCACCAATCCCAAGAAACTACGTATCTCGAAGACTGATTTCGGCCTCTCCCAACTCATCACGGCCTCTACCTTCTCTAGGTCCACTGACACGCCCGATGCTGACACCACGTGTCCCAAAAACCTCACTTTAGTAACCCAAAACTCGCGCACTTACTGAACTTGGCATACAATTGATGGTCTCTCAAAAACAGTAACACAATCCTCTAATGATACTCATGCTCCCACTCTGACTGGCAGTAGATCAAAATGTCATCCACGAAGACTATGAAAAACTGATCTAGATAGGGTTGGAATACCCTATGCATGAGGTCTATGAATGCACGCCGTGCATTCGTCAATCCAAAGCATCACCAGAAACCCTAAAGTGCCCATAAACGCGTCCCTAAACGCTGTCTTAGGATATTTCGTCTCCCTAACCTCAACCGATGGTAACCACGCGGTCTATTCGAGTAGACTGCGCCTTCAACCGATCAAACAAATCGGCCAATCCTCGCAATGGGTACATTATTGATCGTAACCCCGCTCAACCGGTCAGAACACCACGGCTGGGTCATGTCCTTTTCGCCAGAATAACTCCGAGTTCTACGGTGAAGTGTTTCGTCTAATGAACCCTTGTCCAAAGAAGCCCCGTGACTGACTCGAAAGTTCCTCGCAACTCAATTATGCCATCCTATGTGGAGTCATAGAGATGGCTAAGTACTAAGGTGTAACCTCGACACCGAAGTCTACAACCCTCCGTGGAGGCAATCCCTTTAGCTCATCCGTAAAGTTATCCTCATACTCGCTGGGTATTCACCCGAGGTAGATCTAAGCCTGGTCTCACCTCGTCTTCTAAGGTAAGGCTCGCTAGCCAACCCGCCAACTCTTCCCGACACCGATTCCCCGTACAATCGTCTCGGCAAATATCATGTTTGTCCCCGAAATACAACAGACGAAAATCGCCTTGTGTGTGGCGGTAACCCTATCATAATCAATAACGAATCCTCGTAGGTTACTCCAAGAATCCATCCCCCGTGATATCGAACTCGACATGTCCATGATCCAAGTCCACCGGTGAGTAGAGTCCCCGAGATCTCTAACTCGAAACCACGACATATCATCCCTATTCTCGCCCTAATCCCTAAGGGAGAACTCACATACAAAGGCTCCTCTAAGGTCTCAACCTCTAAGTCCAACTCTATCACAACTGATGCAGCGATGAATGAATGCAAAGCACCATAATCAAATAACACTCTTGCCCATAGGCGAGATAGTGATGAATCTAAAAACTCATTTGATTTTTAATCCATTTTTATGAGATTATTACAAGATAATTGTTGATTCATATACATAAACCTGGGTAATTTGCTCAAATTTAAATTTGCAGAAAAATACAGCAGAAGCGAAAATCCCAGCCAAAAAGCCGAAGAATTCAAATTTCGAGAACAAAAAAAAGGTGGAGGTCAGAACTAGAAAATGAAAGTCGTGACAAAGGGAGCTCTTTATTCAATAATTTCCGTGTCACAACATCATCACCAAGACCGCTTAATGAAGCTGCGACCAAGAAAATGTGGTTGAGACTAAGAACTATTCAAGGCGTAGTTTAGGTATTCCAACGCCTAATCCGAGGTCACGACGTTTATCCGTTGATGAAGCCACAGATGAGGTCTCTGCAATAAAATTTGAAGTTGCAACCAGTTCTTAAATGAAGGACTCAAATTGTGGTCGTGACATCATCTCGAGGTCACGACATGGAACTAAATTAGGAGTCATAACAAAGAGATTTGAAGTTGCAACTATAAGAGATGGAGAATCAGAAATGAAGTCGCAATTTCATAATGAGGTCGCGACAAGAAATCTGAAGCTGAGCCAAGCGAGTCCCAATTAGAGAAATCTAAGTTGCAACCACTTGTTATTCAAGGATCCCAAGGGAGGTCGCGACTTGAATGCATTCTGAGCATCGACATCCAGGTCGCAATTATGTTTAAAGCAATTGAGACAACTTGCAACCAGGAAGGAGCAAACGGAGGCCGTGACATCATATTGAAGTCACGACCTGTTTAAAGGTAAGGGGTCAGTAAAGGCCACACTCAAGTATTGAGGTCGCGACATACATTTTGGCTACATCAAAGCGAAGGACCGAAAAGAAGGTCGCAACCTGAAAAAGAAAGTCACGACCTGAAATAAGGCAGTAGAAACAGGAATGTGGTCGCAACTTAAAACTGAAGTCGCGACATGCAGTGTAGCAAGAAAAGGAAGTCCTGACTCAGAACTGAAGTGGTGACAACTGAAAAGAGGTTGCAACCTAAAACTGAAGTCGTGACTCCGAATTGCAACTGAAGGGAATGACAAGAGGTTGCGACGTGAGACTAAGGTCGCGACATCAATTCTTGAGAACAACTGAGCCAAAGAGGTCGCGACCACTAGTCAACGAAGCTACAAGAAACGAGGTCGCAACTAAAAGAAAACTTGGTTGCAACTGAACTGGAGCAGATAAAGAGAACCCAGGTCGCGACATCAATCCGAGGTCGCGACATGAGACAGTGATTTGGGCCTTTTCTTTTAAGAATTCCACCTGGAGTTTTTTTTTTTTTCAGATTCACCAATTTTGTTTTGACAAGCTATAAATAGACAAAGGTTAGTGTTAGAATAGTAAAGTAGCTTCCGTCTTCACTACCCAGAAAAAGGGGAACGAAGAGGAACTCAGTGTATAGTTTAGAGTATAATTTTTATTTTTTTTTAAAAATTTTTCTTTTGTAAATTCTTTTCTCGATCCGACCGCTAATTGTGCGTGTTTATTGTGAGCTGAAACTTTATTTTTGTTATTTTCTTCTTAAAATTACTGCTTGAAAATTTATGACATTTAGACAAATTTCTGGAATTCATTTTTTCTCAATTTCATTGTGATTATAGTGGTTGTACGTGATCGGTGCTCCATTTCTTTAATTGTAATGCAAGAATTAATGCGCCCGCTTTGATTCGAGATACGCTTAGTTACACCTTTTCTAAGCAAAAATCGAGAAAGTTATTCGTAAGGATTTACTTGCTTGGTATTGTTTTTGAATCGATAAGTTCCCAATGGTAGTACCGAATACCAGTTTAAGGAGTGTATCTGCCTCATTTCCGTGGATGCCCTCTCAAGCAAGGATACGTAGATGGAGATTCCTAAGAGGCCGAGGATTCTCTTACGGGTATGTTAGACTACCATTACGGAACTGCTGGAGTTTCGGAAAAGTTCATTTTGATAAATACCCCATTTTCTCATAATTGAAGTTGGAGGGGAGCATTTAACAAAATAAACAATTAGAGAGTTCACCTCAATCTAAAGAGAAGTTTCAATCTCGTTAGCCGAGATCTAATCAAGGAAGGAAGAATCAATATCCGTTGACGAGTCACAAATTAAGTGGTAGAACTTTTGCAAAAAGAATCTTGAGAAGGAAAGCAAAAGATCTGCAGTCATCAAGAGATGGGTATGAAGTATTGAGAAAGAAAAATACCTAGATCTTGCAAGCAGAGCAGACATATTAAGTAATCGGTCTGGATCTTTGATTTCAGAGAAACAAGAACTTAACCAAGAATGGAGAAATCCAACTCCGCAACATTTAGGCAATCTTGACAAATCGAGATCCATCAATACAATATAGCAAATGTACTGCTGCAGAATTGATCGCTTCATCAGAATTCAATTGACAGTTTCATTTCTCACAGGAATGACAGATCCAGTATTTTGTTCTTTATATTTTTAGTTGATTTCATGTTATTCCAATTTCTATTTTTAGTTAATAGTCTAGGATCTATCATTTTAGACAAATTTTCACTATCAAATTCTTTTTAGTCAAAATAGCATAGAACTTCAGTAGTTAGGGTAATTGATATCTAATTCTTGTCAATCTTTGTGGGAATGATACATGGACTTACATTCAAATTTTACTACTTATATGACCTGTGCACTTGCAGTGTCATAGACTAAACCCAATTTTAAAATCCTAAACATCAAGACAGATTTATTTAATTAAGTAAATTTATCCAAAGTGACATGGGTGCAAGAGAAGTGTAAGGCTCTTGTAACTATGTAAATTTGAGGGGGTTTTAGTATATATAGAAAAAGGCAAACATATAGCAAAAACGTACCCTGTATAACTGCCTGATCTTCTGACTTAGCCGGTGGTATAACGGCGTAGACACGCCCCTGTATCCCTGATGTCCCTGCATATGGGCCTCGTCCTCTGCCTCGGCCCAAAGCTTGGCCTCCGACCTGGCTAAGTAACGGGAGGTGCTCGTGCAGCTCCCTAAGACTGAAACTGCCTCTTCCGGGCCTGTACCGGTATGTGGAGGAATATACTGTATCCTCTCATGTCCTACCGCTGATTGGGACTGGGCTGTCCCGAAACCCTGGGATCCTTGTCTCTGCGGGCAATCCTTCCTCATATGTCCGGGTTGTTGGAAATGGTAGCACACCATCTTCCCCCGAATTAACTCGATCCGTCCCTAGCTCCTGATGGTCGCGACTCGAACCCTCAGAAACTAGGAAGCCTCCGCTTCTTTCGAACTAGAAGAAGACTCGACTCTCCTTCCTCTTGCTACTAACACCCGCATCCCGAGTGCTCCGAGCATCCTCAATCTCTCTCTCTATGGTCAGGGCTGTCCCAACCATGGAGTCCATGTCTTGTAGGCGAAGTCCTACAATCCTGCCCCAAATGGACAACTTCAACCCATTCTCGAATCTCCTGACTTTGGCCATGTTTGTGGCCACGTAGTCATCAGCAAAACGGGCTAGCTCCGTGAATCTAGCCACATAATCCATCACAATCATTGTCCCCTGCTTCAGCTCTAGGAACTCGTGAGCCTTCGCATGCCTCATAGTATTTGGAAAATACTTACCCATGAATGTGCTTTCTCTGAACTCGCCTATCGCCATTGCCTCTAAGTCTCTAGAGGTCTTTGCCCAGTTCCACCATACTTGGGCCTCACCCTCTAGCTGGAACATAGCTAGTCTAATACTGGTCGTGTCAGAGGTAATCTCCATAGCCTCTAACACCTTCTCAACCTTCATGAACTAATGGTCTGCCACCATTGGATCTCCTCCCCCTGTCAATGTCGGAGGATGATATGCCCTGAACCTCTGGAGGTTACTCGGACCTCCCTGACTACTTGTTATACTAGCCTGTGCAATAGCACCAGCCACAATCCCTACAGCCTCAACAAAAGCTTGCTGGTCAAATACTGGTGATGCTTGACCAGTACCTCGTGGACGACCTCTACGTCCTCACCCTCGACTAGCCATCTACACATGTCAAATGGCAATTAAATTCTAATGCAGTATCTCTAAGGCGTAATCAGAGCCCCAAGACACTATTCATGTACAGAAAAAGATTTCATACACTATGTCTATGCATTCATAGGTAATGCGAGACAGTAATTTAATATATTAAATCATTTTTAACAACAAAATTTTATTTTAGAAAATTTCATTTTAAAAGATTTTATTTCATTTTATTTTTATTTTATTTTATTTATTTATTTTTTATTATTATTATTTTGATAAATCTTGTGAACAGTGTTCATGAACAATGTCCCAAACAATGACTCAAAACAAAGGCACTAAGTCCAAAATAGGTCAGGGTGTACCAGGTGCACACCTCCGAACTCCAGCCGTGATGCACAGCAACACACTGTGCTCAGCCGCGCACAACGCCATGTAGTGGTGCGCGCTGGGCTGTATCGTGGCGTACACGAGACCGTGTCGTAGGCCCAGAACCGGTCGTGTCGCAGGCGTGTCGTGCGCCTGCCTGGCCGTGTCGTGGCCTGTCTCACAACACGCCTAGCGGCCAAGCCGTGCTCTATATCGCAACCCACAAGGCCGCTCCCCCTGCCGTAATACAATTTGTATTGCCTTCTCTCGCCGGGCCCGACGCCTTCGCCACGATACGTACCGTATCGCGGACACACCAACGCCGACCGCTTTTGTCACCATACAACTGATTGTATCGCGACCCGCCCCTTCCAGCCAAATCTCATTTCCCCCCTATCAATGATACAATGCTTCAGATCGCGGGCCGGGCCGTGTCGCCCTCTCTCGCGCATCGCGGTCACTGGCCGCGGTCAGATTAGGGCCCTGGCTAGCGCGCAAATCTACCGTGTCGTGAGTCCCCCAGTCGCGCCTGCCAGCCTAGCTTTGCCTCGCCACGATATTACGTGACAATGCGGATTCAACACGTAATGGGCAAGAGCTCCATTCCGGTGTTCCCCGCGACGTTTTCACATCAATTTTTTTTTTCATTCCACATCGAAAACTACCCCAAATTTATTTTTTCATTTTCCAAGAACCAAATAAATTTATTAAAATTTATTTTATCCTTTTTTTTTCCAGCTTTTACACACTGTAGGGACCTAAAAAAAAAAAAAAAAAAAAAATTCTTCACATCATCTTTTTTTCATTAAATTCCTGACTATTTGCCTACATTTCAACCTAAGGTTTTAATTTCTCCTATGCTATTTATCAAGCATACAAACACATAACCACACATCATACACAACATTCATCAAAATGCACCTTGTATGCATGATCTAACCCGTTTCCCATCGAGTCCTAAGTATTCGTATACCTATGCTCTACACTCTAAGACCATGGCCTAAGCCCAAGTCCCCAAGCCCGAGGGTACGTGTACCTAAGCTCGATACTGCCGTGACACCTCTGCATCAGTGTCCGTTGACAACCCGTCAACCTGCGAAATACTCGAAAGTGTCGGGTAACCCGACACGACTCACGAAAATCGGGCAGAGTCTCCTTTCTACGGGGAGCTCTACCCAACTACAACCTGTCCCAAACATCAATATGAAACATGTACATGAGTAAAAACGGCCACTTGGGCCCATACATCAGTACTCATAAAAAATACCCCTACTATATACCATAGTTCAAGAGTTAACACATTACTCTTAATACAACATATATTAAAATTATAGCATTCTAATACATGTTATGCAACAACATCGAAGCCACAAGTCGGCTTTTTTCTCAAACGGCCTCTAATGAGTACCGCCTTCCGACGCCTCCCGCACCAAATAGTAATCCCGATTGCAGTGAGCAAAGCCTAATAGAGATAATTTCCTACATGGGTTACTCCACCTATGCGCACATGCATGGAAAACAACTCAGACAGCAATTTCATGAACCTACTCTCGAATGTCTACATGCCAACTCATGTCTCGAGTCCTCACGACTCTCACATATGCCTAAGCCAATATGCAAGTAAATATCCAAGCCAAAACAAAAGCTTTTTGTTCTGAAAACTTACTAATGAAGCTCAAGAAAATATCGACTACTCCTCCGAGGTGAATTGCTGGATAACTCTCCAAAACAGTCATGGTCCTCATCCGAAGTGATCTGTTGGACATCCCTCCAAGGCAATTCTTTGGAAAATCTTTCGTCGAAATTCCTTTCACAAACATTTTCGTTTTTGTTTCATTTCATGTCATGCACTCACTCCTAATATTCTACGATGCTCCATTGCATATGGAATGCATGATGCCAATTCCAACACATTCATGCTAATATATTCACATGCACATATATTAACATAATTAAATCACACAAAACTTGTTATGCAAATTCTCAATCAATTACACCAAAATTAGCTCACATGGGCTAATTAACAAACACGAGCAATTCAATTTGAATCACTCAACCAAACACATTTTCACACTAAAAATTTTGAGTCACTATTCAAGAAGGAATGCGGGAAACCTCGTTACCGTCACTACACACAAATAGGAATTTTCTCCACTCACTTCAAAGCTTGAGACCAGTTTACGCTAAAACAAGTTCTTAACATTCCTTTAACCATTTACATGGCTCTTAGCCAAAGATTAACACAAGTAGGAAAAGATCCCTACCTCTTGGATTTGTCGGAACTCCACCAAATCGGTGCCCACGCGTAGCCCTCGCCGCGTAGATCGACTTTGCTTCTTACTCCGTCGAGAACCGACGATCCGATTGGCAAGAAATCTAGAGAGAAGGAGCTCCTTGTCTCTCTAAAAATTTGATCTCCCATCCACTGCCTAAACCTCCAGCATTCTGCCCATTTTTTGGTGTTTTAATGGAGAAGACAATATTGTTCATGTTTTGTCTTATTCAATTAAAAATTCTAATAATTCCCAATGTGTCCTTTCTCTTGATTTTTGACACTTGGCACAATCTCGGCCATCCATCTCACCCTCTCTCTACTCATGCAACATGTGTCACATGGGTACATGTAGTGGGTGATTTTTGTCACATCACATGTCTCTCGTCCAAGCATCGCACCCAATACCCGATGCCTCAAAAACGTGAAATTTCCGATCGCCCCTAATTCGACGAAATTTGACGTGTTAGCTAGATTTCACGAGACGATTCCAATAGTGAAGTCCATTTCATCATCCGAGATATAGAAAAATTTTGAATTTTTACCGAAATTACCATTTTCCCTTTTTCAGAAAATTAGAATTTTCTCGGGTCTTACAATCTTCCCGCATGCATATGGCTTAAGAGTCTTGCATATCATCATATGAATATAGTTTTGGAATTGCACTAATAGAAGGATGATGTTCAGCTGGAACTTCTATAAGGTCATCAACACCCTCCTTATGTAAGAAGTTCAGGATAGATTATCACCATCTCGGCTCGTTGGTCTTGCACATAGAAACCCGCTTTGCTTCGAGATGCTAAATGAATGAATCTGATTTATCCACCTTTGTCAAATCAACCAATGTAAAACCAAGTTCATAAACTTTAATGTCGCATTATTACCAACCCAAATATTCTGAAAACCTGGAATCCTAAACTCGTAATCAAGATCCCAAATCTTAGTAATAATCCCATAAAAACATAGCTCACCAAATATTGGATTATTATCCTTTGCACTTGCAATTTGCATTGTTGATGCTACAACACTAACTCCACTGTTTTGTGTTGTACATAAATCATCTTGTTCCTTTGTATGGTAACGACACCCATTAATGGTATATCCATTATACTTGGACACATAGTGGCTAGGGTCATGTGCTATCCACTTAAGGGTTTCAGCTAGAGGTTCTTAGTTAACAATGTCAACATCAACCTACACAAATTCCTAATTGTTATTAATTATTTTAATTTCTAATGTTAAAAAATATTATTAATATGACAAATATTCTAATACCTTTTCCCTCAACCAATAAGTAAAAGTGCCCATATGCTCATCTTGTAGCCACTTTTTCCTCTTAGCTTGACGAGTATTTTGCATTTTCAACCACGTCATGTGCTCTCTACAAATAACATATAACTTTTATTTAATATTGTAAATTTATAAAAAATAAAATAAAATAAAACACAAATGGGTGGTCCTTACTCAAAATTAGGTTTCACAATAGTTGTATTCTCCAACACCTAATGATGTGCTTGCAACAAAACAATGGGATCAACTTTCATGACAAAACTTCCTGGTAGATGTGTCCCAATTTTGTGGTCAATTCTTGGATCAATTGGAATTCCAATTGTATCCACACATTTGACAAGCATTTCAAAATCAATAGCTTCTCCGCACGTAGCACCCAACAATGCATCTGTGGCGATTACTAAGACGCACATAACTCTTTAGCACTTTCATGAACCTTTCAAATGGGTACATCCATCTAAAATAAACTGGTCCACAAAGTCTTACCTCTTTTACAAGATGCACAGTCAAATGGATCATGATGTCAAAGAAAAAAGGTGGAAAGTACTTTTCAAGCAAGCACAATGTCACAACCAACTGATTTTGCAATTCATCCAATGTAGACACATCAACCACTTTGCTACATAGAGCATTGAAAAAGAAACTCAACCTACAAATAGCAAGTCGAACATGCTTTGGTATAATTGATCGCAATGAAATTGGTAACAATTGTTGCATTAGTGTATGATAATCATGTGATTTTAGGCCAACAATCTTGAATTCCTCCACAGATACAAGGTTTCTAAAGTTTGAACAATATCCCTCAGGGACTTTCAAGTTTGCTAATGTTTGACAAAAAATCTTCTTCTTTATTTTAGAGAGTGTGTAGCAAGCTGGGGGAAGATAAGTTTGTTTTTGTTCAAACCTTGGTGCTAATTCAGACCTCAAGCCCATCTCCCTTAAGATCCTAACGAGTATTTAGTCATCTGTCTTCCTAAGATATTAAGTAATGTACCAATGATGCTTTCACATACATTTTTCTCAATGTGCATCACATCCATGTTATGACGAACATGTAGATATCTCCAATACTCAAGATCAAAGAATATGGACTTCTTTTTCCTACAACAAGCAATATTTCCTTTAGACTTATCTTGACTAACCTTCTTGTTTCCCTATGAATTACAAATATTATCCATTTTGTGCAATATAGCCTCTCCACTTAATGGTTGTGGAGGTGATCGAAAGTCTTACTCACCATTAAATGCCTTTTTTGTCTCCTATAAGGATGGTTTCATGGAAGAAATTGCCTATGGCCGGTGTATGTGTTCTTTTTCCCATGGTTTAATCTGCGGAATTTGTTTAACTACCACCTCATATAGGACCGACCAAAGTATCGGCTAAGCGTACAACTTTGATAAGTTGCCATATCTTTGAGAAATCGATTGTCCATAATAAAACAACCTTCAATGCAAAGAATTCTTGTTGATATGCATCAAAAGCTTCAATCCCCACCTCTCACCAAATTTTGAGATCTTCTATCAAAGGTTCCAAATAAACATCTATGTCATTGCCAGGTTGTCGTGGACCTGAACAACATAAATTTTCTCTTCATCCATAACCATAGAGGAAGGTTATAAATGATCATTATAATAGGCCAACAACTATGCCTACTACTAAAGGAACTATGGGGATTTATACCATCAGCTGAAATGAAAAGTCTAAGATTTCTAGGCTCTCCCACCAAATGCCCATTTGTGATCAATTAACTTCCATGATGGGGAGTCGATGGATGACACATCTTCCATCAAACTCTCTTTCTTGTGCATCTTCTTGAGATCTTTTGCAATTTTGAGAATGAAACATTCTCTTGAATCATTAGGATGGGTGGAAAATACCATGACTTTAAGTGGAACTCCTTTGCTCTTTTTAGTTCTTGATGAATTAACCTTGCCTTGAAACTAAATGGTAGGACAACAATGCATTTTTTTTAGTTCATTCCTATATAATATGCAATCATTTGGACATGCATGTGTCTTTTCATACTCATTCTGATGCATTCAAAGTCTTTTTGCTTCATACATGGATAGTGGCAACTCATTGTTAAGCGACATTTCATAGAACAGTTTCATAATAGTTCCAAAAAGCCTTTATCAGACCATCCATATCATGCTTTCAGATTGTATAATTAACTAATGTAGATAGCTTGGTAAATTTTCTACAACTTGGATATAAAGGTTTCTCAGCATCTTGTAGTAATTTCTTGAAAATTTCTGCATCAGCATGAAAATCATCATGAGCATCTTTACCACCTGGTGTGCGATTCCACCATTAAAAACTTATTTTTTAAACTGTGTTACGCGGTAGTTGTTGGTTCACTACTTGGACACGCTTCCCATGCGATACCATGTAAGGTAACTTTGATCAAATCCATAGAAAAAAAAAATGTTCTCGAATGATTTAAGGAGTGTGGAATATCAAATTCCCACATTGTAGGAAAAGGCGTCTAATTGATATATTTCTTGTTGAATTTTGTATTGAAAATGAGATAAAGTATTCAACCTCATTCTCATATTCCTTGTAAAACCCGAGAAAATTCTAATTTTCTGAAAAAAGGTAAAATGATAATTTCGGTCCAAATCAGAATTTTCTAGATCTCCGGACCAGTAAACGTGGACTTCAGTTAGGTCGTCTTGTAAATCTAGCTACCCGTCAAATTTCGTCGGGTAGAGATGATCGAGATTTCGGCGTTTCGCGGGGAAGGTAGTGCGAGACATGTGGGCGCACGTGCGTAGCCCGAGGAGACAAGTGTCGGAGGCGTAGGCTAGTCGAGCATGAGAGCTCAAGTGGGCCATGGGTGGACATGGCATGATGCCCCTTTGGATGAAAATCCCCAGTAGAGGGATAAGTGTTAAATCCCGAAGCTGACAAATGGTGGCTTGACATGTAACATGAAGGGAGCCAGTCCTCTTGACGAGATTCTCAGCCAGGATGGGATGGGGGGAAAAGAGAGGGAAAAAGGAAAGAGAAGAAGGAAGATAAGGTTTTTAGAGAGAGTGTGTCTACCTTCTCTCTAAATTTCATAGTGATCGAGGCAGGTCGAATCCGTGAGCGAGATGAGGTGCTCCCCAACTGCAGAGCTCACGCATTGAAATCAGGTTTGTGGAGTTTGCAATGACTCACGGGTTCTCACCTGCCCAGTTTAGTCCTTGTTAGAACCTTGATAATGGTTAGAGTGTTTAGGGCCAAAATGGCCGTGAGTTTTCGGTCCTCCGGAGTGGGACTGCCTTTTCGGTGGTCTTATTTGTGTGTTGTGATGCTTTGGGAAGTACCCGATGGCTTGTTAGTTTTATTGGCCCATGTGGCGGAATTTTGGTATTATTTCCATGAAAGAATAACATGTTGTTCGCGTGTTAATTTTTTGTTAATATATGCATGCTTTGATAATATTAACATGTGTTGTATGGAAATGGCATAATGCATTTCTTATCTGGCCCAGAAGCCTTTTCGTGATGGAAGTGTGAGTGCATGGCATGAAATAAATCGGAGGGTTGCCAAAATAATAAAAATTATATATCGGAAAGTTGTCGAAAGAATTGTGTTGGAAATGCGTCCGACAATTCACATCGGAGGAGCCATGCAGATTGTTTCAAAGAGTTGCAACAAGGTGTGGAGGATTGTCCAACGTATTTATATTAGAGGGTTTCCCACAAATAAAACAAATATTTTGTTTGGAAACGGTTTTCATCCATGGCATAAGCATGTGTGAGGGAGTCAGTGAGGACTCAAGACTTGGGATTGGGCACGTAGACATTCGAGTAGGAATCATGAATTCACTTGAATGTGTGTGTTTTTCCATTACGCCAATGTTTTTTAGGTGAGATAGCCATGCGGGGATCAATCACTGCAAATGCGCTGCTCACCTGTCGAGGGAAAATTATTTCGAATTACGGGAGTATTCGGGAAGGCAGCTCATGGCTAGGGATTATGAGCGGCGGACATGGAGCTTGATTCATGTTTTATGTATATATATTAGAAACGAAGTTGGTTTTAATATGTGTTTGTATTAGAGTGATGTGACTTTTGAAACTATTTTAATATAGTCGATTATATTTTGACGAGTAGGGATGTATGAGCCAATGTGGCCATTTTTACTCACGTATGGGTCTCATGAAATGAGACTCACAGGTTTCCACAAGTTGACGGTGGTCAACGGGACCCCCGGGAAATGGGGCGTCACATTCCTTAGACATTCGGTCCTTTGAAATCCAACAACGATCCATATCTAACACATGAGAAATAAATTTCTATATTGAACACATATATAACAAAGCCTATGTTAATGGGTTGAACAAAATACGTAAAAATATATGTTAATGATCAAGTAATTGAAAATTTTAAGGTACAATAATTGTATGAAAAAAAGTTTAATTACCTTAAAAGAAAAAAAAATTAGATTTGTAATATCCTAACTAATAAATTGGATGGTGTGTGGGTTTGTGTGAGTGTGGGCGTGGGTGTGTGTGTGTGTGTAATCCAGTCTATCTATTCTTATACTTCTAAGTTTAGCAACCAAAATCATAAGAAAGCAGTAGTATTCGGTTTTCAAATGACCCAAAGTTTTCCAATTGTTTGCAATATAGTTAGGAAATGGGCGACTAGGCCCCGAATGGGTTAATTTCAACTTTCAGCCCTTAGAAATCGAAATAATTTGGTCGATTTTACCTCTTTTATTCCTCCCACTTTTGGCTAGCCCAAACCATATCTCTGAGCGAATGGACCAAAATGGACGGACCGATAAAAAAAATGAAAAATAATAACCAAAATATGTTTTTATAAATTTTTGCATGCAAATAAAGTTTTATTTGAAATACTTATAATTTATTCTTATGTTCTTAAAAGATTATATAAAATAAATTATTTTAGTTATATTTATAAGTTTTTTTTATTTTATTTTTCATACTAGTATTATTTTATAAAAACTAATTATTTAATAACTATTATTTTTCTATAAACAACTAATTTATATTTTTCATAATAGAAAAAAAAATAATATTTGTGACATTTAGAAAATTTTATGTAATTATTAAAAAAATTAAAATAAAAAACGAGTCATACTAGGCCATGCGGGCCAGCTGCGACCAAATACTAATGGGTTTGTAGAGCTATTCGAGCCCGGACGATAAGGCCTAGTTCTATTTGAGTTATTATCATTATCCGTCTAGGCCTCGAAAATGTGGGTCGAAAATTGGAGCCCGAACCATGTTAGTGGTATTCAAATGAGTAATTAGGATGTTTAGACTAAGGATGTATGAATGTGGGCAAGTAAAGACTAAAGGAAGGCCAAGATCAATGGGCCAACCAAAACCGGGGTCTATCGATTTTAGAAACCAACCATAAATGCTAAGTATCGATCATGATGCAAGTCACTTCATAGACGAGTCATTATACAGGCTTTCTGACTAGCTTTGACTCTTCATAAAGTGTGACGCCCGAAATCCGAGAAGTCCGTTGACAACGAGTCAACCAGCGAAAAACCTATTTGTCTCTGCGCGTAGAGCCATCACAATGGTAAAAATGACCACTTAGGCTGAGTACATCCAATACTCTGAAATCTAATAAAATTGCCATTCTTGATAGTTCAGAGTTAATTACATCACTCTTAATCTGAACATATATTAAAATTTAAATTCATGCATGTTTTACAAAATAATCAATCGAAGCCACTAATCGGCACCTTTACTCAAAAGCGACCTTTAATGAGCAAAGTCTTCCTGAACCTCCACTGCACGAAATAATGATCCCTCGATGGGGTGAGCAATGCCCGATAGTGGAATTATCCTATGGGTTCCTCCCCACCTAAGTGCACATGTAATGGTAAACTGACCACATATTCAAGCGAATCGTGATCCTCTTGAGATATCTACGTAGAAATGTGGCAGCAGAATGTGACTGGCACCTCCCCTGAGACCCTCAGCGGCTCCCTCACGCATGCAAGCGAGAGTGAGACCTTGTTTCAAACAGGGTTTTGTTCTCGAAAACTTACTCTGGAGTTTGAGTAAAATATATTGGATAACCCTCGGCGGGTTTTTTGGATGCTCTCAGAGTAGTTCATGGGTCCCTCAGGCGTGAATTGTTAGACAATCTCGACCGATTCTCTGGGAAGGCATCTTGAAATTCCTTTCTAGCGATTTTCATTTTTTCTTTCGTATCAAATCATTCCCTTTTATTAAATGCAGGTTGCCTGGTGCATATGAAATGCGGGTATGCCATTTCATCTGACACATGCGATATATCAATTTGTGCATATATTATGAGAAATTTAACTCCACAACATCGTATTATTCAGTTAACAATAACATAATTAGCTCATGAGTAATACTTGATTCAGTTCAATGGCTGCTTACAATTATACTTTTATATAATTCAGCATCGTAGCATTTAATTATATGCATTAACAATTCATTTCCACCCGTATCTTGACCCATTCATTTTTAGCGTGTGTGATAACACATGGACATTTTTTGTCTCGATCAGTAACGAGAAGCGTTTTTAACGAGTCCTAAACAATTGGTTTATCAGTGGTAGCCCTCTCACCAAACATCGGTTCCTCTTTGTGGAACTGAGAATCCATGGTCATTTCCGGCCCAACAACACCCAAAACCACAATTAATACATATGCAACATGTGGACCAATATGTCAAGTAAATGCAGTATCGGGAGCGCAACGAAGTCTAAATTTCATAAATTTCGGTCAAATTTTCCGGGACTAATCAGCTTGACCCCTCGGCCTCATGTCTTTAGTAGCATTCTGAGCTCTTAAAAGCAGAAAACTGGCCCGGAGTGAGGAGGGCTACCTCTGGGAGTTGTCGAAACTCCACAAAGCAGGAGTCACACGTAGCCCTTTGCGATAGAACAACTTTGCTTCTTGGCCGTCTTTGACAAACGGTCCCAATGAAATCTAGAGAGAAGTTGGACTTTCTCTCTTTAAAATTTGATTTTCCTCCTCCACTGCCGGATTCCAGCAAAATGAGAGAAGAAATGCTCTTTTTCTTTTCATTTATTCCTCTTTTGCCCCCTCTTGCCACTTGCCAACCTCCCATTGGTTGAAAAGATTACCTTTATCCACTTCATCCACCCACTTTGGATTTCCATCCAATTAGGAGATGCCACATGTCCATGTGGGCCCCACACTTGAGCTCAAGTTGACTAATTCTACACATGACATGGCACCATTTGTGATCACTCAAAATGTATGAGTATCATGCATTACGCTGTTGCACCGAAGCGTGCAAATTCAGGTATCTCGAAATTGACGAAATTTGACATAGGTAGCTAAATTTGAACAGATTCAACGGTGATTCATTTCATCATCAGAGATCTGAAATTACGGATTTTGATCGAAATTACTGTTTTACCAATTTTAAAATTAGATTGCATGAGGTTTCATAAAGTGTTTTATACTTGCCTTTAAACTCTAGGCTTTCATTATATATATATATATTATTAAAAAACAACAAATAGCTCATCATCACTAAGGTTTAATTACATTATTAATAACTTATCCATTCCCTTACATATGATAAAATATGTTAATGTTCTTCTGTAAGCATGGATATTTTTTATCAGTCATCACACCTACCAATGCAACAGTAATGTGATTTAGAGAATTATATGCATGAATGGTTGCGATCTTGTTAAAATGGTACAAGAAAAAGTCAAATGTCATTTACGACTATATGTTCTTAATATCTTAGATCCCGATTAAGCTAACCTTTGAATCCTAGGACTTTGGTTATTTTTATAGTGACAACCTTCTCTCCTGATCTTTCTTGATAAAAATTTAATTTATATAAATACAATTATCGGACATTTTCTTAAATCACCAAAGGTACCTTTCTCTTTTTTAGTTGGGGTAAGGTGAGATATCCTCTGTTGATCTTTGACTTGTAGCAATCGAAATATCTTAACTTTGAAAGTTAAAAGGCGTAGATGATGAGAAATAGAAGAGCCAACAATATTGGTTTTATTTTACTAGAACAAAGTTCCAAATAAATTATATTGGAATCAAATGTGATTGAGTTGCTAATATAATTTTTTATTTTAAAATTTGTCTAGAATAATCTGGGAATACAAAAAAAAATTATTTTGTTTCCCATAATTTCTAAATACGTTTTAAAAACAATAATCAAATAAGCCCTAATATTCTTTTCTTTACTTTAAAAAATTGAATTCTTAGAGAAGTTATCTTTTCATAATTTTTTTTAGAAATGATAAGGAAAAAATAAAGCATACAAGTAATTTAAAAAAAATATGGAAATAGAATTTAATAATATGATATTCTAAGTTTTGAACCAACTTTAATTACCAAATATCTTGGAATAATTTTGAAACATTGTTTTTTCTAAAACCCTTCTCGAAATCACTTTCTAAACAAAAGCTAGTAAGTGGGCTACTTTCTATTTTAAGTTACTACATTGAATTCAGTCAATGTGGTATGAATTTTGGACAATAGTTGGGTTGGGTTGGTTGACGATTGCATCAATTAAAATATTTACTCTCTATACAAAAGCACATATGAGACTAATATTAATTAACATGATCATAAGGCCAAAATTTCACTTGAAAATATTCATTCAGCTTACCCTAGAAAGCGGGTAAAAAATTGAATGGTTTGTTTTCTTTAAATGCCTTCTTTTGCTCCTTTCCATAACTACACTTCAGAACATCTGTTAATATAACATGACTTGTAAGCAAAAACTAAGAAAAAACATGGTTAAGACAAACAATATTCCTTAGGAGAATGGCTGACATCACAAATTGATAATAACTACTAGCCCATCTCAAATTGACCACATCACAGTCATCTAAAACATTATTGATTAGCAAAAGTAACTTTCCAGGAAAAAGGCTAGAAACTTCACTATGCATTGTGATAATGGTACTTCATAAAGTAGCAGCTTATCAACTTGGAATCTCCATTGTAGAGAAATAGCTACTGAGGAGGTGAGTTTGCTATACAAAAGATATAGGAATTTCCTTTAGTTTTCTAATGGATTTAAGTATATATTACTAGTGAAACCCACACCATCATGGATGGTGACAACTTATGGTAAAACATAAGAGGCAAGTTGGGTGGAATGTTATGTACCAACTAGGTTTGATCCTGGGTAGTATTGTGAAAGTTTCAGGACTATATGTACCGAACATCATGACATGATTGTCAGTATTATGTATTTCTTCATGTTGGAGGCAAAAATATTATTGAAGAGATATTTTATTTAATCATTAACTTTTTAATACATCAGGATAAAATAAGTATAGTAAAAAATGTGAAGCATGACAAAGATATCCAATAACACAGGTTGAAAATAGCCCAAGTTGCTATGTACTGGGGTTTAGAGTTTGTGAATGATAAAAAATTTATCCTAACTTTTAAGAATTGACAACGAGCCATGTTATTTTACCTTCTAAAGTGTATTGGAATTTGGTTCTACTAAACAATCCAATGATGAAAGCAATCAGAGATGTTCTACAGCCAGGTATGTTGTTCCCTTTGAGAGTTCAATGGAATGTTAAACAAAGAGTGATACATGAAAAAGAAAAAAAATGGCTGAAATCTTAGTCTATATACTCCAATCCACAACTCAAACTTAAGGAGAAGATAATCACAATTTTTCTTCACCAAATGAATGATTTTTCAAGTATAAAAAACATAAATATTAAGAGCATGAAAATGACACTAAAAGTGCTGCTGGTGTGTTTTTGACACCTACTTTTGACCTTTTGGTAACCCCCATATGTCTTTCCACATTGGAGTAGAGGAGGAACCCATGTTTCCCTCTATTGACCCATGTCTTTGCCACCCTCAAAGGTGGTAGAAACTCATCAATTGACAACAAAGCTCGACGGTTTGTTAGAAACAATTTTTAACATCAATTCTTTTAAAAATGGTTTTCTAAGATTAATGTTTTTATGAACAAAATCTATACAGAAACTCAACCATAACCTTATCAATGATGGGAGTACCACTTCAATTGATTAAAGCTACTACTTGTGGCTAACAGTTCAGTTTTAGCATCCATAACCTTCTAACATTTTTTTTGTACAAATTAATTGCATGCAGACTGATACTAAGTTAAAGATGTCTAACTTTGTTGGAGTTTATTTTTTGCACACAATCTTCAAGATAAGCAACCTAGAAAAGATCAAAACAAATGGCAGTAGTTGCAGAAGAACCATTCATCATTTGTCGAGTATACTTCTTTCACATGATTATTTCTCACTGTATTTGGCAACTGAACCTTGGTGATCAATTATGACTAGATGCATGGAATAAATAAATTCAACTTCCAAAATTCAGAAGATAAATAAACAAGAAAGAATCCAGTTTGGCAAGGCCTTTAGGCCATAATCAAGTACTTAGACAACGCCTTTACACTACAATCAAGCATTTAGACAACGCCTTTACACTACAATCAAGCATTTAGACAAGGCCTTGTTTAAGCCACCAGGCCTGCTACCAAAGTAATAACACAACCTCTGTAGTTCCTCTAGATCACTTGCATGTTTGCATTAAATGAATTAGTTGTACTGGTATTTGAGTATTTTCATAAGAATCTCACTGAATTCAGTAGCAAAAATCAAAGCTAAAACTGGTATTTGAACATTAAAAAGTGTGTATAAGAAAAAGAAAATGGAACCTAATACCTATTTCAACCTGGAGATGCCATATCCACTATAGGAAGATGATAGAAGTAGTTGAACTAAAGACCATTTCTCATCCTCCAATGCCATTGCTAAAGGTTCCAAGTATCTGGGGATGAGATCAACAATAATCTATGTCAGGAAAAACGAAGGTCAAAATAAATGATCATATCTCTACTAACCAGTTATTCTTATGAAGAATTCCAGTAATCAGTTATATATTTACGTGCAACTATGTATGTAACTGTAAAAGTGAAAGGAAGTTTCACTTGAATGGTTAGCAATGAGATTATCTTTCCTTCTTTCTCTATAACGAAGATTATCATTATCATTATTGTAATTATTAATATTGATAAGTAAGCAGAAAGACTGATATATTGATTATAAAGGCTATACAATAAGGTACACGAAGGAAAACCGAAAGAAAATTATGTGGGCTAATATTTCTAAACATGGCCAGTAAAGACAGTGGAACTCATGAAGCTTCAGCAGTAAATTAATGAATTACATTTCCTATGAAGAAAACAACTCCAACCTAGTCAGTTAATAACCCAAAAGCTTATAGAGGATTCTACAATATTCAGGGTGAAATACTTTTCAGAGAGGAAAAAGCGCAACCTTTTTCTTTTAACCCAACTCCAACTTAGTCAGTTAATAACCCAAAAGCTTATAGAATATGCTACAATATTATTTTTTTTTAATCACAGAAGATTCTACAATATTCAGGGTGAAATGCTTTTCAAAGAGGAAAAAGCACAACCTTAATTTGTTTCCAGAGGAGAAAATTGCTGAGGAGGAGTTGTCCTCCAAAAGCAATAATAAAAATGATTGAAGATGGAAAAGAGAAGACATTTTGAATAGAATGACATTTTGAGTAGAATTTTGGCTTTTCAACTTATAATGAGGGATGCTGGATTTTCAAAGGTAGATGCAGATTTATGGAGTCATAGTGGAATTCAGTTTTCTTGTTGTTTTCTCTTTGGGCCCTCAAACTGGCTTGTGCTTTTGATTAGCATGATCTTTTTTTTTTTTTGATAAAAGAAGACTACGGAATAGAGATCTTACAAACACAATTGGAAAGAGAAATAATCTTCACGTAGACTGGTGTCATATAAATGGAACATATTGCATTACTACAACTATAGCGACCCTCGAGCCTGGCTTGATCCGATTGGCAGATCCTAATCGAAACCCGGGGATGCTCATTTAATTCTTTTTATTTACCGTGTTATTAAATTTTCTTTTTCAAAAATGTTGCGACTCGAATCATAAACCCGACGAATGATTTGGATCAAAGCGCGGAGCCCGGTGGTTTACTCAGCGGATTTTCATTTTATCTTATCAGCTTCTTCTTTATGTCATTCACGAAATTTCCTTTACGTGGAAGCATTTTCAAACAGTGGGCTCATAAACATTTACTCTTATACAACTAATTTACAAAATGGCGTATCATGCCTTTACAAAATGATATACAAAAACAATGGTCCCGAGTTCAACTCTTTTGTTCACAAAATATCACATGTTCAAAAGATATGATATGCATATGACGGGGTATATACTTATACACCGCAACTTTCTCTATGATTCTGCACTTCTTGTACTTGGCCTTCTTTCTTGCTTACTCGATACTTATGCATAGATAAAAACTATACGCTAAGCATTTTCATGCTTTGTGGTTCTATACAGTTCTATTCCAATTTTCCAATTTAACTTGACATGCATTGTCATAAAATCATGCCTTTATATCAAACTATACTCATGTATTTCATTTCACATGCTTTCACTTCTGAATCATTGATCATATAATATATGCATTTTATCTGACAATTCATACCGAATTCAATTCATGAGATTGGCTTGTCTGGCTCTTAAGATGTGTTGGTTATAATCCATTGCACTCATATTTCGTTATTTAATTTTTTTTCTATGCGATTCACATTCATGACGGATTTCGTTGGGTAAATCCCTTCCTTTTTATCATTCGGTAATGTGCTTACACATTTCACAAATTTCGGTCTCCCATCATGCCGGATGTCGATTGGTGCACCCCAGAGCATGTAATTTAAATATCATCGCCATCAAGGCGGATGCGATTGGTGCATCCATGAAGTGGGACATTGGACAATTTCGAGTGCCTTCGCGGATGTCTATTGGGGCATCCCACCAGGTTGTTCATTCGGTATATCGATTCAATTCAAGATGTCAATAATTAACCAATTCGTTTACAATTCGATTAATCACTCACATGCAATTATTCCTCAAACATTTCAATTATCACATTTTCAAATCCACATGCACTTTCGTAATATCATTTCAAAGATATACTCATTCCATATAATCATTTCATAGTTATTTGGTATCTTATGAAACACTTGAAATAAAATTGAAAGTCGATGAACAAATCGAAGTTGTGGCTCCTAGTTTCCTTTCAGCGATCTCGTGGTCCCTGATTGAGTGATCTTCACCGTCTAGTCGATAACAATCATCACAGCTCTTAGTGGATAAACAATTATTATATTTTATTGAATGTCGATTAATTTTTCGATTAACGGTCTTAGGTTAGAAAACTAAGTGCGCGAAGATGAACTCGTAGAGACGATGATCGTATGTTTTTCATTTAATTTTATTCTTATTTGGAACCCATTAGTGTTTATTAGGGTCCTCAAAACTATCGAGTGCAACAAAGGTGTTCGGAAACAAAAATCCAAAAAATGCCCACTATGAGACCGGTGACTTAGCCCTGAGGTCAGTTGACCATCGTCGACTACGGAAACTGGCCTGTCTTCATATGTAGGACCATTACATGAGTAAAATGACGAATGGATATCATCAGGTACTGATCGATACAGTTCTGAGCCAATACGTTTTACATGAATCTAGGGTTATTACGCCATCATATTACAAAACATATATTAAAACTAGTTCGTTCTAATATATCACATAAAACAAGAATCGGCGCGGTCAGGCGCAAATCCAGGCCTTTAAGGAGCATGTCACTTTGTGCACATCCTATGCACGAAAGGGGGTCATGATGGGAATTGTTAATCTTGATGAGATAAATCCTACAAGGGCTATTACAGCGAGTCTTGTCTGAATGATCAGATTTCCTGATCAGACCAACAACCAATCAGTGCATACATGTTGTCCTTATCATGGAAAAAAATCTGCATGTATGAGGCGGCCTCTACATGCTGAAGTTAGAGATTGACCTCAGGCCCACCACGATCAGTGCCAATGGGAAATCAATCTTGAGTCGGGTCTGTTTCCCATCTCTAACAGTAGTCTATGTGATATTTATTTAATCGTTTCGTGTCTTTTGGAGCAACGAAATTTTCGAGGAGTCTCGCGCGGGTCTCTTACACCCTCGAGCATTTTCGGGCTTCGCATTGAATCGTTGTCTAGCAGGGTTTTGAGAGCTCAGCTCAAGGGGGTATCTATCCTAACACTTTCATGAGCATTTCATTTCCATTTCGTTTAACCTTTGTGGAACTCAATTGAACTTCATCCCATTTCAAAACCCGCGGGTCTGCCGCAGCGGTGCGAGCCGATTACCATGTACACGCCCATGTGAGCGGTGTTCTGCACACCAATACACAATGCAATATGTGCCTTTGCGCTCAAACCCATGACTGATATGCGAAGACCTCTACATGGACATTCTCGCGCTACTATATATTGTGCTATGAACACTCATCTATGCACCTGACATTCATATATTCAGTTTAACATTAGCATACATGTAGTCATGTTAATATGCCATTCATTCAAATCAGTACATCACATAAGCATGCACTACATATTTTCTATCATTCATTTCATTCATGTCAACACATCATTCAAGCATGTATTAACATAATTCCAACCATTACTTAGGTAAGCATGCTATAATTCATATTCTCAAGCTGAGACATAGTGTGTAAATCATCTGACGATGCATATAATTATTTCCATCTTCATCACACATATGTCACATAATTTCACATATTCAGTATGTCATTGAATTTATGGCAATAACACACATTAGTCATTCCCGACCATAAATCCGGCCATGCTTAGCCTAAGAAAGAATCTGGACTTAGTCTAGAAAGTCCAGTTTTTGTAAATATCACACAAAACATCCAACGCACAATTCCTTGCTCATGCCATATGCAGTCCCAAGCATTTCGGTTACAAGCGGGTTAGAACGAGAAGTTAGGAAGCAGACGGACTATTCCTGGCTTGTCCATGACCCAGCCCAATGTTCAGACTACATTTTGGTTGAGCACTTTATCTTATTAAATTCTAGATTTTACTATCTTTTCGTAGAGTCCAAGAACGCGCGAATCGAAGTTCGGACGAGAAAGTTATGGCCATCCAAAGTTGACAGTAGATTCACGGGTGTCACGGAAATTTGGGCATTCAGTTGCCATTCTGCTCGGGATTTTGCTATCCGAAACACAATGTTCTATTTCAGATAGTCCCAAAACCCTATGAAGCTAGGTCTTTGGCCGTCAGCGATCACAAGCGAGCCACACAATATCTGGAGGTCGGGAAGCAGGATGAGCAGTAGGCCATTACCGGCCCTAGGCGTAAAATAACAGTGGGAGGAAACCTACCTCTTGTAGCGCAGTTCTAGGTTCTTTGTCGTCCAAGTTTGCTCAGCATGCCGCGCTCCATTCCTTTTACTCTTCTTTTATCTCTTCCTCCACTTCTTCCTTCCTCTTTTCTTCTTTCCTTTCTTCTTTTCCTTTCCTCCTTTCTCCTTTCCTTTCCTCCCTTTCTGCTTCTCCTTTCCTCCTTTCTCTTTCACTTCCCCTCATTCTCATAGCTGCTCCATGGGCTGACTTGCTTACACTTATGAAACGGCCCATGAAGCCCCTTATATAGGCTGAGGCCATGCATGTTGACACATGGCATGCCATATGTCACACACATGGCGCCATGTGTCACACATGCATGCCTTTGCCATCACATTGTGACACATGGCTTGCCATATGTCACTCCACATGGCTTTCCATGTCGCCCATAGTTTCCATGTGTCACATGGCTCACCATGTGTGCTTGACACTCGTTGCGCCGAAATATGTGAAATTCAGTATCACAAGGTGGCAATTATTTGGTACTTGAATTTTGTGAGCGATTCAGCCGTCACGGTCGTTTAATTCGAGATCTAGAAATATCCCAAATTTTCTCGGGACTATTCCTGTAAACTACAGTTTGCCTTTTCATACGAAAATTCAAATTTAAAAATTTTCCACGAGTTTTATATACGCCTTGGCCGAGCAGAGGGCCTTTTGGCTCTTCATTTCGGCGCGGCTAGGCAACCTATGCTCTGGCGAAGGGCTTTGTTCTTGCCGATTTTCTCTTTGCTCCTTTTGCGATTTTCATAAAAATCCTCGAAACTGAAGTATGGAAAAAGTCTCCCAAGGCATTTAGTATCATCCTAAAACTAACCGCCAGGCAAAACCCATGGATGGATTGGGGTTTCTATTTCCAAATGTCATTTAAATAAATATAGGGTTTGTGTAATACCTTGAAATCACTTTGCACTTGAAGCCCTAGCTTCCTTCTTCTTTCCTCCTTGAAAGATCTTGCATAAACATGGAGAGATTCACACCAATCTCCAACTATTTCCTCAAAACCCTAGCTTCTCTCTCTCTCTCTTGTCTCCAAAACATTTTTGGCACTTGTGGGAGGTTTCTAAGACCAAATGTGGTCTAATACCACTTATCCTTATAAGGCCATGTTGGCATTGATAATCCATTTCTCATTTTGGCATTTAACTCTTGTTTAAACATTTATCGTTTAATTAAGCCCGGCATTTAAGCTCATTCTCATTAGACCCTTAGGTTCTTATTTTGCCAAATTCCAAATTTGCCCTTTTATTTAGTTTATTTTAGTGTTCGATCGATTTCTCGTTTTAGCGTATAATATTTGTCGTATCAACTGCATATTCGTTTATTTTCACAATTTAAAAATTTGTCGGTTTTAAAGGAAAAACCAGTTTATTTCGATTTATACGGAATATGTAATAAAAATTATTATAAAATTCTAGGGTATTTTGGGGCATTACAATGACCTGCGGAAGTGCGAGGGAATATCATGTTGAAGTTGAGGGTGAGATATTGGTATAGGACCTTATGTTTAGCTCTTGGCAAATGAGCTGATAAGAAGATACTTAAACCCCGAGGAAGGAGGACTATAGTGTTTCACGTAGGTGAGGACATAGCTCACAATGTAAGAGCAAAACTAGAATTGGTTGATGAAATTTCATCAAGCTGCACTATAATAATCTTGAACGAAAACAATATCGAGTGGAAAGAAGGGTCGTGATAGAAGGCGATTACCAATAAAACTACCCAAAAGCAACCTTAATGAAAATAAACATTGACACTGTAACCAACATGGAAATCAAATATATTTAAGGTATATCTTTTTTTTTTATATCTAATCACTTTGCATTACATCATAGTATTTTGTTCCTTCACAAATATTTCCCCATTCGAACTCGAACCCTGGACCCCTCCCCTCCATGTGCCCTCTTGAGCCCTTAACCACTCAAGCTAGGTCTTATTCGCATTCAAGGTGTATCTTAGCTGAATGAAAAAGTAAACTACTTTTAACATTTCGTGAAATCACTTAGCGATGGCACCTTACGGACACCATCTTGAAACAACAGCTTTGAAACATAGCCCTGTAAAGAGCACATGAAATGTTCCTCACAAGTTCCACATGGAGTTGGACCAATTTTAAAGCCTAGGTGCAATTCTTGTGACGCCCCAAAACTCGGGGGTCTATTGACAACCCGTCAACTCATGGAATACATGTGGCCATTGAGTGTTTCAGTGCCATAGGATGAGTATCTCTCTACCCGAGACTCAAACATGAGTAAAAATTGCCACGTCGGGCCCATACATCCACACTCATCAAAATATAACCAACTATATTGCAATAGTTTCAGGAGTTAATTACACTCCTCTACGACATGTACCAGTTAGAAGGTTTCATACATGTTTTACAAAGTGCAATCAGCGCGTGTCGGATTTCTTCTCAAGCGGCTCGTGAGCGTAGCCCTCCTGAACACTCCTGTGCACGAAGGGGATCCCACGGCTTGGGGGTGAGTAATGTGATGGTTGAATTCTCCTACGAGGCTCTTTCACTGTATAAAATGCCACGTCTGATGATGCAACATAAATCCACATTCCACACAATTTACAATTCACACATGGAATGAAAACATATCATGCATGAGATGTTTTCATGCCCATATCACGAGTCACTCACTTGAGCTCCCATAGCACGTCACCCCATCTTAAGTGTGTGATCAATCGAGTAGTACTTGATGACACCGTATCTGGCGTTGTTGGCTCACCACCACCCAATGCTAGTGCCAATGGCTAACTAATCCCGAGTTAACCCCGAATCCTATCACCCAACTTGAAGTCTAACTGATAACCATGACCGTGTGTTTTCTTTGGGCAACAGAACTTTTCGGCCTACACCGCGGGTCTCGTACACCCAAAAAGAACTTTCCGGATCACACCGCGGGTCTCTCACACCCATACAAAACTTTTCGGATAATACTGTCTCTCACTAAGATAGAACTCTTATTCACGCCGTGGTCTTTACACCCACACGTAATCCTCTCCAACCGAGACCAACAACCCCTTTCTTACTTCGCCCAACACACATTAATTACTTTCATTTATGATTTTAACTATGAGTCTTTACTGACGTAGTCCCAAAGACAAATCCTTAACCCACATTCAACAAGAGTAGTGAACAACCATACCATGCACCTACACACCCTACTCTATGCGATAAGTCACCGTGCATACTGAAATGTAACATAATTCATGTATCTAATCTAATGGCTCATACACAATTATATTTCATATAATTCTAATAATCAGTGTTAACACACATCAATTTTGGTGAAGTACGAACATATCATTTTCCACACACATTCCAAGCCATTCATTTTAAGCAATATCATGCTATCTAGTTCAAGCATATTCAAATGAACAATTTCAGTCCAACAAGAAATCTAGACTGCTTAATCTGGCCCTAAACATTCGCGGGTCAGCCCATGACGACTTCATCATCGGTTTCCACTTCGTGGAACCGAGAATCTATGGCCATTTTCGGCCTCATGATGAGTGCAAAACTCATCTATGTTTTGAGTTCATTTCACATGCTATTTTGTGCATTTAATATCCATATTCATGTAAAACTCATACAATTTCCTCTAAACTTGGTTTTGTAGGATTATTGATAAAAAGCAAGTGATTTGGCAAGAAATGAGCAATATATTTCCAAAAGAAGAAGTCATCCGAGAGCCTCACAAATGAAGCTATTGGGAAGATTAATTTTCTGCACCATTTGGGAACATCAAAATGGTTCAAATTCCCTCATGGATATTCTACATTCAAAGATCTTTCCAACGAGTACTACACGCCAAATCCCAGACGAAATGGTATGCTATATCCTTGCATGTGAATGTGGGAGGAACATGCAAGAGGAACATCGCTAAGGACAATTGTCACAGACGGAAGTCGTTGAATCATGATCATGGGAGAGGCGGAGCCTGCACAAAACCTGGTCTACCAATGGTCATAGAACCCAACAAAATTAATTGATTTCAACAGAATTCCTTAGTCTCAACCTATAAACAAAATATATATAATTTTAATATAGAAAGGTATAGGGTAAATATAAGATTTGAGAGTCCTCTCAGAAGTTCTTCTTCAAACCTATTTTTCCTATGCCTTTTTCTACAAGATTTTGATTCTTTTTAGATCCTATAATTTTTTAGCGCATTTATTTCTATTGAAGATATTTCGTGATATTAATCGTAGATTCAGATTTCACTAATGTTCGCATACAAAGATTGAAGCTAAAAATCCGGATTTTCTCTCACGCTTTCTCTCTAAACTCCGGCCATTTTCTTAGTTTTTCACAAACATTTTATTTCTTTCAAATAGATCTAGAGTAGTTTTATATTTATTTTTAATAAGAGATTTTAAGGCCAGATTTGAGGTTCAATTTATTTATCAAGCTGAAAGGAAGATTTAAGTTCTCAAACTGGTTTTTCTCTTTTCTTGGATTTCTTTCTTCATTTTCTTACTTTTGCTGATTAGTGATGATTGGAATCAAAGAATGGAACATTAAACACCTCTGTGGTTGGGATTAATTGTCGAACATTCGCATTCAAGTAGCTCAATTATTTGCGGGGTTTGAATATCGAATTTATATAATTGGTACTATTCATATAATGAACTGTTTGGAATATTAGTAGCTTATACCCAAAAAGAAACACATCTTGGTCGATTTCCGCGAGCTCCGAGTGACACAGAGATAGAGAGATTCCCGAGAGTAAAGAGCTAGTGAATCTCAGGGTATGTTAGACCAATATCTTGAAACTAATGAACTCGAAATTACTTGATAGATCACTAATTTACTCATGGTGTGAGTGGATTAATTAGATGATGTTTCAATTTAGTTAATCAGCCTTCCTTAACCGATGAAAGATCTCTGGACCCCCGTGTTAAAAAGATCTAATCAAGGAGAGAAAATTTTATTAGATTTGAAGGACGAGATACCAATTAGATTGGAGAAGGCTTGGGTATTATCCCTGTCTATGGGGTAAGTGAATCTTCAAATTCCAGAAATGGTTGTGAAGTATTGAAAAGAAAAACAATCAAATCTTAAAGAGTGCCAAATTTCCATAAGTAGCTATTTAGACCCATTTGTCTTGAAAAGGAATATGTGGTTAGATAGTGAAAATGTAATGGGGGTATAGAGTAAACTAAACTATACTACATTGCTTCGACAAAATCCAAGATTCAACACAAATGTTGCACTTTTCAAGGAAATGCAAACTGCTTTTTGTAAATAATTATCCCTATCCCTTTAGTGACTCTTCATACCTTTTAGAATTAAGTAGTTGCTTGATTTGGTAGATTTTTAGGATTAGTTCTAAATCCAGCTTGTTTCAATTAAATTGGATTTATTCTCACATCCTATTTGACGAAACAGCGAAGAGCCTCTGTAATCTAAGATCAAATTCCAATTATAGAACCTCCAACTCGTGGTACGATATCCCGACCCTAGAGTCCACTTTATTACTTGTATGACCCACTCGTGAAAAGTGGGGCTGAGGTTGCATTATTTTTCATTTCCGCTGAAAGATACTTGCTTCAAATCGCTTGAGTATTTACCACATTCACTCCCTTGACCATATTTTCACATATACATCATTTAGTCTCATCCTAACACCTCACAACACTCAAAACCATTTCATGGATTTTTAGACAAAGAATAACTAAATGCAGGTTAATTTCACCTCCCTGAGTTTCGAACTCCACACACCTGCATTCACGTCAGAAATACTCTTGCAAGAGTGATCAACTTTGCTCTGTCTCACCGGGATTCAACGGACCAATCGCCGAAAAATCTAGAGAGAAGGTAGACTCTCTCTCTCTCAAAAACTCTCTCCTTCTTTCCTCTCTCTTTTTCCTTTACCTTCTCCCCAAACCGGTTGGGTTAAGATTGGGTCAAGAGAATTGTCTTCTCTCTCTTGCCATATGTCACCCTCTTTGTGGTTACCTTGGATTACACCTTATCCCTTATCCATCTACTTTGGATTTCTATCCAATGACATGATGCCACATGTCTCCTATGGCCCACTCGGTACCAATGTTCGACTTCATTCCTAACTCGACATTATTTACATTAATCGTGAGCCACTCATCTCAAGCTAAGTGTCTCGTACTACTCTCGCTGCCTCCAAAAACGCTGGAATTCGACCGCCTCGTGACCGACGAATTCGACGCGGGTAGGTAGTTTCACATACGATTCCAACAACGTTTCGTTTCATTATCCAGATTCAGAAAATTTCCGGATTTTGATCGAAATTACCATTTTACCCTTCCTCAGAAATCTGGATCTTCCGGGGTTTCACAATTCTATTAGATAACATTATCACTATGAATTTAGGAAACGACAACTCAACCGCTCAACTATTTTCCCCTAATATCTTTTGCCTTCTTATTAAGTATTAATGCTGAACAAAAGGAAGAAAAACAGGCCTAACCCCATCAAGGTTCTGTATATATAGCCAAATTGCATTGCCTAATATCAAAATTCATGATTAATCCAGTTGATCTGTGGTGTACCTTTCTTCTATAAATGGTCTGGTGAGTGAAAACTAAGCTTCTAGCTTTAATCAACAGCTGAAAGGAATGGAAAAAATAAGAAGATCAAACAAAGAAAGAAAGGGAGAAACAAAATCCCAAATCCAATTTATTCCTTAAATCATGGTAATTGAATAACAAATTAGTATCTGTAGGAAGGAGCTAAAAGACATCAAGCAGGCCTTAACATCTAGGACTACTCATGCAAGGAGACTAGTGGAAACAAAATCAATAAGAAGAGAAGAAAACCAAAAATTATGTTTGAATGCTACATATGGAGAAATGTTAATAAAATATGTATAGAATAATTACAATGAATGGGAATGAAACAACACAAAACTCTTCATCCAAAATTAGGGAGACTTTATTACAAGTCAATGGTGTTAGAAATAATTATATGTTCTATTGACTAGCCGTTTGCGTTATCTTCCTCTCCTCTATGAGTCGTACAAAGTGATAATTTTATCTACATTGGAAACCTTATAAAAGCATAAAAAGTCATTGTTATATCAACCACCCCAATGAAAATCTAAATTAAAAATCAAAGTGAATTATATCTGATTAGTTAAAATATTGTAATCATAGTCTAAAAATTTAATAAACAATGCATGACCATCACAAATTTTTTCCCTTGATAGGCATAAAAAATAGTATTAATACTACCTACCAAAAGAAAGGGTGCACTAAGTTACACAGGGAGTAAACAGAAGAGCCCAAAAATCAAATATCACGAAGAGAAAAATAAATAAATAAATAAATAATCCCTCTCCTTAAGTAGCCCTTAACCAATATACAAAATCTATCATAATTAAGTATTTGAAAATTTAGTCCATATGTTACACAGATTAAAAAACCTTCAGTATATATATATGACATCAGACTTTTTTAAAATAGGCAAACTTGATCAATGAAGTAATCCAATTTCCATGGTGCCAAATAAAATTAATTTTCCACGACCTGAGAGAGTTATGGGGTAAATAAAATAATTTCCAAAATAGTTTAGTCAACTTTAGCACTGCATTTGAAGCATAATGAGGAGGGACATGACAAGGAAGACTAACTTCTTCATTTTTATTATTTATTTTTTATTATTATATCAAATAAACTAACCTCTTCATCACCAAGAGGGAAACCACTTTGGTTAACTCGAAAGAGAACAAACTGGAAGGGAGAGGCTATGATTAGTAAAGACTTCAATCTCCTCTGGTGTGAAATCATAAAAGCTGTGACACCATAAAATGTTTTAGCTTTGATACTTTCGAAAAAATATTTAAAATTTATAGAATTCTAAAATTAGAGTATATTACTTTAAAATGATCCAAATGATTTTTGTTGTTAGGGCACACAGTCAAATAGTTAAATGTACTAAAGCATGAAGAATAGTTTGGTAGAGAAAAGGCCATGCAATTGCATTGCTAAACATCTCGTGTGGGGTACAAGGAGGAAGAGTGACATGCTGCAAAGTTGGAGGAAGAGAAAGCTTAGCTCTTGCTTGGTCTCTCAGGTTTCTACAGCAGACAACATTTCACAAAGTGGAATAATAAATCCTGAAAAGCCATAATTTCTGAATAGATTCCTGTAACTTTAGAATTTTTTTTGGAAAAGAGGTCGCTAGAATATTTGGACAATAACTAATATTCCTTTTGGGAATTTAGTTCAAAACTAATCAGAGGAAGCAAGAGCTTTAGAATTATGAAAAAAGGAATTTTTACCTTAAAAATTAGGTGGAAATAAACGGTTTGGATTGAAACCTAAGTTATGGAAATACTGTTCTTAAAGAAAATCTTAGCAATAATGGCTTTAACCAGAACATAAATTTAAAGAAAACCCATATTTTGCACTAAAGTAAGGCTAAAGGGATATGAACAAGGTCTAATTGAGGCATACCTAGCTAGCTTGTATAACTAGCTTGCACCCATATTTATTCTAGATTTATTTAGGTGATTAATGGTTTTTACCTTAAACTTGGTGAATTTGGAACTAAAGTGTGTTTTACCTTACTTTTACTTACCAGCACTAATTCCAAGAAGTTACCCATTGGAGATCACCATAGTTTTCTTCTTCATATTGTTTGGAGCAATTCAATGTGCAGCAATTGCTTTGATTGTAGTAAAAGATTCGTATGTAAAACTAAAGCTTCATTTTGAAGTCATCACTAGTATAGCTTCATATTCTTTTTAGGTACTTCTTTTTAGTTTCTTGTCTTGTTTTTCACTCAATCTATTTTAGTATGAATTGTTTTCCTATCATGAGAGCACACTAAGGATTAAGGGCATGCCTTTGTAGCACCTCCTTTCCTCATACGTGTTCATTAGCCCAATAAAGAAATCAAAGTTTCAACAATCAACCTGGCATATAATCTTTTTCTTAATAAGAAGATGCTTAAATTACAAACAAAACAAGTTAACTTTGCGAAGTCATAATTCAATGATTTTTCTCAAAGAAACAATGAGGAAGAAAACACTGTACTGTAAAATTCCTTATTTCTCTGTAAGATTCTTCCGTCCAAAGGACCCCAGGTAGAGCCTACTCAGCCTTTCCTCTCGACCCAACCAACCTAATTTTGGGGTCCTTCCCTTATTTTATTTGAATAATTGTTCCTGTCTTCAATAAAACATAAGGGGGTGGGGGGATGGAACCTTGAATTTGTAGATAAAAATCTGAAAGCAGAAACACCTAAACAATGGCAGTTTTGTTCACACCAAAGACAATGAACGGGGCTTTGCAAACTCTAAGTGGGTCTATGACACCACAATTGACCATCTTGGCAAGGTAAGATTCCAAAGTTAGAAAATTTTTCCATATTTTCTTCCAAGTCTTGGACTGTTTCCAAGTTGTAATTTTCATCCCAAACTCCAAGTGGTATTTTGATAAAGTAGATTAAACAGTGTATGAATCAGGGAAAAAAAAACACTTCCAACATTGGTCTTTTTCTCATTGTTTTGAATACTTAGAAGAATCAGAAACTCCCTGCACAGAGCTCTCATCAACAAGGGCCCTTTATACATAGCATTACTTGATGTAAAGCCTCAAGGATTTTTAATTTATTGAATCATCCTAGACAATATAAAAAATAATAAAAAATACAAAGGCCTGATCATCTATTTTCTAGAAATACTTTTCTTACTTTCAACAACTATTGTCCATACAATTTCTGATTTAAAAGCTAAGAGAAGTATTTGAACTCACTTCTTAAGCTAACTGGCAATGGAGTCTTACATATTCGCTGGCTGCACAGCCTCCCAATCCTCGACTCTACCTCTAACTAACCAAAAGCATTGTGAGTTGTCAACCATGAATCAAATCAGTAAAGATTCAAAACAGGGAACACACTGAATCATCACATATAATACTATAAAGGGAGGATATGCAAGCACATAAACACACACAAATAAATAAAGATACAAATTAAAAAAAAAAAAAAAAAAAAGGAACATTCCATTAACACCTAATCAAGAGACCCAACCAATATCATGGCAATGTAGTATATCAACACAATCAGTTGCAACCTTGTCATCAATGTGGTACTTCCTCAGACAATGTTCCATAATACCTACTAACAAATAAGAAAAATTACTTCAAAGAAAAAAAAAGAACACGATCAAAATCTTAAGAAGTTGGAACTATTAGAACAAATCAAAGAACCATATTCTTTCCCCTAATGTAGCTCTTAAGAAACAAAATTAGCAAACAAACATAAAACTCAGGTAAATAACATATGATAACTCATAATACTTTAATGCAGCATCCTTGTACTTAAAATTAAAGCATTCTAATTCTCTCCCATTCTTATAATTCAACAGCAACTAAATATAGTGTCCTAGGTATCCTACACTAAGAACAACCACATTAAAATAAAAATATCAAATGTTATCTTCTCCCTTCCCTTATACTTCACCGGACTTACTACAAAAAGTGGCTGCTAGGATTCCTAGAAGAAGCTTTGAAGAGGTAGTTAAACATTTTGCAGCACTGGTATAAGATCATAAAAAAAAGAAAAAAGATTGAGTTTATCTCATCCTGGATGAACTTTATTTAAATTAGATAAGGAAAAAAATAGGGAAAAGTCATTTCCTAAACATTTCATATGGGCTTTTCCAATTGTTATACCGAGAAACATGCACTAAAGTGGATACCTAAATTTTATTGAGTCAACTAGGTTTTTGTAGAGGTTTACCTAAGGAAGAAAACTTTCTCAGGAAATAACAAGAAGACAAATGGGCTAAAAAATTATACAGAGACATAAAAAGTTCTCATGGCCATTGCGTACTGATAAGATGATGACAAAAGTCACATAATCTGGCTCAGTCCCATACCTATGCATCTGGACGAAAAGTTCAAATGCTTCCTAAAATTGGTTCTTTTGAGAATACCCACCAATCAAAATTGGCCATGTTACAACTATTCTTTCCGACATGCCATCAAACAACTGTCCAGCTTCACCAAGATTGCTAGACTTAACATAGCTCGAAATCATCATGTTTGTTGAGACAGTTTTCTTGTGAGGCCTTTGGTCAAACAGTTGGCGCACTTGAGATAATTCCCCATTTTTAACAAAATCGCTGACCCTGAAATTGGTGTGTGGATGTGTTTGGATCAAAACTAGTTTTGACGATTTATGATGTTGGAAACATCAGGGCGTAGTTTTGGAAGGTAGGTTTTGTAGTGCATTTGGTTTGAATAGTTTCATAGGAAAAGATGACTACTAATCAGAAGATTTATACAAATAGCATGAACTCTGAGTTGGGAGATGGGTGAATTTAGGTGCATGACCTTTGAGTTGGGAAATAGACGACTTCAAGTGCATGACCTATGAGCCTTACTACAACCTATTACTTACACCAGACTACATGAAAAGCATAACCATGAACAATCCCATGTTTTCCAATGTTACATTCTGCCTTACCAAGCCACTCACCATAATCCAGAACCGTTAGAGCTTGAAGCAAAAAATAATTAAGTTGTTAGACCTAATTCTTAATCCTCTAATTGCCCTTAACAAATTGCTCTCAGAAGGCTTTCATGTGAGCAGTAGGGCACATAAGAAAAACAAATGTCAATCAGGAAAATCCAATCCTCAAGCACAACAAGAATCACAAATGAAAAAATAGAGCTATACTTTGAAATAAAAGAAAATGTCATTTGGGAAAACCGATAACCTGATTATGATCACAAAGTGTTTGAGAAGAAGAAAATAGAGCTCGGAGGGAGGAAATCAAGAAACTTGGGCGAGATGAGAGCATGAGAAATGGTTAGAAGACATAATACAGTAGAGATCCACCAAAATCCACCTCTATTGCTTAGGATCAAACATTCCCCAAGAAAAGTTCCGAACTTTCTCCTTAACCTTGCTTTATCAACATCTAAAATATCTATTGGTTATCCTTCAGAACCTAAATCACCCCCATGAAAGATCCTTGTTTCATCGAAGGTAGCATTTCTTCTCACTGCTTCTTCCCCCAAATGCTATAATGGACGACCTTCAAATGGTGAGGCTATCGGGTCTGAAAATGGGATGAAAGAAAGGGTTTCAAAGTTATTAATTTCTAAAATAATCCTATTTATATAATAATATAGATGATGACACTTCAAAAAATGTCATGGGTTTTGTATCATTTCAATGACATTCTAAAAGTGGCAAGATTGGTGAAAAAATACACTTCCAATTATGACATTTTTAATAAGCGTCATAGTAATGTAAGAATTACACAAGATAATGACACTTTAAATTCAATGTCATTGAACATTAAAACATAATTGAATAATGACATTGTTTTGAAAGCGACATTAAATGAAGCGTAATAAACATTAATTTTTGCAGTAGTGATATATATATATATATATATATATATATATATATATATATATATATAAAATCCATTTTTTCCGTAAATATGTATTCTACATAACATTCGGTCATGCACATTTTCTACAGAAAGATAAGAAAAAGAATGAAACTTCCTTGTATTCAGTGTGTATCCTGAAGTTAATAAGAATTATCTAAAATTTATGGAAATAATCTAACACTAACTGGAATCCCTTTCAAAAAATATATATATATATACATATATATTTTCCTTTTTGAGATAACACATCTTAATATCTCAATCCAGTATCGTATATAACATAATCCTTTTGTGCTAGAATAACAATTTGAGTATAGATCTTCACGTAGCCATACATTTATGATATATATATATATATATATATATATATATACTAAGCACCATTTATGCAAATAATCTACCAGAAGTAATAAAAAAAAATCACCAGAAGGAATGGAAGTGCCGAAGGAGACTATATGGCTGCATCTAGTTTGGTTTCGACTATATTGGGAAAAAATTATCTTGGATATTACATATTATCATAACACATGTTTTTCTATTTTTTATTTATTTTATTTTATTTTTAAATATGAAACAAATACGTACATTGTATTTTAAAAAGAAAATATAAAATGGCTCTCATACCATTATGTTAGTTTGCTTCTCCGATATAAAATCGAATTAGATGCAAACCTATGTACAAGTGTAGGTGATTGGAATTCCCCAACATAAGATTACACAGAGATGATTACTTTAAAAAACAATTCGAATAAGGCTACAAGGATACAAGCTCAATCCATACCGGAGACTGCTTTGGACATCCCAATAAAATGATTTGCAGCAGATTGCTTGACCCTCCAAGCCTTCTACAAACAGGACTCGACCCGGATACCCTCCCAAGATTTCCCGGGTGGTCCCGCCTAGTGAAGTCCCACTATACAATCCCTAGGGAAGATACGGTGGAACTCCACTTTAAGGAGGGAAGTAAACACATGCACAATTTAAGATCCCAAATTTATATATAAAAGACCTACTACATATGTAATAATGACTACATGAGCCAATACTATTATCAGAAGATTCTAAGAAAGATATGCGAATTTAGTGCATACAAAAACAAAGTAAATTAAATCCAACAAAACAAAGACAAGATAGATGATAGAGTACGGCAAATTCGTCGAAGAAGAAATGGTTGATTCTCAAGGCGAGGTAGGCCCTACGAACTATCCGGACCTAGGGAACAGATTCAAAACAATAGTCGTGAGATAATAAATCTCAAAATGTATGAGATACGTTTATAAGGAAAAATAATAACACTTTCTTTTTTCGAACATTTCTTCTCTCAAGACCTCACATCCACTCTTTGTAATGTTCTGCTTAGTAACATTTCACAAACCCAACTTTACCAAAGGCCAACCAATATGAAACCATGTTCAAAATCTCTTAACCGACTTCATTATCATAACCTTATAACTTAACTGCTTTCACAACATACCATTTAGCATAAAATTATATAACCCTCATATCGTAAAAGAAAATTATTCAGGAAAATGCAACAACCATAAAGATTTAAATAACTACAGTTTACCCAGAAAACCAACAATATACCGTACCATACATCCATAGTAAACCGTCGTAAACCCGACTTCACGACACCGCGGCAACCAATAAACCGGCCGGGTAACACCACCTCTACCTAAGACCGTGGCAACTAATAAACCGTCTGCAACAATCGACCACCCAAGACCGCGGGCAACTAATAAACCGGCCGATAAAACCGACTCACGATAATCGCGGGCAATATCCGGGTGATACTAAACTATCGGTAACCCGCACTCCTACCCGCGGGTATTAATATATATAATTCGCCTTTTACTCGCAAGGTACCTTCTAACGACATCAGACATAATCATTTCACAAGATCTCAAAACTTTCTTAAAAACAATAAGTTTTCAAGTGGTTTGAAACCCCAATCCATCGACCCAACATATTTAAAAAATACCATAGACTCATCCAGAGCTCAAGAAACTTCCAAACAAGCAAGGTTGATAAATTCACATGAAATGATAACTTGTTTTATATGAGACCGATAATCACATTTGCATCCAACCAACCATTTGGTCAAAACAATATATATGTAAAATATTTAATCATAATAGATATATCAACATAATACCCCAAATCATTTAAAAACATATAAACCACTAGCGCACTTACAGGTTCGGCCATTCCAGTAGACCATCTCTCACGGCGTGAGTGCTTGTAATATAAATAAAATACCACTTAGGCTCCATTAATTGAACCATGACATTGGGATGCCTCTAAGGCCTCAGTGTAATTTTTAGAACTATGAAACCCGCTAAATTTGACCCCGACAAGCCCAATTACACAGTGTGCCCTATAGACCCGATACTTAAAATTGGGGCTTTTCGCCCGGGAGCTAATTTCTCGAAATTGAACCGCCCAATAGTTCATAACAACATCCAATTTCACTAATCCATCTTCAATTTTGCCTAACATGACCAATTGGTACTCAATTTCAGTCCAAACTTCTCGGTAATAACCCAAAATGACCCAAAAATGGAAAACTAACCAAACGATGTCCAAAATTCACAAACCACATATCAATGGAAAGCCCAAGAGAACAGGAACTCATCGCATTTTCATTACTCGTCCAACAACCACCGTGGGTAGCTTAAAACTCGATCCAACAAGCCAACTTCGTTCGTCGTATCTTCAACCTGGGTGAGGAATCTCGCAAAGGGACCACCGAAATGAGCTTAGGGGTCCAAAACTGGTGGTGGAGGCTGTGGTGGCCTAAAGTGGCCGAAATGGCCGGAAAGTTGAAATTTTCTCCGATGACCCATCGCGTGCCGGCGTCGCCGACCCGATCCCGGCTGTCCGATGGCGGTCATTGTGAAAACCATCGCGGATCGCTTGATGTCCCCCTCCCCGTCCGGCGCTGCTGTGGCCCACCGAGCCCCGGCAAACCCCATACCGGCCGCAAACGGGTCAACCTACCAACTTGCGTTCAATGACTGAGAGTTTTTCCTAGGGTTTGAGCTCAAGAGAGGTGCCTAGCTGGGTTTCATTTGGCATCCAAAGTTATGTTTATATAGGGCCTAGGGTCGCTTTCGTAGTAAAAACCCTGCATGCATTCCTTGACACCAGTAAAGTGTCAGCCGTTTCAACTTCCTCATGGACATAACTTTTTATCCGTAAGTCAGAGACGTTCCGCCCGTCTATGAATTCATATCGACGAGGCCTACGAAATGGTGCCTTTAGGTAACCAAAAACTATTCATCCTCGAAAAAGTCAACTTGGCCCACATACTAAGTGTTGGTCAAACTTGGTCAAACTTGGTCAAACTTGGTCAAATGTGTTAAAACTCGTATTATTTGGTACGGGTCGTTACAACCTACCCCCCTTAAAGAAAAATTTCTTCCAATGAAATTCCTGCACTGTGGCCATGGAAGAGATGAGGGTACTGGCTCCGCATTTGGTCCTCCCGCTCCCGGGTCGCCTCCTCGACTAGGTGGTTTCTCCACATAATCTTCACTAAGGATGATGTCTTGTTGCGAAGCTCCTTCTCTTCTCTACCCAGACTCTGCACTAGTTGTTCCTCATAGGATAAGTCATCCTCGCCAACTCGTGCCTCCAAAGACATGCGAAATCTGAGATATACTTCTGCTTTAGGATGGAGATGTGGAAAACATTATGGACTCGAGAAAGCTCCTCCGGCAAGTCTAATCTATGGCCACTGGACCTATCCTCTCAATAATCTCAAAAGGTCCGATGTAGCGAGGACTTAGCTTCCCTAGCTTCCCAAGGCGTACCACGCCCTTCCAAGGAGAGAGTTTTAAGAAAACTTGATCCTCGACCTCAAACTCAAGATCCTTTCTACGCTTTTCCGCATACTCAAGATTCTTAAGAATATCCACATAACACTAAATATTCATCAAAACGTATGCTCAACCACCAACAAGCTAAGGTTGGCATACAATCCTTCCATCCTCAAAAACCCTACAGGTCCAACCTTCATGTCACGCAACTGGCCTCGTACCTACATCTAAGGTGGAGGGAAATAATGGGGTGGGAGTCTGACACAAGAGGAATCCCCTAACAAGCCATGCTCATAAAAACATTTCAATTTATACAAAATTCAAGATATCTCAAAACATGAGCATTTTACAGATAATATTTGATGATGGAAACACATGAATGCAATACTACCACCATCTCAACCCCTCATCGCTGACTCTTGAAGCTTTCACCCGTGGACTAGCCGATCATCCCGTAACCATTAAATTGTCGAACTTACCACCAAGGGATATGCCCACATTCGTATATCTCGTGACCTTTCCCGATTAAGCAACCCGTGGACTAGTCATCATCCCGTGTCCACTACATCAACCCGACTCACATTAGCCTCATACCCATGTCATGCTTTAAACAATTTCACAAAGCATTCAACCACATGGGTATTTTAAAATATCGTGTACCAGTTAATTCAAAGATTTCCATATATATAAAAATATACATTTATATCACTAGAAAAATCACACAGTCAAAGCACGGAATGGTACTGAGTTCCCACAACATCAAATCACAGTACAAGCAGTAGAAGGTTATAAGATCCCCTACCTTCCTTAGATTCAAAAGTCCGCAAGTCTCCCAAGGAAGTCAAAACTCGAGGCTACTCCAAAGGGTCTACAAATAACAAGTCATAAGATTCCTTAGCCTCTCACAATCCGTGTCACATAAAAAAAAATTACTTAAGTGGTCTATTACTTTATCACCACTCGACTCATATATCCTTATATCTTCCAACATAAACCTTAATCCCCACGTGCACTCTCTCTTACACTTACTAGGATCAACATTTAACACTCCATTATTGGGTGGCTGCACAAACAACGCACTCAACACAAAACACCTCTTGTATTCCTATCTCCATATTACTCATTTGAAGATAAAGTGTTAAGGGTTCTTTTCCAACTGGAATCACCCAATTCGGAGCACCCACTTGAGATATGTCCTACACAACATAGCCCCATTTTTTTTTTCCATAAGTTCCCAACCAAGTCACCCCAACACTCAAACACACATCAAAGCCACTCTATTCAACCCGAAACATCTTCCAAACCACACCTTAAACAAGAATCTAGGGTTTTGCCAACTCATCACTCAACCACCTAAGGTTGATGAAACCCTATCTCCAAAAGGAGAGAAATCCAAATCATATCCCCATGCAAATCCCCTCAAATCCTGTTAATAAATAATCATGATTAGGTTTTACTACCCCATATCCTTCAAATCTAGGTTAGGGGAAGTTTCCAACCAAACCCTAAAAAGAACCATTTTATTGAAGAATCAAACCAAAAACCCTTTACCTGCCCAATCTCCTTTCCTACCAAACAATGAAGTGATCCCGCTTATTTTGAGAACCCTTCTATGAACCCCGTGCACACCCGCTAATCCTAGGAAACTCCGTGACTGGCCACCATAGTTGGTTGTCTGCACTCACACGCTTCTACTTTCGAGGATCTAATGTAAATGCCATCACAGGAAATCATGTCCGAGAAACCCCACTTACCAACCAAATTACATTTGCCGAACTTGCATACCACTAGTATTGCCTTTAAAGTTTGCAACACCAAACCCAAATGTCTCATGTTCCAACCGCTCTCAGTACACCAAGATGTCAGCCGATTAAGACAATGACAAACCGATCAAGTATGGGACGGAAGACCCGGCCTTCCATTAAGTCCATGAAAACCGGCTGGGCATCGTGAGTCTCGAGAGACATCACTAGAAACTCATAACGCCCATATCTCGCTCACGCCGCCTTGGGAATGTTCGATTCCCTAATCCTTAACTGATGGTACCCTGACTTCAAGTCAATCTTGGAGAACACTCTTGCACCCTGGTGCTGATCAAATAGGTCATCAATCCGAGGCAAAGGATATTGGTTATGGATGGTGACCTTATTCAACCGTCTCAGAAGTCTCACAACCTCCTATGCCATCGAAGAAAACTATATTCCAAGAATAAATGAAACATAATCGATTTCAAGGATAAGGTTAGGAAGGTATACCAAACACTGGATGAGTTGCACAACAATGTACAACCCTAAGAATAAATGATACCAAGCTGACAAGACTCCACCAGGATACCCTCCCAGATTTCCTGTGGGAACTTCGCTTATGAAGTCCCACCTGCATAACCTTAGGGAAGATACTATGGATCCCACTTTTAAGTGAGGGAAGTAAACACACGACAATTTAATATCCCAATTATATATAAAAGACCCACTACATATGTAATAAGGACTCATATGAGTTCAATACTATTGTCAGAGCATTCTAAGAGTATATGCGAATTTAGGGTTACAAAATGAAAGTAAATAGGTCCAACAAAACAAAGACAGATAGATGGGATAGAGTACGGCAGCTGTCGAAGAAGAGCGGTGTTGATTCTGGCGCGAGGTAGGCCCCCACGTAACATCCCACCTGGGGTGGGAACGTATTCAAACAATAGTCGTGAGATAATAAACTTTGAGTAGCATAATTTATATGGCGAAAAATAAACACTTTTCGAACATTTCTTCTCTCAAGACCTCACGTCCACTCCTTTGTAATGTTCCCCGTTTAGCAAACATTTCACAAAACCCAACTTTACCAAAGCCCAACCAATATGAAATTCATGTTCAAAAATTTAACCGACTTCATTATCAAGAACCTTATAACCTGAATCTGTTTCACAACATACTATTTAGCATAAAATTATATAACCCTCATATCGCAAAAAGAAAATAATCGTGAAAATGCAACAACCAGGCAAAGATTTGGCCACAACTACAACTTACCTAAAACCAAAGAATATACCGTAATTATTACATCCATAGTAAACCGCTTCTGCAAACCCGACCATGATACCGTGGCACCACAAACCGCCGGGGTAACACCAACCTCACGACACCGTGGCAAACTAATAAACCATCAAAATGACCGACCCTCACCCAAGACCGCGGGGGCAACTAATAAACCGTCGATAAAACCGACTCTCACGACACCGCGGCAATATCCAAAGATACTAAACCGTCTGCATCTCGACCACGCCGTGGTATTAATATATATAATCTTTTCCTTACTCGCAAGTACCTTTCCAACGATACTGTATTATATTCATTTCACGATATCTCCAAATCTCTTTCTTAAAACAATAAGTTTTCTCGAAGTGGTTTAAAACCTCAATCCACGCACTACCATATTTAAAAAATACCAATACGTACTCATCCAGAGTCATGAAACTTCCAAACACAAAAGGTTGACAAAATTCACATGAAATGATAATCTGCTTTTATATGAGACCGATAATCACATTTGTATGCAACCAACCATTTGGTCAAAATAAGATATATGTAAATATTTAATCACAATAGTTATAACATAATACCCCAAATTATTTAAAAAACATATAAACCACCTGGGCGTATTCATGACGCTCGCTATTCTCCAGACCGTCTCCGCCCCACAGGTGTGCCCTCGTAATATAAAATAAAATACCACTTAGGCTCAGTAGGTGAACATGACATTGGGATGCCTCTAAGGCCTCGGGCAATTTTAGAACTATAGAGCAGCCCCAGAATTTGACCCAGCATTGCCCGATTACAGTGTGCCCTATAGACTCGATACTCGAAATTGGGGCTTTTAAGCTAGGGAGCTAATTTCTCGAGAATTGAGCAGCCCGATAATTCTTAACAACATCCAATTTCACTAATCACATCTCCAATTTTCTAACTGACTAGCGGTACTCAATTTCGGTCCAAATTTCTCATTAATTACCCAAAATGGAAAACTAACCAAGCGATGTCCAAAATTCTAAACCACATATCAATGGAAAGCCAGAAATGGAACTGTGATCACCATTACCTTAGTCCCACTTGTGCGTATGGTGGTAGGGCTTCGATCAGCGGTCGACTTAACTTTGTTTTACGATTTGTATCTTTCAACGATAGGGAATACGTAAAGGACCACGGAAATGAGTTGAGGTCCAAAATGGTGGGAAGGAGGTATGGGGTAATTAAAGTGGCGAAAATGGCAGGAAAAGTTGAAATTTCGGTGACCCATGAGCCTCAGCAGCGCTTGGCAAACCCGATCCTGCGCGTCCGGCGGCCCGGTTCAAGCGATGGCTACGGCGGGATCGTGCGGATCTCCCCTCCTCCACGTCGGTAGTCTTGCGGGTGGCCGTCGGTGGTGCCTCCTTTGGTCAAACCCCACATTTCGCCAGATGGTGATAGCTGACGGTGTTCCACGATTTGAAGTTTTCCTAGGGTTTTGGAGCTCGAAGGTGTTTTGGGGGCTAGGGTTTCATTTGGCATCAAAGTTATGTTTATATAGGCTTGCTGGGGTGCAGCTTCGGGTAAAACCCTAGGCAGACTTGGACCTTTAGTAAAAATCTTGTTGTTTGGCTTACCATGTGGTAAACTTTGTCAGATTAGTCGGTTGGCGTTCTGCCAGATCTATGAACTTCGTATCGAATGAGGCCTACGAAATGGTGCCTTTGGTTAACGAAACTATTCATCGTCGAAAAGTCAACTTGGCCCACATACTAAGTGTTGGTCAAACTTGGTCAAACTTGGTCAAATGTGTTAAAACTCGTATTATTTGGTACGGGTCGTTACATCTACCGTATTCCCTAATGCCGGAACGAGAAGAGGGAGTGGCTCTCTTCGTGCTCTCCTTTGGATGGCTGCCTCTAGGGTTTTTTTTTTTTTTTCTCACCCTAGATGCTGCCTAACATGGCATATAAATAGGCTACGGTAGGGACCTAAAGGCAAATAAGATTTTAGGCTCCCAATGTAAATATATGAACTTATTTACATTAATTATAATTCACTCCACTAAAGAATCATAATTGCACTCCCTCACTTATTTGAAAGTATAAATCGAGCCCTTTGTTATTAAATACTTATTAATCTCCCCTTGTTAAGATTACAAATACCCGTTGATTAAATTAAATTACTGACAGTTTTATTTAATCAACATCTGACAATCACCTTAAGACCTTTCACTTAACTTATTTGATATGTCGGATTAAAAATCCACCTGCTGGGTTTAACATAATCAAAACTTATAAGTATCCTCAATGGGGTATCATCAATCCAATTAACAGGACGTGGATTCCATTAATAATTAATATTAATTATGCAATTAATCACGGTTATCAACTCACCAAGATTATTGATCTATAAGATCTCACTTTTATAGATGATAACCAACAATAAATGCGTGTCTATTAATTATCTGAATTAGAGTAATAGTATTCATAATAACCATGGTATTAATCATTTTATGTCGTATAAATAATTACCCTAAGTTAAGGTCAGATTCAATACACATGAGTGTCTTAGGACGAAGTTGAACTAAGCCATTCCTGTAGTTAAAACTGACCTCGGCGTCCCAAAACCGGGGGTCCCGTTGACCGCGTCAGCGCAATCGACTGTGTCTCATATCATGGAACCCATACATGGGTAAATAGATGACAGGGCCATCATCCATACTCGCCATGCGCTACAAAACCATACATTTCTATAAATCCAAGAATTATTACATCACTATTAATACAAAACATATTAAAACTAGTTTTTGTTCTAATATATACACAAACATGAATCAAGGCCACAAATCCGAATTCGCCCATAATCCCGCCTAAGGAGCGGTCGCCCCGGGTCAGACCGTCCTTGCACTTGAAAGCGGGGGACCCCACGACGGCCGAGCTTAACGCAAGCAGATAAATCCTGGCGCTACTCCCACCTGCGTACGATCATTTCACGCCAACCAACAACCAATATGTGCATACATGTTGTCCTATCATGGAAAAAACTACAAGCATGTATGAGACTCCATTACACCATACATGCTCTACACCGTCAATCACCCACCACCCAATGCAAAGTGCCAATGGGAAATCAATACCGAAGTCACCCCACTCCCATCTCACAACCCGTGAGTCTATATGATAATATTTATTCAATCGCTTCGTGTTCTCGGGGCAACAACTTTCCGCGGATGCACCCTTCCTATCGACAAAAATCTGACGACAACCCATAGTAACCTGTACCTGCTCGCTTCTATTGACAAATTACCATGAAGCTAAGTCGTTAAAACTCGTTGGAAACCGTCTTTGAAAACGAGGTTATAAAAATTTTACTTAAAGCACACCTTTAGGATTTAATGTAAAAATTCTACAAAGATAACTACTCGCATCTGGTCAAGCCCGAATACAAAATCACCTCGTATAAAACATACACTCCCTGGGCACATTTCCAAAAATCCAACTATTAAACTATAAAGGACCTCTCGGTCCTCATCAAAATATAAGATAAGGATCGATCCAACATAATTTCATCGCAACCTGCTTTTCTTGGGAAACCATGCATGCATATTTTACAAAAGATATTTAAATATAAAACAAGCATTTTTACTTTACTACGCTTACTTTTACACCTTATCTTTATATATATACAACGCAGCCATTTCAGGATCGAGGATCCTCGAAAGGTCTTTCTAGCCAAAGACTCGCGACCGTAAAAAATTATTTAAAACGTAAAACTCGTGAGCTAAATAGTGCCTCGTGGAGTACTTATAAGTTCTAAATGGTTGTTATCACAGGGATGTGACTCCTCCCAGTCATGAAAAATCAGACATAAATGGTTGTAAATCATTTATGAGAAAAAATCGAAGCTTTGCTTATGAAAACCATTTCTAAAAACTGTTCTAAAAACTATTTCTGCTGTTGAAAATCATCGTAGTAGTTAATATCCTGAAGCCATTATACCGGTAAACTCAAGTACTAACCATCAGGGCTCATTTTCAAAACTTGCTCAAAACTATTTCCGTCATCAAAACTGCTTCAATGGTGGTTAATATATATGAGTGCTATACTGTAAATCAAGTACCAACCACCGCGGGCCCATTTTTTAAATACCCTAGACGTGATGCCACCGAACCTGAATCTGGCATCGCAGTGAACCCTGAACACCACTGCCTAATATGGTCCGGTGAACACAAATGATCTCTATAAACATAATGGAACTCCTAACCAAAATGCCCGGTGATGGAACCTTGGAACCAACACCTCATCACCATGTACTATGTCAGCGCACTAACTATCTATATACCTCGAATGTGCAGAGGGCGACTCACTATATAAATATATGCTATATCTAACCCCCAATTGCCGACCAGGCAATATAGTTAGTCATAATATCCCATAACCTTGCCATGCACAATCCGAGATACATCTGACCTTAAATTGAGCTGTGTCATCTAGTGGGTTTTGCTAAACCATGCCAAACTGTTTCTTAAGTAGTTTCTGCTGAGTATAACAAGTGGGAGGTAAAAAAAATGCTTTATAAATTACATTATATTTTCAAAGCACTTTACAAACTTGTAATTTAAACACTTTCGTTTTAGAAAACGATTTTGAGTACTCACCTTTTTCTCAATTAATTTCTTTCAATTCTTGTCAAGCACTCTAGATTATCGTCGGATGCTCCAATCGCCTACACAATCCATACAAAGTACGAAAATGCCCTCAGTTCAACGTTTTAACCATAAAACATACAAAGGGCTTTCAAAGCGACTATATCGAAACGAACTTCGATTCTAACAAAACTTTACATGTTAGTCCCATTCGATAAGGACATCGATAATATGAGTGCGAAATCACCAAAATACCTTACATTACGAATCGCCCCATCAAAACTATCCGCTTTAGCAACTTTTTTCAAAACGACCCCATGTTATTTGATGTATTAGGACTACACATCGCCAAGACAACTAAGTATCCAGACACTGCGCTACAATTAAATTTTTTTCGTAAATAAGGGGCACCAAATGCTATTAACAAGAATATGGTTAAATTCTATACTCAAGGGATTTTCCATAGAGTATAAAAAAAACGAAAATATTTATGAAATTTATTTTCGAACTGTCTGGATAAAATCTTGAAATTTCAACTAACTGTCTCGAAAATGGGCCCCAAAATTCAGCCTCCGAACCGGCCCGAACACACCTAAAAATTCCAAAATTCCTAAACTCAAATTAAAAATTTTTGGGACCTAAGTTTACGACATTTCACACAAATTTCTAAGAAAATTTCAAGTCATTACACAAGATTTAGTTCGAAATAACACAAATTTAGGAAATTCTCCTAAACACCTGAAGCGTGACGATATGCTAAGCTTTTGGTACCTACTGCAGCCCCGTCGCGTTGTACCAACTTCTGGCCTCTCCCTCGGGCCCGATAAAAATCTACAGTCCGATTTCCATAAATCTGAGAAAGGAACGGAGAAAGAAAAAAAATTAAAAAAAATCTCCCTCTCTCTCCTCTCCGTCCATCATGCACTGTCCTTCCCCCTTTTTGGATTTTTATCCCTTTTTTTTAATTACTATTATTATTATTATTGGCTATTTGGATACATAACTTATATTGCCTCATTCAGCCGTGGTCATTCCGAAAATTTTATTTATTTTTAGTTCAATTATTTTAAATGAACTTTAACTCAAGCCATTTTCTGACTTCCGAGATTTTCGTAAAAATCTCGTCCCTGAAGTCACTGACGATTTATCACCCAAATCAGAAACATTCCTCGACCGGCCCCCGTAATCTCGACGAAACTTTTTTGGATCACTAGATTTCGCGAGACAAATTTAAAGGCGCAGTCCGTTTCGTCCTCCGAGATCTAGAGAATTTTCTATGCTTCCCTAAACTATTATGGTAATTTATTATTATTATTATCCTTTTGAAATTCCATAATTGTCTTTACCCTCCAATTTTCACTGCAAAAGTGCCATAATTCTTTGAAAACTTTATAATTTCACCCTTAAAAACAACTTTTAAAAATTCTATTATGGAACTAAAATAATTAAGAAAGCCCTTGGTGCACATATGCAACCCTATGGTTACACATACCGTACACCTTCTCGGGACGGGGCATTACAAATCCTCCCTCCTTTAGAAATTTGGCCTCGAAACGAACAAACTAACATAAAGAGGGATACCTTAATCCGAAACAAGTGATGATATCGACACATCCCAGCCTCACCCCACGTAGCCTCCTTTAATCCCATGACGATAAAACCGACCAAAGGAATGACCTTATTCCAAATCTCACTCTCCGCGACTACTATCCGCATCGCTACTCCTTATAGGTCACTGGTCCTTGGGGCCTCTACCGTCGATCTCTCGAGTACACGGGAGGGATCTCGAATGTACTTCTAGAGAGCATGGATACATGAAACTCATTATGAACCTTAGACAATTCTGGAGGAAGGTCTGGGCTTCATATGTTACCTGTCCCACTCTGCAATAACTTCATACGGGCCCTGCTGTATCCTGCATCATCTTTCCACGCCTTCCAACTGAGGAAACCTTCCAAGGAGAACTTTCAGGAAGACCTCTATCGCCTACCTTAAATCAGATCCTTTACGGCGTCATTCGCATAACTTTTCTCGTCTCTGGTCCTCGGTCAGTTTCGAAACTGCCTTTAAAATCTCGGATCTTATCTAAGGTAATTCAGGATTTACTCCATTGGGCCTATCGCCTCCTTCCCACTTCATCCTAACATGCGGGAGTACGACACTTCGAGCAATACAATGCTTCAAATGGAGCCATGCCTATGATGGATTGATAACTGTTGTTATAAAGTAACTCCATCGTAGATAATTCATATCCCAAATACCTTCCCTTAAACTCTCTATCACGAATGCTCGGGAAAGCATATCCTCTAAAGAGTCCGGGAATACTCTTAACCGACTATCGGGCCCGAGGATGGAAAGTCGTAAGGTGCGCACCAAGTCCTATGGCATCCTCAGAACTAGGACCAAAACCGATGTGAACTGGGTCTCTTGGCCCGAGGACTATCGATATAGGAACACCATGTAATCTAACTATCTCCTCCACATATAATCGGGGCCAACTCATTCAACCTGCTCATCATCGCTTAACTCGAGAAAATGCACTTTATTTCATAGTCTATCCACTATCACCCATATGGCATCGTGTTGTTTCCGAGTTCCTAAGCCCCAGAACAAATCCATAAGAATCTTTATCCCACTTCCATATAGGAATCGTATAACAGATCTTTCCCGTGGGCTTCTAAAGGCTCGCCTTCACCTTCCGACAAAGTTAGGCATCCGATACTCGAAATCGCAATTTCCTTTTTTTCATACCCTTCCACCAATAATGCTCCCTTTAGAGTATGATACATCTGTGCTACTAAAGGGTGTATGATGTGATGTCAAGAGTGAGCTTCTTCCCATGATTTCCCTTTGGCCACCTATTTCAAATAATAAATTTACTCCCTCTAACTATTACGCCCATCGTGTCCGATCTGAACTCGGTTTCCTACCACCTCAATCTCGCCCCTCAACTTAATCATCTCCGAAACTCGTCGACCTTCCGTGATCCTCGATCCACTAGAAGAGGACGAACATAAAATGATGCCAACAGTTGTCCCCAGACGCCTACTCCGCAACCGAACTCCCAAAGATCTCAACTCTATCAACAACGGGAGATATACTAGCTCGCAGATAAGATAGAACTCCTGCTTCCAAATTAAGGTATCAACCACTACATCGCCTTCCTCGATTGTACTCATCGTGCAATCATAATCCTTAATCAATTCCAACCACCGCACCGCTCTTAAGTTAAGCTCTTCGAAAGTGAAGATATACTGGTGCTTCCATGACGGTGTAGGAATATCGATTTAAACACCGTGATAGATAATGTCTCGCATCTTTAAAGTGAAAACCATCACGCGGTTCTAAATCATGGGTCTGGTAGTTTTCGCTTCGTGGTTTCTTAACTTATTAGTGCTCAAAAGTGCTATTTTTTGAACCCTATTTATTATGTGCCTTTGGAAAGTGCTTTTTGCATCAATCATTCTAATTAACCCGACGGTAATAATAAGGTCCCTACTATTCTACTGATCTCATTTTGTGGCAAAATTTGCAGTTCTTGTGAGCTAATCATGCCAAAATTGTTGAGTCGATCCAAGTATGAAGAATTCGAAATAAACTCAAAGATCATAGATCGTGAGACCAAGAGGAAAGAAGAGCAAGAACAAGAAAACGGCTAATAACAAATTTTAAATACAACCTCGCGAAATTGCTCCCGCCGCCACTGCTCACATTTTCAAAGACTGCTCACCTCGCATTTCACGCTTTTTTGTTTTTGCTACAATTCTTTTGTTTCTTCCTATTTTAACCCTTGTAATAGCTTTTGCTTCCTGGGTTTTTTTGTAATTTCTCGCTCGAAAGCACTATATGCTTACTAAGCTCCCGTAAAATCAACTTTTCAATCAATCAATAAATTCGACGATGTTCTTCACCTCTCCCACAGACTTTCTCATTTTATTTTCCTTTCGATCACAAACATCCTCGAGACGCATTAACCAAGGGATGTGGTTGGCTAAACCCCTCCATCCCAGAAGACGCAGGGCTACTGGCTAGCGATTTAAGGTAAGATTTGGCCCCTGCTTTTAACTAAAGGTACTATGGGTATTTGTATATCTTACAATCTAGGTTTAAATCCTCTCAGATGCCTGATTGGTCAATATTTAGTAATCTGAGTTCAAGGATGCTTATCGCTGTGATCCAACTCAGAGATTCTGCTAGCTGGCCTTCTACAGTCACGTAGGTGATCAAGTGATTGTTCGACCGTCAGTGACATTTATGCTTATTAAATTCCATGTTTCAAGAAGGAAAGTTTTGTTTAGGTTCTTAATGCTAAATGAAGATCCGCTCGAAATGACTATATGTCATCATCCCCAACACGAGGAAAAGACCTGGGACATGTCAATGCCTTAGAATCCTACACCAAAGGGTTCGAGACTCAAGGAGTTCCCTTTTTCCCAATTTTATTTCAAGTTATATTCAGCCAGAACCAACAACCCACATCGCTTTAATAAAAACCCGAAAATCCAAAGAGAAAATACTCATTTTCAATCAATCGTATTTCTTCTCTCTAAGAAAACCCATCCCGTGTTCGATCCTGCAGGCCTCTATACTGCAGAGTTACTACTGTTAGAGAAGCTTAGTATAGTCATTGTTGATCCTAACCCTACCGTGTACCGAATCAAATGGCGTCATTGCCGTGGATGGTGCCCAAATAGAAAGAGAGCAATGAACCAGGATCCACATCACAAGTATCGTGAATTCTCATTTTTTTATTTTACCATTTTTCCCACATTTACGCTCACTCGCAGGGAATTTGGAATTTTGAACTATTCATACAGATTTTTCCTTGTTTTTCTATTTTAACTAATATCAACCATCTCCGTATCCTTGTTTTCGTTTGGTTTCTAAATTGTTGTTGTTATGTTCATACAGCCTATGCAAAGGGAACAGAGACACCGCATGCATCAAAGGCTTAAGGCTCCGTACTGAATAAGGGTGTGTAATCAATTTACAAGAACTGTATTGAGCCCCGCCCTAAGAGCACAGAGCATTAGGGGTTCAAAGGGAGCCCAATGTTTCACAGTCACCGAGGATCACATACACCCCCAAGAGTGAGTGCACCTCACGCATTATACCTCAACGAAGATGTGGCAGCCTGAGGGCCTTATCTCGGTCCCCGCTCCCAACTTTTCTACGGAACGGAAAACGTAAAATCCATACACACACATCCGATTTCGAGGAAGTTTCGCGACAACTTTCAAAGAAGGTGCACCACATGGATTACTAAATTGAAGGCCTTTCCTTAACCTCAAAGACAAGCAAAAATTGCTTAATCTACCGCGCCAAGGACCATCAGAACTGGCAGAGCTATAGCAAAATTTTGAAGAAGTTCTTCAAACAAGACACAAGACCAATAATTCAAGAGGCAAATCTACACCTTTGCAGCCTCATGATAGTGAAAATTTTATCGCCAAGATTCGAAACCATCACGTACGCCCACACCATGGTTGACACATGGACGCAAACCACTTCTACAATGGAATGTCCCCGCATGGAAATAAACTGAGACCATGTGCATGTGGACTTCAAGAATCCAGATGAAGCCACGGATCTTCCTCACTATGTCACGAGACCTCCAAAGCTGATGAACCAAATCCCAAGGAAACTGGGATCCCTATATCGAGTGGCGACCTCAGCTGGTAATCAACACCATCACTCAAGTTGTACCTGATCATCACCCTATGAGCGACCTCTAAAAGGCAACAAGGAATGAAGTCTAAATACAAAATCATCATCCAAGATATCCTTAAGTACCCTTAAGTCTAAGGATACTTGCACCATTGCTATGATGAGACAATCATCTACATATAATAAATAATTCATATGATTGTCTCATAGCAGGTCTCCGATGTACTTATATACTCTTAGCAAGCATCTACATGTCAACTCTAATCAACTCATGATCACGATTTATAAGATCTACTACTTGATCCAATCAAAGAGTATGACATGTGCTAGTCTATCCGGATCAACAATGTCTAGTCTCGTTGATCCTATGACTAGGGATAATTTAGACACTAACATAATTGAACACAATAGGAATCTTACCATCATGATCTCATCATGCTATATTATGTGTCATGGACTTCATTAATTGATTTAAGAACGCTATCAATTCATTTAATAAATGAACATCAATATAATGAAGATGCCAGAAATAGAAACATAAGTCGCATTAACAGTACAATGTAAACCTAGGTAAATTTTAATTTTTCAAAATGGCAAATCCAGAAATTGTCACTACAAAGAGAGACGTGTACTTGAAATTCCTAGATCCTGATGATCTAAATGTGACCAATTTTTCTCCCAAAACCTAGTTACCTAGACAAATTTCGTTGAATTTCAAGACAATTGGATTTTCATAATTTTCGGGGCATTAAGTGCCTGATGGACCCTAAAAACGGGATTTTTGAGAAAAATCTCAAAAATAGAAAATAAATTAAGTAAAGTTCACATAAAATTAATTAAACTTGAATCGGGATGAAATAAATTGTTTCGGACAGAAACGGACCTAAACAAGTGATGGACACGTGACGCGATATGGGCCAAGCACTTAAGTGGTGGATAAGGTTAGATAAAAGGATATTTTAGGAAAATGTCACATTTTCCTGTTGTTAAACTGTAGAGAGAAACAGAGAGAGAAAAAGAGAGTTCCCAAGACTTCTCTTTTCGATCTACAAAGTTCCGTCAATCAGAATTCGTATAACCAAGAGTGAAAGTTCAACTACTAGACAAGGACAACGCGTGGGTACCAAAAAGGATGGATTTCATCGAAGATCCAAATGAGGAGATTTCGGGAAATCAAAATTTTCAAGATTAGGAGGTGTTATTTAGACCTCCTTCGGTTCTACTACGCTCCAAGAGGTAGGGATTCTTGTAACGCCCCAAAAATACCCTTGGATTTTTATAATAATTTTATTTTATGTTTGGGGTATAACCTAGTCAATGGGATTTTCTGAAGATATGATAAAAAGAAAATTTTAAATGTTATATGATCAAAAATGAGTATATGTGGATTGAAAGTGGATAAAATGTTAAATGTCAAATGATGACCCCGAATTAACCCACGGTAGCGGCAAAACTAAATTTAGAAAAGAGGACCTAAGGGTCATAAGTTATAAAGAATACATGTCTAGGTGCAAATATGAGGATTGAAGTGCAAATAGAGAAAAGTATGGGCTATATAGCAAAGTAGGGAGAACTAAAGTCTAAAAGGATTTCAGAGGGGCCAACAAAAGCCTTATGAGATTTAATGATCAAGACCACATTTTTGGTCTTGGGGAATGCCCATTCAAAGCAAACCGTATTTGAGAGGGAGTGAGAGGAGAAAGCTAGGGATTTGGTGCAAAATCCAGCTCTTTGGTGCAAGATCTTGCAAGAAGGAAGGAAGAATAAGGGGTAGGGCATCAAGTGCAAAGAGATTCAAGGTATGAAAAACCAAACCCTAACATCTTTCTACTTGTGTTTGGGTTTAATAAAACCCAAAATGTGGTATAAAAGTGTTCTTGGATTGTTTTAGTTCAGTTTGAGGTTGTTTTGCATTGTTTTGATTGGTTTGGATTGGTTTTGAGGAATGGTTGTAAAAATGAGAATGTTGGGTTTTCAAAGGAAATGCTGTCAAAATTTTTTCAAAACCCCTGTTTTTGTTTTGGCTATAAGTTAAGTTATAATCATCCAAATGAAGTGATTCCAATTGGTAAAAAACCATAAGCGATAGGGCTACAAAGATATAGAAGGGACTAGGAGCACATTATAGTTCTAAGGCTCCCGAATATGGTTTTAAAGGTGAGTTCGGGTAGCTCACGGGTATGCTCTATTTTGTGTGTTGTTATGGTGTTTTTACCATAAGTTGAGTTTCACTCATCCAAATTCGAGGATCTGCAAAATTCAAAATTAGACTCTAAATAATTTCTCAATGAAGTGTATAAATCTGATACCCCAAAGTACCCGTAAATCTTTCAAAGGAGCTATGTGTAAGAACAAACAAATTGACTTACCTGCAAATTGGAGTAGTCCTCTGATGTAAAATGTACACCGAAGTTTCGTGATCCAAATTTGATGATTCCTATTGAAGAAGAAACCTGAGAACCATAGCTTCAAATAAATAGAAGGAACCATTACCAATGTATGGATTTAAGACCCCTGAAATTGAGTAACCAAGTGAGTCAAGATACCAACTAGTTCTTGGCCAAAATTCCGTAATCTCGAGCTCGTCCAAACTAGACGATTCAAATTCCTATTAAAAATAGACTCATAGAGATATAATTTTATTGAAGGAAGCATGAGCAAAATATGACTCATGTGTCCCCAGAAAATTTTGCAAGTGCCAAAAACTCCTAGAATAATTACTAATATGCATCATCACTATATCAATAAATTAATATATAAGTTTCCATTGAAATCAGATTTAAGATTAGAATCAAATATGATTTTTGGTTTGTTCTCAAAATCTCTCTATTTCTAAAATATTTGAATAATTACTTAAAAATGATTTGAATTTTCAAATGATTAACAAGAAAGTGCATATTGATTTGTGTTTGAAATGATTTGTTTTAGTGATTTCGAGACAATTTCTTATGAAATGAATTTGCATAAGAAAATCGCATAACGTGAAAATGTTCTATTTGCATACTAATGTATATATATACTATTGTAAATTGTATCAATGATTTTAATGCTCTTAAAAGAATGTTAACCTTGTAATTCGAAGTTAAGGATAATCAGTATACCAATGAGAGTCAACAAACGTATTCATTTGCAGGGCAAATATCGATTCGTGAAATTCTCAAATGTGACGCATTCTGTGGTGTTCACCAACCTAGCATATTATATATATATATATATATATATATATATATATATATATATATATATTCTACTCGCAACCCATCGGGGATCATGCTACATTCATTATCCGTGCACCGAAGCATAAAGTTAAATTGGAGCAGGGCAAAATGATAATGACATCAAAACTGCAAGATTCATGGATTTGAATGATTTAGAGCATATGAAATCGTATAAATTCAGAAGTGACCAATGAAATGAATATATATATATATATATATATATATATATATATATATGTATGTACAAGATGTATTTACGTGATGTGACAGATGCATGCATTGTACGCATCGTCATCAAAAAAATGGACAAAAGCATTGTTTTTATAAACATCAGACATTTGACTCAACTTAAATGAAGAGAATTGTATAGAACCATTAAGCATGAAAATGCTTAGTGTGTTGTTTTTATCAACGTGCAGATACCAAGTAGAAAGTAGCAGTACCAAAGATCGACAGGCATGGAGTCACCGTCAAACAACGCGGAGTATAAGTAAATGCTTCGTCCCATGCATATAATTCCATTCATGATATTTTGTAACTATTTTGCATTGAATTCAATGATGCAAAAGTTCTATGAGGAAGAATATATTTCGCTTTATTTGTTTTGATAATACAGAATGTGTTTTTAAAGAGAGATGAACTTTTTAAGAATATCATTTTTAAATATATTTGAAAAGGCATGGAATGCCAATTTGTATAAATGCTGCTATTCAAGAACAAGGCATACTTTATATGAATTAAGGAATGTATATTTATTCTTTTATGTCAAAGAATGTGATTAGGTCATGATATCATATACCCATAAATAATTATGTTTTAAATGAATATTAATTATTCATATTATAAATGGGTATGTGAAATGTGTTTAAATGAATAGGTCTTTAAAAGGTAAAAGAGCGCTACATTTAAGGTACGTATCAGATTTGAAGTGCTCTACAAAATGATTAAAATTGTTTGTAAATGATTTTTAAAATTTTTATGACATACATTTACTTAGTAAAATAAAGATGACGGACTCTTAATGCGGATCTTGTTGGTCTTAACAGTCAAGCAATGATAGCCTCAGGACCCCATGATTCTGGGAGGTGACCTTTGAAGTCGCCTACATAGTCCTCGTTAATGGGTGATGGGCGGGTACATCTCATGCTCACCGATGAACGAACAAGGTCAAGCGATAGGAGGTGCTATGGATATTCTCCAAAGAAATAGCTTTAATCGCAAAGAGTAGCACAAACTAATCATAATTAATCCTTCCGCTGGCCAACCACAAAGAATGCAAGATACCGACCGATAGATTTTATGTGAAGGAAAGATGATGAGCCTCTCTCTATGGAGTTAATCGCTCAGAGGACCGAGCGAATGCGTTTCGCGGTAAAAATGCATTGTACGGAAGTTAAGAGAAATTGAATGTGCGATGTCACCGCTTCAAGACGGCTTATCACTGTGGAGCTCGTGACTGGGGACCGCACCACAAAGAGAGTATTACATGGAAAATTTTCGATGAGTTCAAGAAACAAGATTGTGGGAAGCATTTACTTGAACAACACAGAAGAGAATTCCACACCTGGTGGGAAAGACATGAGTGTCAACCAACACCAGAGGATAATTCAATTGACGAGCAAGTATACTCCCGAGATACCAAGAACTCTAAGAAGAAAATGCCGGGTGCTCAAGATGGTCCACCACCATATCCGAGCTTCCATGTCGTGGATTCTCGCTATGATGACTTCTAAAAAATTGTGACATGTGTCAAAATGTTGAAAGAGGAAGAAAGAGGAAAATGAAAGAAAAGAAAGAAGATCAGAAGAAAGCCCTACAAGAAAATTCAGGATCAACAAAAGAACATAAGAGATTTAGATGACCACAAGGTTCTATTTAGCTTACAAAGACGTAGATACTCACCTTAGGCCACCTAAAAGAATAAGACCTATTCCCACCTAAGACCGCTAGTCACAAGGCACCGTGAGGTTCTGCGATCCGCTACTTTTCGCACATCATGATGAGACATGAGGAGAGTGCCGAGATCACAGTGCTCGTTTGAGTCAGGATCCAATGAGCACAAGATAAGAGATCGGTCCCATAGCACTTTCTTCACAAAGACCCTGCACGGGGTACAGATTCAAGAAGATAGAGGCAACAAGAGTGTCAGATCACCTGTTCCGAGGCAAGGACTCAAACCGTGAGTAGATTGCGGATGCTTCGTGTTCAAACAGAGCATATGCGATTTAAAGCAAGAGAAGATACCAACGCCCAGATGTGATAGCTCTTAATTTTACTATCTTTGATACTATCAGGCATGCATCGATAAATCTGTGGTCAACCTATTCATACGTGTGTACCGACATACCCAACTCGGGGTAATTCTTACCGAGGAGTGAAACTGAGTATGACATCTCGTGATGAACCCGCCACACAAGGTTACAGGAATAAGGTGTATAGAGATTTCTTATCAAAATAAGAGAATATGAATTTCTAGGAGACTTGATGTGAGTTATCATTCGAGAGTTCGATGTGATATCGGGACAGATTGCTTATCCCACACCAAGTGGTAGTTGATTTAGAATGAAGAGAGTGACCTTATGACACCGAGTGGCGAGGAAGTGACTTCTTTATCTGAGAGGTCGAACCACCTCTCAATGTGATATCCGCCGCCATCAAGTTGTAACGATGGTTCGAAGCTGCGGTAAGCCTACTGGGCGATGCGGATTAATATGAAAAGGCAAGCATCCTAGCTTATCTAGATTAATTCTAAAGTTCGTGGTTATCCAGACGTGTTTTTGGAGGAGTTGCCAAGATTACCTCCACAGAGAGAGATTGAATTTGTAATCAACGTTGTTTAGGGTGCCACTCTAGCATCCATTACACCGTACAAAATGGCTCCACTAGAAAGCAAAGAATTGCCGCTAGCTACAAGAATCAAGAAGAAAGGATTTATTCGTCCGAGTGTATCACCATGGGGAGCTCCAAAGGTTTTTGTTAAAAGAAAGATGGTACACTTTCGTCAGGTGGGATTATGTAAATCGAATAAGATGATAGTAAAGAACAAATATCCTACCCAGATTGATGACTTGCTCAACCAATTGAAAGGTGCAAGTGTCTTTTGAAGATCGACTTATGCATCTAGGTATCATCAATCGAGGATTAAGGATGCTGATGCATAAGACTGGCCAGAACGTGGTATGGACATTACAAGTTCCTAATGCCATTTGGGTTGAAAATGCCTCACGGCTTTCATGGACTTAATGTAATGGACCCACCAAATAAAACAAGTCAGAACATCGTCCGACTGCTGACTAAGTTCGACCATATTTGACTAAGTTCGACTAACACTTAGTATGTGGACCACGCTGACTTTTTCAATGATGAATAATTTCGGGTTAACTAAGACACCACTTCAGAAATCCCGTCACACGCAGTTCATGGGGACCTGCTCAACGTCAAACCGATTTACTTCGATAAAAGTTATGACCCCTAGAAGTTCAAACTAGTTGTTTTGAAGAAGGTCCAAGCTGCCTTCGCGTTTTACTCTTGAAAGCCACTCGAGCTCCTATATATACATAAATTTCTATGTACAAAGGAAACCCCAAATTCCCAAACACTCACTTTGAGCTCCAAAACTCCCCAAACCCGTGAGCACCAACCTGCCTGCTTTCACCCATTTGCAGCCGCTCAAGTTTCAACTAAAGGAGCCGGCCCCGCCATCATCACCGTACACACGCCTGCATGTGGGAGGAGGACGCCGAGATCATTCCGGCGAAATTTCACGCCACCGGACGCCCTCGACGGCCTACGGCGTGGCTACGGCGCACACCGCGGGTCCCCGAAATTCTTGATTTTTCTAGCCATTTCAAAGTTACTTCGCCAACCCATACCTCCTTTCCACTATTTTTGGACCTCTGAACTCATCTACGTGGTCCCTTAAAACTACCTACATTATTAAAAGTTACGACAAAAACAAAAGTCGTCGACCGGTTGATCGAAGCTACACCACAAAGAACTATTGAACCAAGGTAATGGTACCGATGAGTTCCCCGGTCTCTCGGGCTTTCCATCGATATGGTTTGAAATTTTGGACGGCCGTTGCTGGGCTTCCATTTTTAGGTCACTTAATTAATGGTGGTTTGAACAAATGTAGTACCAATTGGTCGAAATCTGGAAAATCAAGTTTGATTAGTGAAATCGATGTCTTTATGAATTATCGATGATTCAATTCTCAGAAATTAGCTCCTATGAAAAGTTTCAATTTCGGTACCGCCCATAGTGGCACATCGCGGTAATCGACCGTTGTGTACCCAATTTCGATGGTTTCATAGCGTTCTAAAAGTTATTCTAAGGCCTTCAGGCATCCTAATGTTGTTGATTCAGCTTATCGAGCCCGAGTGATGTTTTATTTATATTATGTGCACTTTCACGCCGCCGTGAGACGACCATTTAATGACAAGACTGAAGGCTCGTAGTCTCGTGAGGTTTATCGGTTTTAAATGCTTTTTGGGTATTATTATGATATATATTTGCGGGTTAATTATTACATATAACTTATTTGATCTTACTACGTTGTACATAAGGGAAAGTATCATTTTTATAAACAAGTTATCATTTCATGTGAATTTTTTTCAACATTTTAAATACTGAAGTTTTACTGAAAGTTCCCGACGAGTCCGTGGTATTTTTAACATGTTGGGTACGTGATCGAGGTTTTAAACCACTTTGAAATTTATTGTTTTAAGAAAGAGATTTTAAGATCTCAGAAATGATTATAATACAAAGATCGCTGGAAAAGCACTTTGTGAGTAAGGAACGACATATATATTAATTCCACGGCCAGCAGGCCCAGTTTACCGACAGTGGTTTGCCACTTATGTCGTGAGGCTCCAAGCTTACCCGACTATTAGTTTATTACTCTCACTAGCCGTGAGGCCTGGGCTTTTTACCGAGCAGTGGTTTGCCACGTATGTCGTGAGGTTGGTTCCATCCAACAAAGTTATATTAATTCCATACGTGAGGCTCCAAGCCACTGACGTGGTTTGCCACGATACCGTGGAGGCCTGCCACCGCTTATGATGGGTATATGGTACTAGCATATCACGTCTCCGACAAAGTATAAGCATTTCAATATTTATGGTTATGGTATTTCATGGTTATTTTAATGCATATGATGGTGGTTACATATATTTATGCTCAATCGTATGTCATGGAAATCGGGATTCAAAGTTTTGGCTTCAAAATGATGTCTAAACTGAAGCATGACCGCCATACCGTCGGGCTTTTCGTAAAGCTGGGTTTTGTGAAATGTTTGCTAAACTAGGAACATTACAAAAGAGTGGACGGGAGGTCTGAGATAAGAAATTTTCGAAATAAAACATTATTTTCCATATAAATTATTCCACTCACTCGAGATTTATTTCTCACGCTTATTGTTTTAATATCCGTTCCCAGTCCTGGCAGCCTGTAGGCCTACCTCGAGCGCATTCAACACTGCTTTTCATGATACCGCAAAGACTTACCCCATCCATCCGCCCGTTTGTCAGATCCCACGGATACGCTCAGCTCATTTCGAACCCTAAACTCGCAAATACCTTAATGCTTTTAAGATCAGACGAACTTTACGTGTCCTTATCTATATATGCAGTATTCTTATATATAATTGGGATATTAAATTAATGTACGTATTATTTCCTCCCAAAGTGGAGTTCCACCGTATTCTTCCCTTAGATTGCATTAAAGGATCTCACTCAGCTGTGGACCACCCGTGGAAATCCCTGAGGGTATCCTGCCTGGGTCTTGTCACTGTATCGTATCCTAGGTTTCTAAATCTCGTCAGAGCATCACAGCACTATCCAAAGGTTTTGTATACCTTCCTAACCTTATCATCGGACTCCATTCTGCTTCTTGATTCTCGGGAACGCTTCCTTCCGGATGGCGCCTGCAGGACGTAGTCCCAAGAGTTTCTTGAAAGCCTGTGCACCTAACTATGAGAAAATCATTTGAGCCGCCCGGCCCGATCATCGTGAGGAGCGGACTACTGGAGAGGAGTGGGTTCACTGCAGACGCTGACAAGCTCAGTGACTCGAGCAAGGTTATGACGGGGCGCCTGGCCGACTCCCACGCGCCCTATCCCGGCGATGACACGTAGAAGATTCTGTGACGAGAGGCGCAAAGTGTCCTGACGAGGACAGAGTCAGGATAGCTGGGTTTCTGCTCGCAGGTAATGCAAGGAAGTGGTGGGCGTATGAGAGGACTAGGAAATGTCACACCTGGCACAAGCCAAGGTCGCCACATCGTAGTTTCATTTCAAATTTTCTTGCTGGAGACCAAGAGGTTTGGAGTTCAAGACACTCACTCGTAGTATGACAGCTTTCGAGTACGAGCAAGAGGTTCGAGAGTTATCGATGCCCAAATTTATCATGGAGAAGTTTCATCAAGAAGAGGAGTGTTTCGACGGGGTTGGTCAGACGATACAGCCTCTGTGGTCCGACATCCTACGTACTCGCCGACGAGAGACGCCGCCTCTAAAGGTGTGGAGAGACAGACTCCGATACGCCGCACTAAGCTGCCGATCATACGATTTGATCGGGACTGGGAGCCCCAATCAGGGATCATCTAAGAAGGGTAGTTTCGGCCTCTGTATCTCGAGCCACAAAGGATCCAATGGGACAAGACGTGGTGCCAACTGTGAAAGGTGTTCCGTAGAGGCGAACACACACATGGTTCTCGATTTCACCGCAAGTAGCCGGGCAAGAGCCATTTTGTGAGATCCGCAGCCGGCAATTACAGTCGACCAGGGCATTTGCGGTAAGGTTCATGGTGGATCATGCCACCTGATAATGTATGCTTTCGGGGCATGGATGTGCACAGACATTTCAAGAGGGACGCCCTATCGGTAATCCGCTGTGATTTCAGAGTCTTGATCAAGCATCTACCCCACTAGCATAGTGGGCATGTAAGACTAAATACACAGCAAGAAGGCACTTCTGGTGGTCTTTTAGCACGGACGTGCCAGCCTCCGCACCAAATGTACGTAGGCAGAGCGCAGAGGACAATCACCCGCTAGAGAGATAGTTTATACAGATCTCAAATAAGTGCATGTGCCACCCCCGACAAAGTTATGATTGTGTACATTATCTATTTTGGTGACAATGCACGTGTACCATCGACCTTGAGCTACACACTATTTTATTTCATGTAAGTATGTCAGACTAGTCTGGGATGACCTACCTTCGGGATGTGGTCTTCTGAGATTCACCACTACCTACGTGAGAGTCTCGGCGGCTCACTCAGATGCTTAATGGTAGTCTGCTTCCTATCGAGGACCAAGTTATGGAAGCATATTTGATATTAATGTATCTCAAGGGGTCAGATGTGACTTCTGGATGGATCGATCGCTTCCAAACTATGCTTCAACTGGTCAGATTCAAGAGGCGATATTTAGACAACCTGGGACTACCGTAAGTAGTTTCTATGGAGAGCGTGAGGCGAGCACCTTCCGTGACCCATCAGTTAGATGTGTACCTCCAAAAGGTCAGAATCCAGGTATCCAGTCTATAAACGACACCCCGTAGCAACAAGGAGATTCGAGGTCGCACTGGCACGAGGGACTTCCTGACAAAGTGTTCGACGACCTTCCGTGCTCGCTCCGTGAGTTAAATGATTTTCCCATTGATTTAGTCCCAAGACAGCTCCCATTTCTCGCTGGGACACCCATGTGACGACACCCTACTGGGCTGAAAGAGTTAAAGACTCCACAAGCAAGAGCCGCGGGGCAGAGGACTTATTAGTCTTATTTCACCTCGGGAAGCCAAGTGTTATCGGGTAAAGAAGAAGGATGGTACTTCGAGGTCAAGATCAAGTACTGCCTCCTGAAGGGCATATACGCTTGGGAAGCGAGCTAAGTCCCTACATCGGACCTTTGAGATTATTGAGAGGATGTGTCCAGCTACTATAAGTAGATGACTTTCGCTTATGAGCTTCAGTCCATATAATGTTCTCCACATCTCCATGCTACGCAAGATATCTCATCCCTCACACGTGATGTGAGGCACCTAAGATTGAGTCGAGGATGACTTATCCCATGAGGAATGTACCAAGACAGATTCTAGGCAGAGAATATATTATTTCTCGCGAACAAGACAATATCTTAGTGAAAGTCCTTTGGAGAAACCACCTAGTCGAAGAGGCGACATGGGAGCGGGAGGACCAAATGCGGAGCTAGTACCCTCATCTCTTTCACGACATAGGTACGAATTTCGTAGACGAAATTTTTCTTTAAGGGGGTAGATTGTAATGACCCGCACCAAATAAAACAAGTTGTAACATCAAGCCACCAAGTCACTAAGTTTGACCAGATTCACTTAAGCTCGACCAACACTTAGTATGTGTGGACCAAAGTCGACTTTTTCAAGAATGAATAATTTTGGGTCGACAAGACATCACTTAGCCCTATACCATACGAGCTCCAGACTGTCGGAACGCCAAAATCCGACTTACTGATAAAAAGTTATGACCTTGGTGAAGTTCAAACTAAGCAGTTGTTTTAAAAGAAGGTCCAAGTCAGTCACAGTGTTTTACCCGAAAGCGACCTCGAGTCTGCATATATACATACAATGAGCCAAAGTGAAACCCAATTTCAAACACTCACTGAGCTCCAAAACCCTAGAAAAACTCGCAAACCCGTGAGCACCAAATCCATCAAGCACCCATTCTGTGTCGTTCAAGTTTCAACCAAAGGAGCCGATTCCAGCCATCATCACTGTACACACGCCGGACAGGTGGGAGGAGGACGTCGAGACGATCATGCAGGTGAAATTTCACCACGGCCGTCTGATGAGCTCGGATCGAGCCATTGTTTACGCATGGCACATGGCCATCAGGTCACCGGGGAGTCTTCTTGATTTTCCTAATATTTCAGGTATTATTTCAGCCAACCCATACCTCCTTTCCACCATTTTTGGACCCTCTGAACTCATCTACGTGGTCCCTTTTTAAGTGCAGATTCCTCACCATTTGAAAGTTACGACAAAACAAAGTCAGTTTCAACTGGTTGATCGAAGTTTTCCAGCCACCACGTAAAACTGGCTGAACGCGTACGGTAATGATAAGTTCCCGGTCTCTCGGGCTTTCCATTGATATGTGGTTTGAAAATTTTTGGCATCGCTTGGTTAGTTTTCCATTTTTAGGTCAAGCTTCGTAATTACCAGAAGTCGGACTGAAATAGAGTACCAATTTTTAGGTTGTCTAAAAGTTACTCAAGGCCTTCTTGGGGCATCCTAATGTTGTCGGGTTTAGTTATCGGGAGCTTCAAGTGATGTTTTATTTATATTACACGACTCACGCTTTTTGTGTGCCGAGACGATCTCATAATGACAAGACCGAAATGCCCTCGTAGTCCGTGGAGTGGTTTATCGGTTTTAAACAAGCTAGCATTATTATGATATATATTTCCAGGGTTAATTATTACATATATAACTTATTTGATCGTACGGTTGGTTGTGCATAAGTGAAAGTATCAGTCTTTATATAAACAAGTTATCATTTCATGTGAATTTTGTCAACATTTTAAATACTTGGAAGTTTTACTGAGTTCCCTGACGAAATCGTGGTATTTTTAAATATGTTGGGTACGTGGATTGGAGGTTTCAAACCACTTTGAAAAAATTTATTGTTTTAAGAAAGAGATTTTGAGATCTCGTGAAATGACTATAATACAAAGATCGTTGAAAAGTACTCTGTGAGTTAGCGGAAACAGATTATATATATTGACTCCACTACGTGAGGCCCAAGCCTACCGACAGTGGTTCGCCACTTATTGTCGTGAGGTCGTGGCTTGTACCCGATGCTTTAGTTTATTGCCTACAATGAGGCTCCGCTTACCACAGGGCTTGCCACTACGCCCAGGGCTGTCCATCTAAATGTGCTACGCATTAATTCCACCTGGCCGTGGAGTAGTCTGGCTTACCGACGGCTCAATACCACGATGTCGCGAGGCTCCGCCAATTCGACTCGGCTTATGATGGGTATATAGTACTATACATCATTGGTCTCTCACTTAAAGTATAAGTACTTCAATATTTATAGTTGTGGTATTTTCATGTTTATTTTTACGATATGATGGTTACATATATTTATGCTCAATCAGATGTCAGAAATGTGATTCGTAGTTTTAAGGTTCTCAAAATGATGCCTAAGTAAACTTTCAGCATGACTGGCTATATGGTTAGGCTTCGTAAAGTCAGTTTCAGAAATGCTTCCATAACCCAGGAACATTACAAAGAGTGGACGGAGGTCTGAGAGTATTAAACTTTCGAAAATAAAAACACATTTCCACATAAATTATGCCACTCACTCGAGATTTTTCTCACGTTTATTGTTTTAATATCTCACTTCTAGGTCCGGCAGTCATAGGCTTCCACTGCGCGAGACTAACACCGGCTCTTCGACAAATTATAGTGATTTCCCACCATCCATCCGCCTCTCGTTATTGACCTATTTATTTTCATTTTGTAACCCTAAGCTCGCAAATACTCTTAGAATGCTCTGATATTCGTATCGAACTTTTATGTGTCCTTATCTATATATGCAAAGGGGTCTTATATAGAATTTGTGGATATTAAATTAATGCATGTGTTTACTTCTCCTAAAGTGGAGTTCCACCGTGATCTTCCTTTTAGGATCAAGGACAAGGATCTCTGACTAGGCGGATCCACCCGTGAAATCCTGGAGGGTATCCTGCCTGGTCCTGCCACTTAATGAATCGTGTTTTCCCGAATCGTATGTAGATTAGTCTGTCATGGTGTTTATGCATCTACATCCCTGCGGTATTCAAAGGATCGAAATCATGATACGCACCTTCTGCAGTGCTAGAAACCTTGAGAAAGGAAAGGTTATATGCAAACTGAAAGCAAATGAATTTTGGTATTTATAAGGTCTTCCTCGACACATCAGGACGAAGAAGGAATTCAAGGATCCAAAGAAGGTAGGTAGAGGTGATTATCGAGTGGAAAACCACCGAGAAATGTCACACTGCATGCGTAGTTTCCTCGGGATTGGTGTGTTACTACGTATGTCTGTTATGGGTTTTCGATGACCGCGAATTCCGATGACAACATCGTTTAGAAATGTAAAAGTTTAGTGGAATGAAAAGTGCCAAGTAAGTTTCGATAAGTTGAAAGCGTCTCGACCGAGGCAATCCTGCTCTTACTCAATCCACCATGCGGTAAAGAATATGTGATATTTAATGATGCATCGTTAAACTGACTCCTGATGTGTCCTTACGCAAGAGGGTGGTAGCTTTGTATGTTTCAAGACAAATAAGCCGCATGAAAAGAGCTACCCTACGCATGATTTGGAATTGGACGCAATTGTGTTTGCATTGAAAATATGGAGACATTACCTTTACGGGGAAAAATGTTTCATCTACACCGATCATAAGAGTCTTAAGTATTTACCCTCACAATGAGAACTTAACTTTTGCATAAACGATGGATGGAATCATAAAATACTTATGATCAGTGATTGACTATCACCCAGAAAGGCCAATGTAGTGGCCGACGCTGAGTAGAAATACAAAGTAAACGCCTAAGCTTGAATGCTCAATTGTTACCGACAGCGATCAGATAGTAGTGGCGTAATTGATACTAAGACTAATTCGTTGAATTGAAAGTTGTGGCACAAAAGAAAGATGAGAAAATTGCTGCCATAATAAGTCAAATTGGAAATGGTAAAGAAATAGAGTTTATAAAGAATGAAGATGGGGTTTTATATTATAAATATCGGGTTTGTTTACCCAATGATAGTGAATTGAAGAAAGCCATTCTAAAAGAGGCACACAATGGATCTTTTGCTATGCATCCAGGTAGCACAAAGATGTATCATGATTTAAAGGTTTCGTACTAGTTGGTCCTAATGAAAACGATGTTTCGTAACTGCGGACCAAGTGTTTAGTGTGTCAAAAAGTGAAGGTAGAGCATCAAGTTCCTTTGGGATTATTGCAACCTATCATAATACCGAAGTGGAAATGGGAACGAATCACCATTAATTTTATGGTTAGGTTACTATTAACAGGGAGGAAGCATGACCTCAATTTGGGTCATAGTAGACTGATTGACCAAGTCAGCTCACTTCCTACTAGTGAGAACCGACTATTCACTTGATAAGCTAGCAGAGTTGTACATCAAGGAAATAGTTCGGTTGCATAGGATCCAATATCCATTATTTCAGACTGAGATTCGAGGTTTACCTCGAGATTTTGGGAAATATTGCAGGAGGATTTAGGCACTCGACTAAATTTCAGTACAGCGTTCTACCCATAGACAGATGGACAATCAGAAAGGGTAATTTAGATTCTGGAAGACATAAGGAGTCAGGTGATTTAATTATGAGGGTAGTCAGATAGCCACATCCCTTAGTTGAATTTGTAGATAACAACAGCTTCAACGGAGATTGGAATGGCGCCTTACGAGGCTTTATATGGAAGAAATTGTAACATCGTCAGGTTGACTCGACTGAGCGAAAAAGAAAGTGATCACTCGACTGATACGCTGTGAGACTTTAAGAAAAGTGAAATGATTAGAGAAAGACTCAAGATGGCACCGACAGACTTAAATCATGCCGACATGAATAAAAATATATTCGATATGAGGTCGATGAAAAGTGCTTTGAAAGTATCATTGAAGAAGGTGATGAGATTCGGGGAAAAGTAAGTGTTGAGCTCCAAATTTAGTGGCCCCTATGAAGTGATCAGTGGGTCCAAAGGGGCATACCGTTTGGCACCACTGCACTAGAAAATATCCATAATGTGCTCTTATGTCCATGCTACTGAGGTACTGGATCAAAACTGGTTGCACGTAGTCTCTTCAGACCAAATTTGATCGATGAGGAAGAGCCACAGAGATTCGTTGCTCAGGAGGTGAAAGAATCATGAACAAGAAGATTCCATTAGTCAAAGTGTTGTGAAGAAACCACAAGACTGAGGAAGCTACTTGGGAAAGTGAAGAAACGATGTATGTAGCAACAATATCCGTAACTGTTCAATGAAGGTAATTTCGAGGCCAAAATTTTCTTAAGTGAGGGAGAGTTGTAATGCCCCAAAAATACCCTAGGATTTTTATAATAATTTTATTATATGTTTAGTGTATAAATCGGTTTAAATGGGATTTTTTTGTGGAATTGATAAATGATAAAACTTAAAATGTTAAATGTTATATGATCGAAAAATGAGTATATATGTGATCGAATGATAATGCTTAAATGTCAAATGATGTGGAACCCGAATTCAACCTGCGAGAAAGGGCAAAAATGGTAAATTTAGAAAAGATGACCTAAGGGTCATAAGTTATAAAGAATACATGTCTAGGTGTAAATATGGGGATTGAAGTGCAAATAGAGAAAAATATGGGCAATATAGTAAATTACGGAGAACTAAAGTCCCAAAAAGGATTTTTGTAGGCCAAACAAAGCCTTATGAGATTTAATGACTTAAGACCAATGAACAAAAATTGGATTTGCCGATTTATCGGTGAAAAATCGGTTTTCGGGATGCATGGAAACGATTTTGACAAAAGAAAACCGGAAGAAAAAAATTGGCAAAAAATCGGGAAAAATCGTCGATTTTTCGTCTTCAAAAAATCAGAAAAATCCGATATTTCCTTGTTTTTTCCTTTCGTCTGGCTCCAAAATATGAAAAATTGCTTCACAGATCAAACCCACCCAATATGTCTCTGTTACACTCCGCCACTGTAAGCTCTACTGACAGACTTATTATATATACGCAAACTTTTTTATATTCTCTTATTATTTATTTGTTCATAATCCCTTTATAATATTTTATTTTATTTTTATTTACATTATATTTTATAATATTTAAATCAAATATTAATTCTGAAAGAAAAGAAATAAAATAATATCATTTAAAATTTTAAAATTATAATATATAATATTTGAATCTTTCTCATTAGCTACATAATATTTATACAATAACAAAACAAATAAATAATATCTCTTCAACATAATAATATTTGAATAATAGGTTAAATATAAATATATTTAATTTAATAATTACTAATCCATTTGATTTAATCTACCTTAATTAAGGTATGAATCATTTCATCATCTATATAATAAATATGAAAAATTTAATAACTGATATTTTTGTAAAATATCCACCGATATTTTAACAATATTCGAGTATCACAAATACAATTACCGATATATCCGTTGTTTACCCGATATTTTGATCCTCGCTAAGACCACATTTGTCTTAATGCCCATTCAAGCAAACCGTATCGAGAGGGATGAGGAGAACCTAGGTTTTGGGAAAGATGATATTCGTAAGTGCAAAATCTAAATTTTCTACGCAAGATCTCTTTAAGAATAAGGAAGAAGTAGCAGGCTTCAAGCGCAAAGCAGATTCAAGGTGATTTAAAAACCAAACCCTAACCCCTTTCTATTTGTGTTTGGTCTAATAATGGTATACAAGGTTCTTTGACGGTTTTAGTCTGGTTTGAGGTTGTTTTGCATTGTTTTTATTTGCTTGACCGGCTTTTGGAGTGGAATGGTTGTAAAAAAGGAGAATGTTGAGTTTTCAAAGGAAATGCTGTCAAAAATTTATCAAAACCCCTGTTCTTGTTTTGGCTATAGGTTAAGTTATAATCATCCAAATGAAGTGATTCCAATTTTTAAAGAACCATAAGAGATAGGGATACAAAGGTATTGAAGGGACCAGAGCAATCAGAGCTCTAAGGCTCCCGAATACTACTTAAACGTGAGTTCGGGGGGTGTTTTGGCGAAGGCCTCTGCTTGATGTTGTTATGGTGTTTTTGCAATAAGTTGAGTTTAACTCATACAAATTGAGTCATTCAAAATTATGGGTAAAATAGAGTTCTAGTGGAATAAGTTACTGGAAGGAAGTGTATACAAATCGTTACCCCAAATTGCTCAAAAATCTGTCAAAGTGGAGCTATGTAAGCAGAACAACCGATTCTTCCTTGCAAATCGAGTGGCCGATGTAAATGCAATAATCTGAATTTTTTGAAGCACCAAAATCGATGATTCAAATTGGAGAAGAAACCTTAGAACAATAGGATTCAAATAATTAGAAAGTGAACCATTACCAATTTATGGAGCAAGACCCCTGAAATTGGATAATAACAAAGAGGTAACCGAGTTATCAAGTATACCAACCAGTTTAGCATTAAAAGTTGTAACTTGAGTTCGATGATCCAAATGAGATGATTTCACTCCTACTTCAAAAAATGGGCTCCATAGGGCTATAATTAGAATAAGGAAGCATGAGCAAATATGGCCTATGTGTCCTTAAAAATTTTCAAGTGAAGGAGTATTGGGTATATATCAACCCTAACCAAAAACTCCTAGAATAACCAACTAATATGTAATTGTCATTGTATTTGAATAGGGGCTGACAAGGATGAAAGCCCTCAATGAAGTAGAGATTCCGAAGATTGGAATCAAAGCAATGATTTTTGGTTTGTTCTCAAACTCTCTCTCTATTTCTAAAATGTTTGAATAATTACGAAATGATTTGAATTTTGGAAATGATTGACAAGAAAGTATATTGATTTTGTGTTTGAATGTATTGTTTTAATTTGATTCTTGAGACACCGTTTCATGAAACTAATTTGTATAAAGAAAATGTAATAGAATGTGAAAATGTTCTATTTGCATACAAATGTATATATATACTATTGTAAATTGTATTGAATGATTTTAATGCTCTTAAAAGAATTTTAACCTTTAGAATTCGAGTTAAGGATAAATTGGTATACCAATGAGAGTCGAACAAACGTACTATTGTGACATATCGATACGTAGCCCATCGGGATAGTATCGGTAGTGTTCACCAACCGAGTACATATTATATATATACCAACCTGCAGCCCAGCGGGACCATGCCAGGTGATTCGTTATCTTGTGCACCAAAAGCATATGTTAAATTCGATAAGTGAAAAATGATAATGAGATTGAAAACTGCAAGATTTGTGATTTGAATGATTTAGTACGTATGAAATCAGATAACTCAAGTGACCAATGACCAGAATTAATGTAATGAATGAATATATATATATATATATATATATATATATATATATATATATATATATATATGTACTGCATTGGTCACGAAAAAAAAATGGACAAAAGTATCGTTTATGTATATCAATGATTTGATTTAAACTGAAATGAAGAGAGAATTGTATAGAACCACTAAGCATGAAAATGCTTAGCGTGTTGTTTTTATCAACGCACAGATACCAAGTAGAAAGTAGCAGGACCGAAGATCGGCGGGTGCAGAGTCACCGTCAAACAATGCAGATAAGCAAATGCTCTGTCCCATGCATATCATTCCATCCATGATATTTTGTAACTATTTTGCATTGAATTCAATGATGTAAAAGTCTTCATGAGAAGAATATATTTTTGACTCATTTTGTTTTGGATATTTATGGAATGTGTTTTAAAGAGAGGTGAACTCTTAGAATATCATTTTGTAAACATATTTGAAAAGGCATGGAATGCCAATTTGTATAAATGTGTTATTCAAGAACAGATATGGGCCCTATATGAATTAAGAAATGTATATATATTCTTTTATGTCAAAGAATGTGATTAGGTCATGATATCATATACCCATAAATAATTATGTTTTAAATGAATATTAATTATTCATATTATAAATGGGTATATGAAATGTGGTTAAATGAACAAGTCTTTAAAAGGAAAAAGAGAGCACTACAATTCTTCCTACTTTTGTTTATTTTCCACCCTAAGGGCTGTTTGGTTGTGTTTTTTTGCCCTAAGGGGCTATTTAGTTGTGTTTCCTGCCCTAAGGGGCTGTTTGGGTCGGATTTTAGGACTATTGGGAATGTTGCCCTGTTTTGACCTTACACACTGTCCAGAATTTGGGACTTGTTTTTGGTTGGGAAACGGAGGGAATTTGGATTCGTGTTCTTCATAGAAGTTGTAGTTGCAATTGTGAACTTGATGGTAGGCTTTTGAATCAACTAAATTGAACCTCTACAACTCAAGTTATGGTTAATTTCATTCCCAAGACTGTCACATATTAGGCTGTTTAATTATTTTTCTCTAGAATTCGGGGCTGGTTTTCAGTTGGGAAACAGAGGGAATTTGGACTCGTGTTCTTCATAGAAGTTGTAGCTAAAATTGTGAACTTGATGTTAGGATTTTTAATCACTGAAATTGGACCCCTATAGCTCAAGTTATGTTTCATTTTATTTCCGGCTTAGGTTGTTTAATTGTTTTTGTCCATAACTTGGAACTGGTTTTCGATTAGGAAACGAAGGGAATTTGGACTTGTGTTCTTTATAGAAGTTGTAGGTGAACTTGATGTTAGGATTTTAAATCACCCATAGTTGACCTCTACAACTCAAGTTATGGTCCATCTCATTCACAGGACTGCAACAACTTAGGCTGTTTATTTGCTTGTGTCCAAATTTTAAGATTGATTAGGACTGAATTCAGTGCTACTATGGGACTGAATTTCTGACTATTTTCACGTCCTGTTTAGGGCATGGTTGAGGCCTGTGGATGGCTGGTTTGGTAGCCTGTTTATAGCTTGTCTCGGGGCCATTTTGTGGACTGTTTTGTGGTCATAGAATATGTCACATTTGGCCTCGAGGATCAAGGGTGTTGTTGCTTAGTTTTGATTAACATGCTTAGTGGTAGTTTTGTGATAAGATGTTGATATATGTGTGTATAAATATATTGACATGGAATGTGTGATTGTATGGAAATTATATGCAATTAAGATAATTGTCCATGACACATGATGAATTATGTGGTTTGAGTTGTCAGTGTAGCATTCATTATACATGTGGCATGATATAACATGCAATGGCCATTGCATTGCATATGCATGGGGACATCGCATTGAATGGGTATGGGTGCATGGTTGAAAAATCAACATTGCATTTGGTGTTTGATTAGGTGGGTTTGGTCAAGTGGGACGAAGTCCAACAGAATCGCACGGTTGAATAACGTGGTAAAGAAAAATTGTGTCGGGTAATAGCAAGCAGGGATAAACACCCCCTCGGGTGAAAGACCCATTAGTTGTGGTTAGACATAATTCCAACAGTGAAAGCCTGTAAAAGTGTCTAAGTGTGCGAAGTCTACGATGTGACACCAAAAATTCGCTACCCACAAAAAGACACATGAGTTTTATAAACAAATGATCATTGAGGTGTAACATCCAAAAAGATTTTGGTATGAAAACAAATGAATTTGTTTTGTATAATGATCATTGGATGTAATCCAGATATGATGGATTTTATCAAGCATGGGCTTTGGCATTGTGTGTGTAAAACCCGAGAAAATTCTAATTTTCTGAAAAATGGTAAAATGGTAGTTTCGGTCAAAATCCAAAAATTTTCTAGATCTCGGATGACGAAACGGACTTCAGCGTTGGGGTGTCGCGAAATCCTAGCTACCACGTCGAATTTTGTGAATTCAGACGATTATAATTTCCGCGTTTTTCGAGCCGCCGGGTGTCGGGTGTCGTAAGCGACATGAAGACATGTGATGTGACAAAATTCACCTACTACATGTACCCATGTGACACATGTTGCATGATTAGTGAGATGATAGAGATGAATGGCTTAGATTAAGCCATGTGTCAAAAATCCAAAACTAAGGGACAATGATTGAATTTTTGAAAAGTTTAAATAAATAAAACAAAAGAGGAATAGTTTTCTTCTTCAATTGAAGAATAAATCGTGCAGTGAGTGGGAGTTTTAGAATTTAGAGAGAGAAAGTGTGACTTCTCTCTAGATTTCCCGGCTTTTAGACCATCGGTTCTCGACGGAGCAAGAAGCAAAGTTGTTATACTGCGGCGAGGGCGGCTGCGCGTGGGCTCGATTTGTGGGTCAACTCAAGGGTAGGATCTTTCTGCCCAGTTTATTATTTGGCTAAGAGCCATTTTATGGATGAAGATTTGTTGAGGCCTGGAAGGCCATGTTATCGGTCTCAAAATCTTTGACCCGAATGAAGAAATCCTTACTTGTGTGGCTGTGAATAGTGCCGACCCGAGGGTTTCACTGTTCACATGATTTGTTGTGTGATTTTTGTGTTGTTGGGTGATTCAAAATGAATTGCTTGGATTGTTATTAGCCCATGTGAGCTAATTTTGGTGTTATTTTGTGAATTGAACAACATGAATTATGTGAATTAATTATTTTAGTATATACATGTAAATATATTAGCATGAATTGTTTGGAATTAGCATAATGCATTCCATATGCACCGGGGCACCCTAGAACAATAGGTGTGAGTGCATGACATGAAATGAATGAAAAGTGAAAATGGTTGTAGAAAGAAATTTCAAGGAAGATTTTCGAAGAATTGCCTTGAAGTTGTCCAGGTTTCATCTCGGCGGACCCTTGGCTGTTTCGGAGAGTACAGCAATTCGCCTTAGGGTTGTCAATATCTTACCAGAAACTACGTAATGGATTTTCGAACAAAAACCTTTTTGTTTTAAAAATTGTATTTTTGCTCACATTTGGCTTAGCCATGTGTGAGGGAGTCGGTGAGGACTCGAGACATGGGATTAGGCATGTAGACATTCAAGTAGGATCATGTATTTGCTTGAATGTGATTGGTTGCCATGACATGTGGCTTAGGTGGGGAATTAACCCATATGGAAGGTATCACACTACTGGGCATTGCTCTACTGTCGGATCATTATTTGAATTACATAGGAGTGTCACGGAGGGACAACGCTCACTAGAGGCCGCGTTTTAGAAGAAAGCCGACATGTGGCTTTGGTAGATACTTTTGTATAACATGTATTAGAACTTTAAATTTTAATATATGTTTGAATTAAAAGTGATTTATTAACTCTTGAACTATTATTATATAGTTGATATATATTTTGTAGTGTATTGATGCATATTTGAAGTGGCCATTTTTACTCATACGTGGACCCGATGTGGTCGTTGTAAAATGTTAGGACAGGTTGTATTTTGGGTAGAGCTCACATTTTAAGGGGCTACGCCCGATTTTCATGAGGTGGTGTCGGGTTACCTTTCGACATCCACGAATATTCACGGAGTTAACAGTTAGTATCACGCGGGTTAGTGATCGAGGCGTCCTGCGGTGTGATAGGAGTTAGTAAGGACTCGAGTGTGATGGAAGTCGGTAAGGACTCGGGTGTGATGGGAGTCGGTAAGGACTCGGGTGTGATGGGAGTCGATAAGGGCTCGGGGCATGGTACATGTTTGAGTCTCATCACATTTCATGGCATGTAGGATTCCATGGTAGATATTACATTTTTTCTTGGAATGTGAGTGTAAATTGTGAACATGACCATAGCATACTTAGGTAAGGAGTAGCCCTTGTAGGAGTTTTCTCTATTAGGCATGGTTCACCCTATATGGGAAACATTTCAAGTGCAGGACAGACACCGGAGGACAATGCTAATTCGAGACCGCAATTGTGAAAAAAGCTGGATTAATATTTTGATGAGTTGTACATAAAATATATTGGAACAAATCAGTTTTGATATATATATTTTGTATAAGAGTGTTGTATTTAAACTCTTAAGGACTATTGTGATATAGCCTTGTATAACTTTTAGTATGGATAAATGAGCCCAATAGAGCCGTTTTTACTCATAAATGGACCCAGCGTGGTCATTGTATATTGGGCCTCGGATGGGTCATGTGATTATATATTGTACAGGTTGGGTTTTAGATAGAGCTCCCTGTACAAAGGAGACCCTATCAATTTTTTTTCTTTAAATTATGGATCCCGATAAATGGGACATAATAGTGCGGTATCGAGTCACCCGATATCCACGAGTTTTCTGCAGGTTGACGATTGGTTAATAAACCCTAGATTTTTGGGGCATCATAGCTAAAGGTGATTGCCTTTAGAGCACTTCTCTAACAAACTCCCACTTATCAAAAGTCAATCGCCTTTATATGTTATATGTCAAACTTTTTTAGGGGAAGTGGCTTAGTCGGAGAATCAACAATATTCTTATTAGTGGGGACTTTCTCTATGATCATTGTGACGCCCCAAAACTCGAGGGTCACATTGACAACCCATCAAAACACGTACTACATGGGTATCCCATATCTCAATACCTCCATATCGCGTGCCATTCACCGAGATCCATTCGTGCCTATATATTTTAGAACAATATACAAATTTATCAAGACAATTCATAAGAGTTAGATTCTATTTCTTATAGCCCATGTAAAATCTAGTTTTTTCTCTCTTTTTACAAAAGGTTTCTCAAGAAACCACAGTGCTTTCTTCACACCTCACGATCCCGGATGAGGTCAGCGCCTATAACACTTGCACCTAAAGGGGGTCCCCGCGACAAGGTAAGCAATACCCGATGGGATAACTCCCTCTGAGGGCTCCTTGCCTAAGTCCTATCACGAGCCATGTTTGCACAATAATACACACATCAACATTCCAATGAAGAATAACAGAACCCACGTGGTCCTACATGCCATGAAGCGAGATGAGACTCATCATGCCCCGGGTCCTAAGTCCTCACCAGCTCTCTCACACATGCTTATGCCAGTGTAATGAGCCGATCTGGAGAAGGCATCAATGATCATTTTCAAAACCAATTTCATTTGTTTATAAACCAAAATCTTTTTGGATGATACATCACAATGATCATTTTATATCCAAAATCCATACGCCCTTTTGTGGGTAGCGGATATTTGGTGTCTCACAGCGGGCTCCGCAAACCCTATGAACACTTTACGGCCTTTCCTGACTAGGGATATGTCAACCATAATTGGCGGGTTTCACCAGAGAGATCCTATCTCTTCTTGCTAATACCCGACACATATTTTCATTCTCATGTATAAAACCGTGTGACTCTGTTGGATGTTGTCCCAATTAACTGAGCCCATGTTGACTAGACCAAAACATCTCCTAGAGTAAATCATTTTCAATATTGGTTTTGGCACAATATCTCTTACTTAGTCTGCAGAGTCGACAAGTAATAAATTGGATTTTAAGTCCGGATACTCAGTCACGGAGATCTCAAGAATTCTAGATCAACTACTGACTACTCAAGCTCCATACTATTTGGACTATAAAATGACATTTGTGTTCGACTTAAGAAGCTATAAGTTATACAAGTATATAATATAAAGAATGAACGTCGAATAAAGCCGAATCAAGAATAATGAATAACGAATAGTTAAGAAAATAAATGGAAGCGAGTAATTATCGTTTAGAGTACGTAAGATCCAATGCTATTGTGAGTATCCAATTTTTGTTGTTAACTGCGTAATTTTGCTTTGTGTATTTAAGGTTTAAAATCTGTCCAAGGCGTTTAGTAGTACAATTTGGATCTCTCCGCCCTCCATTTCATTATCTAATTTTTACACAGTCCTCTGAATGGGAATGAAATAACTACTTTGTAACAGGGACTTCTAATTAAGGTATTTTCTTTGCAATACTTCATACCCATTTTATGGACTGTAAACCTTAGCTCCCCAAGTTATCAAAGTCAAAACAAAGGATATACAACTTCAGGTTACTCTTTTCTCAAAATTAGAATAAAGATCACACTCTCCTTGATTAGATCTCGGCTAACAGGTTGGCTTCACTATTCGAATTAGAGGTGAACTCTGCTTGTTTAAAGCGTAACTCATTCCAACTCACATTCTTGATTTCAAGTGAGAAGAGGATTTATCAAATGAAGCTTACAAAGCTCATTTGATCTCTAATAAACGAGGTTAATATACCTTGAAAGAAATGTTGTTCATAACTCTAAGTTGTCATCTTGTGTCACTGAGAGGACCTCCTTGAAAATCGAGCAATGAAACAATTCTTATCTGGTGCCAGAAAGCGATATTCAAATCAAAAACATTAAACCCATAACTGAAAGTAAATTATAAGCGAAATTCGCAATTTCTTTGAAACAACTCTGAGGAAGATAATTTCGACAATAGCATTCACTTAATGGAAGGTGGGTTCCTCGGTGCGGAATTTTACACTCTGACATTCCTCAGTCATAAGAATAGCGCATTATGGCGGAGGCGAATTCCAGAATTTAATACGAACTTCAAACATTCCCGGTAGTAATTTGAAAAGAATTGAATTCTGCGTTAAACCTTGCTCCAAAAGCGATAACATCCGAGTTCGGAAAAATAAAACGAAAACTAAACGATAAATCTAATATAATCTCTAACTATCAACATTGAAGAAAAGAAAAGAAACTAAAAGAAAAATAAAGAAAATGAGCCTTATTACCAGGACCTCTGCGTCGGGTATGTGTGACTACTGTTATGAAATTTGGGTAGGTAGCATTATAGAGTTTCTCAATTGGGGCCTAATCCAATGCGGTCTTTGGCGTTTCAAGTGGACTGGCCCATGTTAATGTTCAGTCGCGACTTCGTCCCTTGTCATGACATCATCCGTAGACGCCGATCTGCGCGACGCCGGCTTAAGTCTTGCGGCCTTCAGCGTGTCTTACGATGCGACATCAATCTCTTGTCGCGACATCAACTACATGGACTCACGGCTTCCGCGGCGTCTTGATGCCGCGACCTCGGTCCCTTGTCGACATCACCTTATACCTTTGCGAGGCTTCAATAGGGTTCTCGTCTTCGACTGCTCGATGTCTTATCAGCGACATCATTTCCCGATTCTCTGTAACTTTGCGACGTTCATGATGTCAGGCCTCAATCTCTTGCTTCGTGGCCGGCGGTTCATTCTTTGCGGCTTTCATCTGATGGTTCTTGAAGTCGCGACATCAATCTCTTGTCGCGACATCGACTGGATTCTCTGGAGGCTTCAAGCGAGTTTGCATTTGGTGTCGCTGACGTCATTAGCTGTCGTGACATCGACTAGGAACACAAGCTTCCAGCGATTCACGACTGGTGTCCACAGCAATCTCTTGTCGCGACGCATCGACATAGATCTGCAATCTTCAACTAGTCGCTCGTGTTGTCGCGACATCAATCTCTTGTCTGTAATATCATTAATATTTCTGACCTTATTTGGTCATTCGTGTTGTCGACGTGTCTGCCGTGACGCCGGCTTAAAGGAACACAAGCTTCCGCGATTGCTCTTGGTGTGGCGACATCCATCTCGCATTCATAACATCAACTTATGGCTGCAGGTTTTTCACTTGATGGTTTCTGTTGTCGCGACATCAATTCTTTGTCAGCGACATCACTCACACTCCACGGGTCTCAAGCTTCTTTAGTTCACGATGTCGCGACATCAATCTCTTATCCTTTGACATACTTTATGGCTCTGCAGCTTTGGACTGGTGTTCCTTATGTCGCGACACCTCGGCAAGTCATGCAAACCTTCAAGGCGTGTCTTAGGATGTCTTGACGTAACAAGTCTTGCTCAATCTTGTTGCCTATCTTATGATCCACTGTCGCGACACGCATTAAATTCCTTCAATTTTCTGATGTAGCGACCTCGCCAGACCGTGCAACCCAAGCGCAGCATTAATTAACGGTTACTTTCATTTTACGCTTACTGCTATTTTCTGCATTTCCTCCGCTGATTCTTTGCATTTCCTTTGCATTTCTTCTTTCTTTTATACTCCACGCAAATAACAAATTTGGTGAGTTTCGTAATATTTACGCATCTCGATTATTCCTTTTACATTAAATCAGAAATAGAAAAATGGACTAAAATAGATGACTTTTAAGCTCATCAAACTCCCCAAACGTAAAATTTTGCTTGTCCTCAAGTAAAGAAAAAAGAAAGGTTGTTTGTCCTCGAAGCGAAATAAAGAAAATTTTTAAGGACATTTTTAAAGTTTGTTCTGCAGTGGCATTCAATTTAATTGAAATACAATGTGTGCATTATTTTCTGTACATCTAGCTTCAAGTCCAGTTCAAGGTTAGTTTCTACTCTTTATAGTATACAAAACTAAACTGTTGAAATTGTTTTACAAACAACATAATCATTAAGATCATTGAAAAAATAAATTGTTTTCCTTTCTCATCTTCATACTGAGTCACTTAACTCCCTAAAGTCCTTCATAGTTTTGATTGTTTCCATATTTCCAAATTCCATAAGTTTGTTTTTCATATTGATCTCCACTAATGTAGGTGATTTCAGCCTTCAAGATCAATCAGGTCTTTTGGGCTTATATTGTTAGGCTTGGGTAATGGGTAGGATGGAAGGAATTTTTAGGTTAAGATTACTCTGAACCTTTTCTCTCCTCTTCTGCCCTTTCTTTCTTGTAGTCTTCCTAATAAACTCCCCTAAACTTTCATGTTTGGGCCATCTCTTTGATTTCTTCAATTCAGAACTGTATGCCCCCCATTTCTCACTTGTAATTCCACTGGGGAAATTTCCTTTGTTTGTCACCATTCAGGGATAGTGCGGTCTTTGCCTTTTGAGCTTTCTAACACTCTTAGCAAACTTTGGGTTAGTAAGCTCCCATACGGATAGCATTAGGGTACTAGGTGTTGAAACACCCCTAAGAACTTAATTGTTCAAGAGAGTTAGGCCATAAGATAAAACTTATCCCTATAATCTTTCTTTTCTATTGCATTTTCTGCTCTTTGTTTTTTTTTCATTCCCTTTTTGAGTTCCTCAAAAAACATATACTCCCAAACATTCTTTCTTCCTCCTTGAATTCTGGGTAGTCATAGGTTCTTTACTAAAGTTGATTTCTTGGGATGAGTTTAGGTTTCCATTAGTTTATTTTTTGAAAATAAGCTTGTTGGCTCTTCTGGAACTAAAGTATATCTCGGCATATGAATAGGGATGGCTAGAATGAAAACCGAACTATCGAATAGCTGCATCATCTCTTGTCGGCTATCACCTAGGATTTCGCCTCAATCAAGCCGATAACAAATTCTAAATTTGGATTGAACAGTTGTGACTAACCATAAGGAGTACCTTGACTCATTTTTGTTGATGAGTAGTTAAATTACTTGATATTCAACAGGTTCCTTGACTTATTGTTCATACCACAAACTCAAAAATATGTTTTGTTCCTTCTATTGTATTACTTTCCTCTATTCTGGACTTATCAGTTAGACTTAAGTAACTTTTGCACTTTGTGTTTCAATTAAACTGTATTCATTTGGCCCTTATTACGCAATTTTTACGTATTTCGACTTATTCCTAATCTAAGCGCTAAATTGATTCAGCTCACTGACATCTCAGTTTTATTCTGGAGACTATTCCTACTTTAATTTCCCTAATCATGCAACCACAAAGCAACACAACATTGAACAAACAAATTCAAAATAACACGCACACAACAATTCAAGTTTCTTATTTTATTTCGATTCATTTGCAACGATTAGATACAATTCAAATGGGAATAAGAAGGTAAAGAAGGTTAGGCAGGGAGAAGGTCTATTTTTTTCTTTTGAAATAGCCAGGAGCAAAGATGTTGGGGGGATCTAGGTCCAGTGTACCTAAATGAGCTGGGAATTCAGGAATTTTCAATTCTCTTCTTTCCTTTCTCTTCTTGGTTTCCCTCTCCATTTGTTCTTCAATGAAAATCTCATTAGAGAGATCAACATTTTTGTTCAACTCATCCTGCCTCTTCCCTAAACCATTCATTGTATTCTCCATTTCAGTCATGACCTCTAAAAATTTGGAGAGATTATTGTTAATCAGATCCAAATTTTCTAGCCATTCTTTTTGCCTATAGGATTCAGTATCCTTTTGCTTCTTGTCTCTATCATCCAGTTTATTTTCAAAATCCTTCTGTAGAGACTTGTATAGGAACTTGAAGCGCTAGATTTGCTCCCCAAGAATTTGCTTCTTGCTCTGTGTCTCTTTTCTTTATCAATGTTGGGAGTTGAGAATCACGCTCAAGGCCGATTGTTATAAAAAGCTTCATGACTTAGTTTGAGTTACATGTAGTTGTGATCTCTTTCCTTCGTTTCTTTCTTAAATTCTTCCCTTGGCATGAAAATTTTTTCTCATACGTTTCCTCTCTTGTTTAGCTCTTCTCTCCCCCTTCTTTGTTCTCTTCTTTGTAGCTCCATCTCATGCTCCTTTTCCTTCCTGTTTAGCTCTTCCTCCCACTATTGGTCTCTTCTTTTCAATTCTTTTTCATAAATGCCTTCTCTAAATTCCTGCTTTAGGTTCCACTCCTTCTGTTTTTCATCCATTCTCTTTTGCATGGCATTGGGGCTTCGATGTCATTTGTTCTCTTGGCGCTCCTTGAGCTTTCTCCATGTTGGAAATTTACATTGCGCACGGGAGGAGGGCGGCTAAGGGAATGGAGAACCTATTGGGTTCCACTTCATCCTGCCCTTCATTGTACGCAAAAATGAAATCATTGTTGTCGGTGGGTTTTCACGAGTTTGCTGCTCCTTGATCCAATGACCCTCTGAGTCTCCTTTACGGTCTTTCAGCAGGCTTCATCTCTTTTCTCTACCGACCCACCCCCTTTTTCTTACGGTTTCTTGGTCCTTTGCTGCTCCACAGTAGAAGAATTAGGTGAAGCTGGGTACTTCTTCCCGATTCCCATATTCCCTTTCACGGCCTTGAAACGCCGACGGTGATTGTTCTTTGGGTGAGAATAAGACCTCTTTGTTCCCTTCCGCGATACCTCATGATAAACCACTCAATAAACAACTCCTATAATGATCTTGTATCCTTTTGGATGGCATACAACAACCGGCTTCTTGTTCTCTCCGCGGCCACATGTTTGTTGGAACAAGCGAAGCCCGAAGTAAAACCATATCGCTTCCTCGGTTAAACTACATTCCCTTTGTTCATGTGCCCTCTCTTCTTGATTATTTGCACCTTACCATTAGTGAGCTTCTTGGCAACCTTTCCAAAATACGCAGTTTCAAGTTTCTTAAATTTGAACCATTGTGCCTTTGCCATGCCATAGTACCGTTGATGGCTGCTTCATATGAAACCGGACTCCTCTAACGAGAAACCGCCATCCTTCCTTCCCTGCAAATTTGAATAAAGATTCTCTTCTGATCTTTGTATACCACGGTGATTTTGGTGTGTCTGCGAGACTCTCCACCCTCTCTGCTCTATCATCTCCTTGAAGAGGCGTACTTGAGTTTTGAATCTCCTACTGCGACAGGCCGCATTAGCATAATATTTTTCCTTGGGATCGGCCGTCGACACAAATCTTCTACTTCTTCTTCCTTCTCTCATCTTTCCCTTTCCCTTTTTACTCTTTCTTGAGAAGTTTAATAGACTTAGTTGTTTTGGTACCTCTCACCTTGTTCTTCGACGAATCTCATCTACTTCATTGTGTGAGTTTCGCTTCTTACGTTGCTATGTTTCCTCATAATCTCGTCTAGGTTAGGGACTAGAGTGGGAATTTCAGCCATTAGGAAAGCGGGAGAAAAGCTTTTTAGAAGGTTTGAAATAGGGTTTCGGGGTTGAGATTGAAGGAGGAAGAAGGTGAATAAGCGCTATGTGGTTTGGAGTAGATAGAAAGTTTCAACGATTGCAATTCAATCAATGTTTGTGGGCTAATTATTGCTTCATTAAAAACACATTCGACTTCAATTTTCGCGTCTTTTATTTATGAGATCATGAATTGGGGCTTTTTAAAGTGAGTGAGTGGCACCTGTCCCTCTTTATGTCGCGACATACTAAGTTTGTCGCGACATAACTAGGTTTTCTAGGAATTGTTTGATTTTCATGTTGCGACATCTATTTTTTTCATTTTGAAACTTAATTCTCTGTCGCGACTTCACAGTGGTGTCGCGACATTTATCTTATTCCTTCAATACTCACCAGTTGCCCTTTCAAAACAGGTCACGACATCAATGTTTTGTCGCGACATCACTTATGTCGCGACATAACCTGCAATAAATGACTAACTCCTAACTCGATGATCTAAAGAACCTTTTTCTCTTATTGTTCCTAACCCTTTTAGACATTGCCGGCATCTCAAGCAAAAGATTTAACAAACAATTCAAAGTATATCTGAGTGGGTTAGGGATAAGTTTTACTCCTTTTCTCATGTTGTGACTGGGATTCAGTGGAATTGTTCTGGTGCCTTGCCATTCATGTCTTTTTAACCTTGCAGAGCTACCTGTAACCAAGCAATCTAGTAAGCTCTGGTATTTCTAAAGTAATCTATCATATAAAAACAAATAAGCCTAATTAAGCAACTAAAAAGAAAAATATTTCAAAACTTAAAACCAGAAGGTAAATCCCTTATGGAGATTTCACTCATTTATTTTATCTGAGGTCGCAAGTGGACTTCAGCACATTTGTGGTACTTCTTAGCACTCATAAAGGGAACCGGTTGGGGTTCTTTAGGCACATGCCACGTTTGAATGAAGTAGCACAAACATAGATGGTGACCTTGAGATTTATTGTGAAGTGTGGGGTCCATAGGTGTCACGGCTCGAGGAATGTAGTACTTGACACCCACGTGTGTGGCCCGCACTCGATTGGTTTAATTTCCACTGAGCAATTTGGTCCCCAGAATTAGCAATGAAACACATTCCTCTCTGAGCTCTTTCTCAAAATTCTCGATCATACCACTATTTGTACTTATGCTGCCTCATTCTAGTGCTCATAAACTTCATTTCTCGATTCTTCAATTGAACAGTTGGAAACTGTCTTCTTCATGGCCTTCAAATGGAAGTTTAACTGTGATGGCCACATTGCTGCTGTATTCGAGTCGAGGGGTAAATGACATGGTTTATGAAAACAACTACGTATGGGGACATTTGATAGGGAGTTTTGTGCGGTCACAGCCAAAACTGAAGTGCGTCATCGAAGTTTGGAAGACCAATCTTCTGCCAGGCTCACGGTCTTTTCAAGTATTCTTTTGATCTCACACTGTTGGAAATTTACGCTTGTCCATTGATACTTTAAGCTGTTCATTCTGCTATGATATTTCAATGCAGCATATCACAATTTAACCACAAGCACAATCTATAGAAGATAGTGGGCAAATAAAATCTGAATTGGAGTATCTTAGCAGTGTTCTTTCTCGAAAAATGTCCCCATATGGTGATACATGGCATTCATTTATAATGTTGCCTTGTTCTTTTAAGCCACATCTTTGCTTATTATCGTAATAAACACTCTTGAATAATAGTGGGTCATCCCAAATATAATACACATTTTTGTCGGTTACGAGTTTCCTCTTACGTTGGTAGCTGAATTACAGAAGGCATTACTCACAGGCGAGATAATTCACGTATCGACATACCGGGGAAGTTGGAGGAAGCAACAAACAATTGCTCATACAGAAGATTCTACTGTGCTGCTCCATTTCCTCTTCATCACTTGCTTCTTTCTACTCTTGAAGCAAGTGATAATTTATCGCATTGTCAGCATCCTTTTATCATGATTTCCAAATCAAACTCTATGCCAGCAGTAGCACCCACCTTATCAATCTTGACTTAGCTTAAGCACGACATCAGCATTTGATTCTTGAGATGAATCAATTGTGAATTACCACGTGAGATCCTACAAAATATGCGATAAATTTTCACAAGCAAATACTATGGCTAGCATCTCCTTTTCAGTTGTTGAGTAGTTCTCTTGTGCTTCATTGAAGGTCTTACTAGCATAGTATATGGCTCACGAATAACTGCTGCTTTTCTTTGCCCAACCGAGCTCCATAGCGAAATCACTTGGCATCACACACATTATTTCAAATCCACGATTCCGATAGTACAGCCATTATAAGGTGCTTATTACCAATCTGATCTGATTTCTTGAAAGAATCCTTAGGGAGTCATCAAAAATTGAACACTTATCTTTTCAGTAATGCATAGTGGTCAGCTATTTTGAAAAGTCTTTGATGAATCTCTTGTAAAATCAGCATGCCCAAGAAACTAACACTTTTCTTGTGGTAGGTGGTGCAAGAGTCTTGATAATGGATACCTTGGTGGTCAACTAAAGTCGATGGCAGAGTTATGCTTGAAATGATACCTTCTATCGCCATAAAATGACATTTTCCCGATTCGATTAACTAGTTGTTTGACCTTGGCATCTTTAGTCTCTTTCAGTTTATTTAACAATGAAATCAAAAATTTGAATCCATACACGAGTAAATAAATCATGAAAAATTTCCATCACTTCTTCAACAATAGGAAATATGAAACATGCATACACCTTTGGAATGTAAGTGGAGCATTACATAGCCAATGGCATCATACAAGGCAAAAGGTGCCATAAGAACATGTGAATGTGGTCTTCTCTTGATCTCGGGTGCAATAGCAATGCAGGTCCATATCTGAGTACCCATCCGAGAAAACGAGAAAGTGAGGGTGAGATCACGCTGGCACGGCGTCGACATGCGATCGATGAAGGGCGAAGGAAATGATCTTTTACGGTGGGCGTGTTAGGCTTCACCGTAATCCAATGCATACCACTCCATCATGTCCCAGCTGTCTTATGGAATGTTCATTTTCTCGTGAATCACAGTAAACCCCTTTCTTTAGAACCACATATTTGGAAACTCTGAGGCGTAAAATAGCATAAATAAAGCAACTGACCAGCAGTAGTACCTCACTTTGACTACTTCCTTCATCTTTAGATTGATCTCCTTTGGTGTTCACGAATGGACTAAAGTCTCTTCTAGCGAATCTTATGCATACAAATTGATGGATGATACCAGCCGGCTCTTGATGGACCAAGCTAGCGATTCCTTATGCTTCCTTATATTTTATTGAATCTTTGTTCCTGTCATCAACGAGTGCATTTGAAATGATCCATGGGTTTCTTTGGTAATTCTAGAAGTAAGCATACTTCAAAATGACATGGCAACTCTTTAAAACTAGCCCATGCACTGCTTGGTTTCTTGATGTTCCCTCTTTATGTATTACCTACCAATGTCATTTATTTTGTAAAGCTAAACTTCATTTCTATAGAAATAACTGTATGAAGTGAAATAGTATGCAATATAAAATTTATCTCTTTAATGAAATAAGCAGAGTATTACAAATCATTTATTAACATCGGGATTGGAAAGTATAGGCAAAAATAGAGGCTACATTGCAACTTTCCTTGTCTGCAATACATATTTTCATACTATTTATCAAGTTAAAAGCATTGTAGCTATAACCCTGAGTGGGAACTCCTTTTGCAGCATCGATCGGGGCATCTCCAGAGTAACAGGGATGAATGTTCCCAGCCAAACGGGGGCACTTGTAGATCTTCTTCCATGTCGGAATGATGGAAGTCTATTGGGAAAGCTCTTCTGTGTATTACATATGTAACTCATGAGTTTTACCATCGATAATACGCATTTGAGAAGTGTAGCAGGTTGTGGGGTAAGCTCCCCCAGAAACTTAGTTCAACAAACTGAGAAAGAATCAAGTTGATACTAGCTCTGAGTCACGAGAGAGGCTTCACGGAATTCAATTCCTCAGCAATCGAGGAATCGGCTCACAGGTCTTTTAAGTGGCTGTGGTAGTTCTTGTGTCGATTCTTGCAACTAGCAGTGTGGGTGAGATTCCTTATTCCTTCCTCTATGTTTTCTTTTCTTGCTCAGGTATGTCCTTGAGAAATTTTGCATAGAGTGGCATTTGAGTTACCACTTGATCAAAAAACATACTAATCTAAAGCTTAAGAAAAGTTTTCAAGAGCAAGCCTCTCCATCATGACTCTATGATCTTTGTGAAATGGAATGACTTTGATCACTGGATATTCTTCTTCTATATCTTTCTTTTCATTCTCATTACCTCTTCCCTTTACGAACTTTCTTCCTTCAACACTGTCATTTGTCATTTTCTCTTTCATCTCTTCTAATAAGCACCGACAAAATTTGAATAGCCTGTACAGTCTTTTGGGTTCTTCGCAGTGATAACCAGGAGAAGCATCTTTCTCAGCTTTGAGGTTAAGACCAGATGCCTAGCTGTCTCCAAGTTCTTAGGGGATGCATTGGTGGTGTTACGAAAATTTTGAGAATTGGTAGCCGGTTACTACTCTGAAATTTATTCATAGAGTACTTATTTCTTATCCCAGTAAGCTGCAGCATACATTCTTAGAGTAGAGCCTCTCGACCTTGATATTCATTAAGTGCTCATTTCATGTTTAGTACTTTCTGGAACCTTGGTAGTTTGTTGACAACACGTAGAGGGAGTTACTGTCCATGCCTTGGGCCTTGTGAGAGCCTCGACCGCCAAGAAGAAAATTCTCCATGGTTCCTCGTGCTTTGGGTGACAATGTGGCAGCACGAGTTAGTATTGGGTTTAAAATGAGCGGATTGGCTCCATCGGATCAGGTAGCCTCTTAAATCTTGGAGTGTTTCTTGATTGCCTCGGCACTTCCCTTCATGCTCTCTTCGGTGCTCACATTTCGCCGGGCAGTATATCTTCTTTCTTGCTGTCCAACATTACCTGTAGCATCAACAGCCTCCATAAATATCTTACTCGCTCATGATCACTCTCTGCTTTGTTTCTTTAAGAAAGCTCAGAAAAATTTTCATGTACATTAGCAGAATGTTGATCGGCTCTTTGCCTCTTAGCACTTTTCGTTTAGATATACGACATGAAGCATGATAATCCTTTTGATATATCATTGAGGCATGATATACAATGTCCATCTGAGTCTTAGGATCTATCCCATGCATTGGACATGCTACCGTAGTTTGAATCTTTCCCGAGAGCTACATACAAGTTTCATCTTTACACTGTTGGAACCACAATGATTTCCCTCCTTGTACATGGTGAAATTTAGAGAAAAATACTCTAAATGAGCCTCTGCTGCTCCTCAGTATCATAACCATATGGTAAGGATTCATACCATGTAATTGTTGTATCATATAGAGAGAATAGAGGAATGAATGCGGTTTGACTTACGGTCTCACCCATTCAACTTCCCTTTGTATTAGTAAATACGAAATCTTCGGGTGCTAGTTTGGGTCTTCGGTGGGATGACCGAGTAAAGCGATGTTGTTGGACCATTGTAATCAGTCTTGGCCGGTTCAAAATTGTAGCATCAGCTGCGAGTGAAATACGATTCTTGAGTATTCATCTGTATGGTGGTCTCAGAGTCCTCCATTGTATGAGCAGTAAATGCTCTATATATACCTCATCGATCACGCCTTTCATCTACCGTAGATTGAGTTTCTTCCTTCTTTATCTTTCAAACTTACAGTGTCCTCTCTAATTACGTAATAAGTGGAATCGAATCGTGATACATTTCGATACATTAAAATTTTGTCCCACAGTAAAAAACACACTTACATTAATAGGATTAGTTTGAGTCGAAACAAATATTTTTCAATATGGTTTGTTAAGGTTGGTGGCTAAAAATAACCACGCGAAAGAAGCTATTTTTTGTTCTTTTCTTGAAATGTCCAGAGTGAAGTAATTCCTTAACTGATCACGAATATTGATTTCACGGGTGCTTTCGATCCAGGCAAGCAGCGCCATAAAACATTGACTAGACCAAAAGATTTCCTCTAGTGCAACGTGTACAGAGACTATTGTCTAGTCAAACAAAAGCGCCATAAACTTGTTGACTGAGCAGAAAACATCTCTAGAGTAAATGCTTTCAATAACGGTTTTGGCCTAATATATAGAGTACACGAATTAGAATAGTAATAAATTGGATTTAAGTCGAGATATCGATCACGGAGATCTCGAGATTACAGATCAGCTACCACATTGCTCGAGCTCCATACTATTTGGACTATAAAAAATGACATTTGTGTTCGACTTAAGAAGATTTGTAAGTTATGTAAGTATATAATAAAAGAATGAACAATCGAATAAAGGCGAGATCTAAAGGAATAATGAATAGCGAGATAGTTAAGAAAATAAATGGGCGAGTAATTATCATTTAGAGAGTACACATTAAGATCAATACTATTGTGATATCAATTCTGTTGTTAAAGCATTAATTTTGCTTGTGTATTTCAGGTTTAAAAATGTCAAGGCGTTTAGTAAAATGTTTGGATCTCTCCGCACTCCACATTTCATTATCTAATTTTACCCGATCCTCTCGAATACGAGGGGAATGGAGATAACTACTGCTGGGACCTCTGATCCCAGGTGGCCAAAACTTGGCTTTTGCAGTGCTTCCCATGCCGTTTGTAGTTTTGTGAAGCCTTGAAACCCGAGTTGTCGGTCAAGCGAGGATATGCAACTTCCCGGGGTTGCTCTTCCATCAGGTGGGAATGATCACTTACTCTCCTTGATTAGATCTCGGCTAACAGGTTGGCTTCCTTTATTCGAATTCGAGGGTGAACTCTGCTTGTTTAGCGATAAGCACATTCAACTCATTCTTGATTTCAAGTGAGAAGAGGATTTATCAAGTAAACTTACAGCTCATTTGATCTCTAATAAGCAGTTAATATACCTTCAAAGAAATGTTCATAACTCCCAGGATTGTCATCTTTGTGTCACTCAGAGGACCTCCTTGAAATCGAGCAATGGAAACAGATTCTTAATACGGGTATAAGCCCGATATTCGAATCAAGCTCATTCACTCATAAGCGAAAGTAAATTAAATGCGAAATTCGCAATTTCTTTGAAACAACTACAGGAAAGATAATTTTTGACAATAGCATTCACTTAATGGAAGTTGGGTTCTCAAATTCTTGAATTACACACTACGGCATTCTCGATCCTTAGAACTGCTTTGCATTATGAAATTGGAGGGCCAAATTCGAATTTAATACGAACGAACATTCGGTGGTAATTTAGAAAAGAATTGGAGTGTCGGCTTACATAAGCGATAACATCGATTCGGAAAATAAACAACTAAGCGATAAATCTAATCTAATCTCTAACTATCCAACATTGAAGAAAAGAAAGAAAACTAAAGAAAAATAAGAAAATGAGCCTTCGGCTGCAGACCTCGTGCAGTAGCCATACGCAAACTCTTTATTTATAATTTTGGGTAAGTAGCATTGTTATAGAGTTTCTCGGTTGAATTTAATGCAATCGGTCTTTGTGGATTTCAAGTGGAGGTGGCCCGTATTGTGTTAGTCGCGACTTCCGTCCCGCTTGCCGTGACATCATCATGTCGACATCGATCACGTCAGCGACGCTTCGGCTTAAGTCTTCTGCGACCTTCAAGCGATGTCTTGATGTAGCGACATCAATCTCTTGTCGCGACATCAACTACGTAGATACGACTTCCAAGCGGCGTCTTACGATGGCGACCTCGGTCCGCTGTCACCTTATACCTTTGCGCGAGCCCCATTAAGGTTCTCGATGTCAGCGACATCAATGCTTGTCGCGACATCGGCTCAATTCTTACGTAACTTTTAAGCGAGCGTTCATGTTGTCAGGCCTCATTCTTATCGTGGCGTGGTTCATTTCTTTACAGCTTTCATCGATGGTTCACGAAGTCAGCGACATCAATCTCTTGTCGCGACATCGACTAGTTACTCGGAGGCTTCAAGCGGTTGCTTTTGGTGTCAGCGGCGCGTCGTTTCGCTTTGCGCGTGATGTATCGACTTAAGGAACACAAGCTTCCGCGATTGCGGTACCAGTATCGCGACAACAATCTCTTGTAGCGACAACGAAGCATGGATCTATGATCTTCAAGCGGTCCGTTTCGATGTTAATACAAACATCAATCTCATCCGCAGTGACATCTCATGTGTTTGTAGCCTTATTTGGTGGCTCAGTGTTGTCGGCATTAATCTCTTTGTCAGCGACATCGGCAGAACCTGAGCTTCCGCGGTGCTCTTGGTGTCGCGACATCAATCTCACGTCGCAACATCAACTTATGGCTCTGGAGTTTTCACTTGATGGTTCCTGTTGTCGCGACATCAATTTCGCTGTCGTGACATCCTACACCTCCGCGGTCTCGGTGTTAGTTCCTGATGTCGCGACATCAATCTCTTGTCGCGACATCACTTTATGGCTCTACAGCTTTGGACTGGTGTTCCTTATGTCGCGACCTCAGCTTAAGTCATCTGCAGCCTTCAACTGATGTCTTAGGATGTCGCGACATCAACAAGTCTTACGCTCGATATTCGGTGCATCTTGTGATCCTGTTCTAGGCCTGCATTAAAATTCCTTCTATTTTCACGATGTCGCGACCTAGAAATGCTGAGCCGTGCAACCCGCGCAGCATTAATTAACCCGATTGCTTTCATTTACGCCTAGTATTTTACTGCGTTTTCACTCACTTGATTCTTTTGCATTTTCCAACGCATTTCTTCTTTCTTTTATACTCCTGCAAATAACAAATTTCTTTGAGTTTCATATATTCTGCATCCAGTTATTCCTTTATTAAATCAAACAGAAAAATAGACTAAAAATAGATGACTTTTAAGCTCATCAGCCCACCCAATCAAACACCAATGTAGTGTCGATTCATTAATCATGCACTCACACCCATCTAATGCGATGTCCCCATGCATATGAAATGCAATATCGTACCTATTTCTACCATGTCAGCGATAGATACTATATGACATTTATCAAATATGCATATCACCAATGCATCTTGGAAATTATATCAAACATACATAATTTGCACCTACATTAACTCATTCATGTCAATGTATCCCACCACAGGCATGTATCAACATACATACAAATCATTGCTGAGTAGTAATGAAGCTATCCTCTAAGCTAAGTCTGACATAACATGTCCATAAAAAAGCTTACAACATGCCATGTAATGGCCATGTCTACACATACAATTCATCACAAGTCAATATATTATTACACATATCAGCATTTCATCAACCAAGCATGTCATGCCATACAATTAGTGCACTTGGTGTTATGATCTAAATGTTAGCAATTGTTTGAGCACCAAATGCCTATCACTGGCATATGGCTGGATTCTAGACTCAAAGATCTTTTCATAGAGTGAAAAAACTCGTGAATCGGAGTTTGGACGAGAAAGATATGGTCGTCCAAAGTTGGAGTACACCAGGAGTCACACTATTGTGCCAATCCATGCAACAACGTGCCCGAGGGTTGTAGGAGCATTTTGGCAACTCCCGTAAATGCAATTTTTCAACCCAAATTTGTTCTAGAAGCAAACCTTTAAATCGACTACAAACCTGTCCCATACCATTAACATGCCACAATACGGTTCCAAAATCAGCCCAAAAACAATAGCCCAAAGGCTATAAGTAAACTAAAGTAGGAAGAATCCCTACCTCTTGAAGCGTAGCTCCTCGTCGAATCTCTAGACTTTACTCCTTGGTTCAACGAGTTCCAATCGTTGGAATGCCCGATGCGGGAGCGAGGCCAGGCCTCGCCTCTTTCTCTCCTTGCTTTCCTTTTCCTTTTTCTTTTTCTTTCTTTTCTCTCTTTCTTTCTCCTTTCCCCTTTCTCCTTTCCTCTGTTCTCTTGCTATAAAGCGGTTGTGAACCCCCACTATTTATACACAATTACAAAACCCTTGCATGTTGACATGAGCTTGCCCATGTGTCTTAGATACATTCCTGACTGTAACTTGCAATGTGTCTTGGAACACCGATGTCTCCAAAAACGTGAAATTTGTACTGTCTCATAATCCAATGAAATTCGATTGGGTAGCTAGATTTCGTGAGACGATTCCAACGATGAAGTCCTTTTCGTCATCGAAGATCTAGAAAAGTTCAGGTTTTCAACCTGTATGACAACGACAATGGCTCCATTGTTGTCACAATACAATGCTTGGTACCATTCCTAGTTTTGCAATGAACTTCCTTATCCAAACTACTTCCTTAGCTGCTTAAGAAGATGCAATTTACTCTGATTCAATTGTGGAATCCACAGTCGTATCCTATTTGGAACTCTTCGAATTAATTGCACCACCATTCGATGTGAACACATAGCCTAATTGAGATATGAAATCATCTGTATCAAATTGGAAGCTAGCTCGATATACCATCTTACAATAAGATCACCATCTCTATAAATAAAGAATACATCATGTCCTTCTCAAGTACATAAGAATATTCTTAACAACCACCCAATGACCCTTACCAAGGTCAAATTGGTATCTACTCGTGACACTTAGAGCATATGATATGTCAGGTTTAGTACATAACATAACGTACATGATTAATCCTATAACCGAGGCATATGGGGTCATACTCATTCGTGTCCTCTCGTCTTGTGTCTTTAGACACATGGACTTTGAGAGGGTGATCCCACTTGACATGGGAACGTATCCCTCTTGGACTGCTCCATGCTAAACATTTTTAGCATTTTGTCTATGTATGTAGACTATGAAAGACCAAGCAACCTTTTAGATCTATATCTATATATCTTAATCCCCAATATGTAAGTCGCTTCTCCAAGGTTTTTCATGGAGAAATTCTTGGAAAGCCAAATTTTGACAGACTACAATGTTGAGACATCGTTTCCAATCAGTAGTATGTCATCTACATATAACACTAAGAATACATATGCACTCTCACTAACCTTCTTCTACACACAAGGCTCATCCAGATTTTGTGAAAGAAAAACCAAACTCTTTGATTATCTCATCAAATCGGATATTCAAACTCCTAAACGCTTTCTTCAATCCATAAATTGATCTCTAAAATTTGCATGCTTTACTACCATTGTCATATATGAAGCCTTCAGGTTGTATCATGTACACTTCCTTAGATAGGTTTTCATTAAGGAAAGTTTATTAACATTCATTTGTCATATCTCATAATCATAAGGAGAAGCAATGGCTATGAGTATTCTTATGGATTTAAGCAAAGCTATCTTTATAGGTAATCACATTAACTTCCAAGTCCGTCTTCTTTTTGAAGATCCACTTGCACTCTATGGGTTTTATCCCTTTGGGTGGATCAACCAAAGTCCATACTTGGTTTGTATACATGGAGTCCATCTCTGACTTCTGGCTATGAGCCATTCATCCAACTCTGAACCATTCATAGATTATTTGAAGGTAGTAGGCTCATCATCTCTATGAGCAATACGTCCCACTATTCACTGATGAGAAATCCATATTTCTCTCAAACAATACGTATCCTACTTTTGTTACGATGTGCTTGTGTTTTAGAAGGATTAGTTGCTACTTCATCGACATGAATAACAACTTTAGATTAAGTCATTTAATCTACATCCGTTCGAGCATTTTGAACTTCTCTAAGTTCAACCTTGCTCCCATTGTCTTCTCGTAACAGAAACTCTTTCTCTAAGAAGATAGTATGTTTTGAAACAAATAACCTTTGTTCCAAAGTGTTGTAAAACTAAAATCCAATAGATTCTTTAGGATATCCTACAAACAGACACTTTTCAGATTTAACTTGTAGCTTGCCAGACATAGTTCGCTTCTTCTAAACTAGATAACCCCATACTTTCAGGTGAGAAAAATAGGGCTCCTTGTTAGTCCATATCTCATATGAAGTAACCGTAATTGACTTGGATTGGACCTTTTTTAACACTTAAACAATAGTCTCACGTGCATAACCCCATAAAGGATTTGAGTAGATCCACCTTGCCTATCATAGACCTTACCAAGTCTAACAAGGTTCGGTTTGTCCTTTTAGCAACACCACTTGATGCGATGTGTAAGGTGGGGTCCACTTAGATAAAGTCTCATTATCTTGAAGATAACCTAAAAACTCTTGGTTTAAGTATTCACGACTTAGATCTCATCTAAGTGATTTGATACTTCTCCCAAGTTGTTTCTCTGCTTCATTTAGAAATTTTCTAAATTTTTCAAAGGATTCAAATTTGTATCTCATCATATACAAGTACCCAATTCATGAATATTCATTGACAAAGGTTATGAAGCATATGAAACCACCTCTAGCATGTATGAACATAGGACAACATACATCCATATGTATTAGGTCTAAAATCCCATTAGCATGTTCACCCTTTCCAATAAAGGGCAACTTGGTCATCTTTGCCTAATAAGAAAGATTCAAATTTGTCAAATGAATCACAATCAAATGACCCTAAGCTACCACTCTTGGGTAACTTAGTCATGCGCCTCTCACTTGTATGGCCAAGGCAACAAGGCCATAAGCACGCTGATTTCATATTATCTCCCTTTGGCCTTTTATTGTCATTAACATTTAAAATTGGATTGGACATATTGTCATTAACACTTAAATTTGGATTGGACATATTGTCATTAACATTTAAAAATGGATTGTTCAAATAAGAAACTGAAAAATGTTCTTTATCAATGCTTGGACATAACAACAATCATCCAAATTTAAAACAAAGATCACAAGGAAGGTTCAAAACATAAGGCCATATAGCAACAATTGCAACTCTTGCACCATTGCCCACTTGAAGGTCGGATTCTCCCTTTGTGAGCCTCCTACTATTCCTTAGGTCCTACATATCAATCCCTATGTATGAGCCACAACTGGTATCATATACCTATATGTTTTTAGGAGAAACAGTATTAACCTTAATGACATACATACCTGAAGTAGATGGAACATTACATGCCACCTCCTTTCTAGATTCCAAGTAGACCTTATAGTTCCTCTTCCAATGGCCAACTTGACAACAATAGAAGCAAGTCTCTTTTGGGGCAATCTCTTTGGCTCTCTTCTCATCCAATTTTCTCTTAGTTATTTTGAGCAAGTTGATAAGGTCAGGTATGGTGGACATGATGTTGTTCATCCTATAGTCAAAAGCACAAACTATGCAAAACTATCAAGTAAACTAGCCAGAATCAAGTATACACTCAATTCAAAGTCCATCTAATAACCCAATTGATTCAACCTCTCAATGTATTCAAACATCTTCAGTTCATGTTGTACTAGGGATGTCCTCTCCTCCATCTTGGAACTAAAAAGCAGTTATGAGACTTTGAACCATTCAGTTCTCGCCTGCTCATTATAAAGTTCCCTTAGATGTCGTACTATGGAATATGCATCCACAACCTTATACTGATTCCAAAACTCAAGTGACATGACGGTGAGGATAATCAATCTCGCCCTTGCACTATTAACTAAGCGCTTCTTATATGCCCTCTAAACTATTTCAAGTGCATCAATAGTTGGGGATTAATGAAGTGGCTCAATAAGGACATAGGTTAATCTTTCCCTTTTGAGAGCTATTCTCAAATTCTTTAGCCAGTCTAAGAAGTTGGGCTCGGTCAATTTGTTAGCATCCATTATTGATCACGAGTTCACATTTGCTGACATGGTTTGATTCTAACAACCTAGATGTATAAGGGATCATGTTAGATTGTACTTTAAAATGCATGATTATTACGGTTTGATAATTACGCATTATAGCTCCCACTATTTTATTACGAATCGATAGCCCTCACGATTGATCCGAGAGAACCTATATGGAAGTTGTCCTAATGGGTCGATATCCAATATCACTAAGAATAACCTTGGGTTTACCTAACAAGCCACCTTGGATCAAAAGGTAGGTATCTAATCCATACCAATTGTATTCATTTGCGATTATTGCATCTAGTGCTATCAACTGTTGATGTATGCACTATCATTGGGTTATCAACTCTTGATTTGTGTACATCTCATGTACACTTACCCAACTGTGTCTCTATCCAACATTAACCTTAGGTTAACCTAACAAGTTGATGACTCTAGTTAAGGTCATCCCGTTAAACAAGAAAACTCATTTCCATGGATAAAACATATGCTTATAGAGAGGGCTTGGGTTTACCCAACAACCACAACTCTAGAAGAATTCTGGTTCACACCATATTAATGGAAGACATTAGCCTTAATTTTTTATTGAGGGGTTTTTCTTGAGATTAGTCTCATCATGGTATTAGCATGCTTTATACTTACACATTCATCTCATGAACATATTAAGATAGTTACTCTAACTATATGGCATGATTATGGACATTCTAAAATCAATTCCATGAGCCATAATGGAATTGACTAAGTCAAACCTAGGGACATGCATGATTATTACAACCCATAAAATTAAATCAAATTTACATTTCAAGGCCTTCTTTCTTGTCTCCTCCTCCATGATCCTTTCTCCTTTGTATCTCCACCTTCTAACCCTAATCCTATGTGATCTAATTACATACATTCAAAAGAAGAACCTCAAGTTACATTTGAGGAGGATTTAGATGAGAATATAAATATATTGAGAAATTATAGTGAGATGAACATGCCCTATTTTGAAAAGAATTAATAATCCATCTGATGCTCGATCACCATTGGGCATTGTCCGTAGTATCTATCATGCTTAACATACAGATTAAACATGCATTCTCTAATGCATACATTGAAAGTAAAAGATAATGATATTACATGGTTCGTTTAGCACATTTAAAGGTTTCAACACTTGAACCTTGAACCTTATTGTTCAACACTTGAACTGAAAATTCATTTGTTCAACTATTGAACAATAAATTGATTCAACTCCTGAATCTTTAACTGATTCAAAAACCTTATTTGTTCAACATTTGAACCAAAGTCCTTATTCAACACTTGAACTAAAGTCCTTGTTCAACACTTGAACTAATCTTATTCACCACTTGAATCCCAAGCTAATTCAACACTTGAATCTTACCTCCCTTGGGGAATCCATTTTGTCAAAAATCTCTTCAAGGTAATTTCAACATGTATATTGAAGTCCATGTTTATAGAAATTTAAGATTGAATAGTTCAATCTCATCTTGCATATATTCTCTCGGTCATATTATTCATTAAAACCCAAAATAATAAAAAAACAAGAAAATTCAAGACAAAAGAAGTTTACTACAACATCATTGACATAGCCCATGCTATACCATGATAGATTTGAAAAGTATCCACGCTTCAGCGTGCAAATTTTCATGGCGATGCGTAGGAAACCTAATTCATTTTCTAGTTTCTTCTCCTCTAATAACCATTATCTTTTCAAATCTAAATCTCATCCAAAATGTTTTTCACTCATTATAACAATCATAGATCATCTCATGATCCGATTACATGATAAAAAACACATGATGAAAGATTTACAAGCCATAAATCTCATTTTGAAGCTTGGAACCGTGGGTATCTAAATCTCAAAACAATCAACCAAGAGTCAATTTTGATGCACACAAGTGTGCTATGATACCATTGATGGGTTTTGAAGGCATATCATGCCAAAGGAACGGAAACAAAAAAAAATCAAGAAAAACCCTCCCAATGATCCCTTAAAGCATCAAAGTCAGTTCAAAACAAAAAGGATATGGGATTTATACCTCACATCAGAGTAACACCGATCCCAAAGAGTGATGCAGCAGCGACCAAAGAAAACCACGTCCTTGGTTTGCCTCGAATAGTATCCACATGAAGAGCGGAGCCGATAACCTCTAAGACAACGGTCTCGGATAAAGCCTCGGTGCTAACCAAGTCTAGATCCAAAGAGGGAAGCCAAAAACCCTAGGATTTGACACTCAAATCTCATGAAAAGTGGGTTGCTCTTCTTCAAGAACACCCTCTCACACTCAAGAACACCCTCTTGAGAAAAGTGAGCAAAAAGACTTCTAGGGTTAGGGTTTCTCCATAAGGTTCTATTTCTAAGAACACCCTTGCGCTTGAAATGTCCAAAGTGATCCTCCCTTTAAGAGATGATAGGCTACACGCATCTCTATGCGTTATGGTGTGTTCCCTCATGGCCCTTAAGCCCATGAACAAGCCCAAGCATACTTTATCTCTTAATAAGGGCTTTTGATCCCGAGATTCCACTAGTCTCGTGACATTCCATTTCACATATTTACTTCCTTCATATTTGGATCACATCCAAATCTGTTTTATCAATGTTACACTTCTAAGTGTGTGACCCGATGGGTTCTCAGATTTATGTTGGCCACTTGATTCAACTCTTTGAATCGAGCAAGTCTTGAGGTATCTAGCAGCACATCTTGACTCGATTGACCGGAGAGTGATTAGTATGTGCTAATACTCATAGACAATTACCACGCAAATTTTCCTTTCACCATTTTATACCCCACTCAATTTAGAGCATGGACAAGGTGTAGCTCCCACTAGACTTGCTATGCCAAATCTAGCCCAAGTGATATTAGATCTTGTCCTCGGACTCATTACTCATCGATTATGCACAGTATAGCGCTTTCACTATGGCAAGATATCAGTAACTGGTCTGACAAGGGAGGCCTGGGTATACTCTCCCTACATTGGGAGTGGCGAATCCCTTATTGGCTACTAAATTACCTTCAAACACCTTAAGCTATACCTAATCATCACTTGATGGCGACCTGCAAGACGTGAGGAATGAAGTCTAAGTCTGAAATTAACATCAGTATCCTTGAGTACCTTAAGTCTAAGGATACTTGCACCATTACTATGATGAGACAGTCATCAACATATAATAGATAATCTATATGATTGTCTCATAGCAGGTCTCTGATGTATTTATCTACTCTTAGCAAGTATCTATATGTCAACTCTAATGAACTCATGATCACAGTTTATATGATCCACTGCTTGATCCAATCAAGGAGTATGATATGTTCTAGTCTATCCGGATCAACAATGTTCAGTCTCATTAATCCTATGACTAGGTATAATGTAGACACTAACATAATTGCAGATGATAGGAATCTTACCATCATGATCTCATCATGATTTCCTTCATGCTTTGTTATGTTATGTGTCATGCTATGTTATGTTGACATAGTTTTATTTTTGCTTTATTTTTTCATAAGTGATCATTTCTTTGCCATGGATGTGATCATTTGTCATTATGTATAAGTTGATGATGTTGCTTAATCTTCCTAATGAATTTGTAACATATAATTAGGCAAAAAATTGGTAAGATCAACTAAAAAGTTTATCTACAACTAATTTATCATAATAACATTGGCAATATGATGATACTAATAATGAAAATGAAAAGAAACTATTTATGTATGGAAATTATAATTGCATCTGTAAAATTGATGTAGGTTTTTTAATCACCCAAATTGGACCTCTATAACTCAAGTTATGGTCCATTTTCCAGGACTGCCATAGACTGCCCTATTTTGACCCCATACACTGTCTATATTTTGGGACTGATTTCTAGTTGGGAAAAAGAGGGAATTTAGGCTAGTGTTCTTCATGGAAATTATAGCTGCATATGTAAAATTGATGTAGGCTTTTGAATTGCCCTATTTAGACCTTTACAGCTCAAGTTATTGTCCATTTCCCGGGACCGCTACAACTTAGGTTGTTTAATTGTTTGTGTCCAGATTTTGGGACTGTTAGGAGACTAGTTTCTGAATTGAATTCAGAACTATCCAGTGGCCTGTTATGGCTTGTTGTGTGGAATGTTTTGTGGGCATCTCTATGCCACAACCATTCTTGAGTATCAAGTTTTCATTGCTTGAGTTTGAATGACATGCTTGGTGGTAATTGATTAGAGGTCAATATGTGTGTCCTAATGTATTGACATGTGATGAGTTTGTGTATGGATGAGGCCATTTCATGGCTTGTTTGTAGACTATTTATGGATATGTTAGCAACCTACAATTAGCCTAGAGGATAAGAGTATGTCATTGCTTGATTGAGTGATGACTTGTTGTTTGATGCTGCCATACATTCAAATGTGACATGAAATGTGTGATCGTTTGGAAATTTTATGTTGATTGATATAATTGTCCATGGTATATGATGAAGTGTATGGTTTTAGCATTGTCCATGTAGCATTCATTATGCATGTGGCGTGATATAACATGCAATGGCGCATTGCATTGCATTGCATATGCACGGGAACATTACATTGAATGGGTGTCAGTGCATGGTTATAAGCAATACTGCATTTGGTGTTTGATTGGGTGAAATAATCTGATTGGGACAGCGTCCAACGGGGTTACTGCGATCGTATAAATGAAAATAAAAATATGTGTCGGGTAATAGCAAGCAAGGATAGATACCCCCTCGAGTGAAAGCCCCGATATTTTTGGTTATACATATATGTCCAACGGTGAAAGCCCATGAAAGTGTAGGAAAGCTTGCGAAGCCTACGGTGAGAACCTGAAAATTCGCTACCCACAAAAAGATACATGGTTTTGAATATAAATGATCATTGAGGTGTAACATCCAAAAAGCTTTTGGTTTGAAAACAAATGATTTTTTTTTTTTTTTTTTGTAAAATGATCATTGGATGTAATCCAGAAATGATGGATTTTACCACGCATGGGCTTTGGCATTGTGTGATAGGAGTTGGTAAGGACTCGTGTGTGATTGGAATTGGTAAGGACTCGAGGCATGGTACATGGTTGAGTCTCATCTTATCTCATGGCATGTGGAATTCCAACCTAGGATTGCATAATCTTGTTTGAAATGTGTGAATTGTGGAACATGACCATTACATGTGCACTTAGGTGGGAAGTAGCCCTTGTAGAAAGTTTACTCTACTGGGAGTGACTCACCCTATGTGGGAAACATTTCAGATGCAAGACAAACATTGGTGGACGGCGCTCATTCGAGGCCGTAATTGTGAAAAAGGCGGACATGTGGCCTTGTTACCATTTTGTAAAATATTTTGGAACAATCTTGTTCTAATGTGTTATATTTGTAAGATTGTTGTAATTAAACTCTTATGAATTGTTTTAAATACAATTTTGTATGTTTTAAATAAACATGGATAATGGACCCTATGTGGTCATTTTTACTCATAAGTGGGCGGTCTAAGTCATTATATTATATTGGCGCCGGATGGGCGGTATTCTCCATGTTTTGTACGGGTTGGATTTTGAATGGAAACCACAGTTCAAGCGAATCCGTTGATTTTTGTTAAATTATGGATCCCAGTAAATGGGATATAATAGTGCGGTATCGGGTCACTCGATATCCACAAGTTTTTCGTAGGTTAACGGTTAATCAACGAACCCCCAGGTTTTGGGTCTTCACAGCTTGGTATCAGAGCTTAGGTATACGAGTACATAGGGCTTGAGGGGCATGGGCTTAGGCCAGGACATTTATGATGCATATGATACCAACGTCACAGATTTGTATCAAAGCTTAGGTATATGAACACCTAGGACTTGGTGGGAATGGGTCTAGGACATTCAGTTATGGTACAATGCCTAGGTTTATGATTACATGGTGCCTGATAGACTAGCTTCACAGCTTAGTATCAAGGCGTAGGTATGCGATTACCTAGGACTTGATGGGCATGGGTTTAGACCATTCCATTCATTGTGCATTTCGTGTTTTGTACTACGTGATTGTGTGTTACATATTGCATGAATTATATACATGGTAAAATGTATATAGGAAAATATGAACACTAGGGTTAGAGAACATAACATTAGGGGTTTGGAAAATGAATGAATAAATTATTTCACGATGTCAGGTCTATTAATAGTTGCCATATGCACTACTAGTTAGACAAGGAGAGGGATCTCAAAGTTTATGGAGATCACCTCCGAAGCCACTAGGATAAGGCTAGATGCATTCTAGCTAGAGGGCCTAAGTATGTTGGGATTAGGTCAAAGCCTCAAGGAACTTGGAGGCAATGACGTGGGAAGACTTCCATGAGCTCTTCATGGGCAAGTAATTCCTAGCATCTACTCGACATGCAAAAGCTTGGGAGTTCCTAGAGTTGAAACAATTAACAAAGGCGATTAACGAATCACGTGGCTAAGTTCAGATTAGCCAGCAAGCTGACGATTATGTAGCTGAAACATAGCCAAAGTGAGAAAGTTTAAAGATGGTACAGAGTTCTCATCCGAGGGGGCAAATCATGAAGACTCCTCCTACATGTGACATGAGCCCGGATGGTCAGCTATGACCATTGAGAGGGAGGTGGACGATGCATAGAACATCCAGGATGTGGGTATCAAAGATAAGTGAAGGATTTGGACTTAGAGGTGGAAACGAAGAAAGTTATTACCATAGGTTCTCCCAAGGCTAGGTGAACATTGATCGAATATGTTGGGTTGTGAGTTAGAGATCCTCAGGTTCTCTCACTATGAACCTTAGGGTCATGGACATCGGGTTTGATGTCATCCTCGGGATGGACTAGTTGACGGCACAGCGAGTCGTCATTGATTGTGTCGTGGGAGGTTATTGCTTACACCCGGATGGTAATTGTTTTGTATGTTTTAGAGTGCGCGATGCTTTACCCTAAGCCATGCACGACTCTAGACGGCCTGGGCAGTTGATGGGTTGGCTATCAAGCCTTACCCTAGATGACGAGGCTAGATAAGAGTTGAGCCTACCTCGGGTGGTTTGTGAGTACAAGGATGTTTTTCCAGATGAAATATCAAGACTACCTTCGTATAGGAATGTAGACTTCACCATTGAGTTACACCCTGATATATCGCCTATTTCTCCAACTCCGCATAGAATGGTGCTTGCTGAGGTGCAAGAACTCAAGGTCTAATTGCAGGAATTGTTAGATAGGGGTTTTATTATACCAAGCACTTCACCTTGGGGTGCTCCGGTTCTGTTTGCCAAGAAGAAGGACAAGACTCCTCGGCTGTGTATAGATTATCGACAGTTAAATAGGGCTACTATCAAAAATAGGTACCCTTTACCAAGGATTCATGATTTATTTGATCAATTGAGAAGGGCACGGGTCTACTCTAAGATAGATCTCCACATCAATTATCATCAATTGAGAGTTAGGGAGGAAGACATCCCTAAGACAACGTTCACGACGTGGCCTGGCACGATTGCATAGTGATCCCTGTTTGATTCATGTGAATGCTCAACGACATTCATGGATCCTATGCATAGAATTGTTCCTTCTCTACCTAGATTGGTTCGTTGTGGTTTCGTGGATGACATACAATCTACTCAATAATTATGGGAGGGATCATGAGGATAACCAGTTGTTATCAGGCTAGTGAGAGAACATTGGTTGTATCCAAATTCGGCAAGTGTGAGTTTTGGCACTAAGGTGCGATTCTTGGGATATGTTATTAGTGGAAACCGGGTGTATCTGTTTTGAAGAAGGTTGACGATTCATAGATTGGAGGGGCGGACAGTCACATTATTTCTGGGTTTGGCGGGGTACTGGGGTTCATTAAGAACTTCTCTAGTTGCTACATGTGATATTGACCGGAAGGAGGTCAAGTTTTAGTGGAATGACCTATGTGAGAAGGCATTCGAATTGAAAAGAGGCTTGCCGGCTCATTATGATGATCGGAGGATAGAATTTCACGAATGTATTTGAGTTCACTCGATGTGGTGGATCTGTTTTGTCTGCGATCCAGAGGGGTTGTGGCTTATGGTTCTCGACAATTAAAGAACCACAAGCAGAGTTACCCCACGCTTGATATGGAGTTGGAGGCCATTGTCTTTGCTTTGAAGATTTGGTGCCACTACCTATACGGTGAGCAATCTAAGGTGTTTTCAGACCAGAAAGTCCCAGTGACTCTGCAACGGGACCTCGGCCTGAGGCGCGTCAGGTGGATGTAGTATGCGGGGATTATGATTTCAAATTTATTACCACTGATAAAGGTAAAATGTGGTGCATTTCGATGCACACTCAGCAAAAGTCTCAAGGAGTGTTGGCTAGTGTGGTTTTCCGGGAGTGGTAGATGCTTGAAAGCGTAAGGATGATTGGTCTTATGTATGAAAAATGGTGACCTCGGGGTACCTTAGGGAGTTTAGCGGCTACGGTTTCCCTATTGAGCATAGTGATTGAGTCCCAAAGATAGGATAGAAAGATATTGTCTATCAGGGACCGGGTACAGGCTGGTATAGGTGACAAAGTTTGAAAGTTTTAATAATAATTTTGGAGACTATCTCGGCAGGCGATCCTGCTTTTGAGAGGTCTTTGGCAGGAAACTGACTACGGCTCGAGGCTACTGTTTGCAAATAAGATTTCCTTAACTTTCTTTTTAGTTGGTAATTATTTTTTGTAGTTATTTTTTTAATTATTTGTCTTATATATTTATTTAATTTATTGTTGTCTTTCATTAGTCATTTAATTTATAGTATTATTATTTTATTTTCTTATGAGTATATTGTTGCTTTTTGTTTATTTAATTAAATTGGTTGTTGATGTTTTTTTATTGTTTAGTAATTCAATTTATTTTCTCAAAGAAGTACAAACTATCTTACACTTCAAATACAAATTTAGTAAAAGTTTTAAATTTCTATTTCTCTATTTTTTTAAAGAACAAAGAATTACAAATTTCAATTCATTATCAAATTTCTCATTTCTATTTAATTTTCAATTTTAAAATTCAAGTCATAAATCCCAAATTTCAAATTTTGAAGTTCAAATTGCAAGTTCTAATTAATTTTTCAAGTTTCCAATTTATAAAATCAAGTACCCTAATTTCAAAATTCAACTCCCCCAATTTATAATTTCAAATTTTCAAGTTTCCAATTCCCAATTTCAAAATTCAAGTCCCTCAATTTCCAATTTCAATTTTCCAAGTTTCTAATTTAAAATTCAAGTCTCCCAATTTCCAATTTGAATTTCAAAATTAAAAATTCTCAATTTCAAAATTCAAAATTCAAGTGCCCTAATTTAAAAATTCAAGTCTCCCAATTTCTAATTTCTAAGTTCCAAATTGCAAATTTCCAAATCTTAAATTTATAAAATTCAAGTTCTTAATTTAAAAATCCAATTTCCAAAATCCCAATTATAAATTCTCAAACTCCAAATTCATTTTGAAATTCACAATTTTCAAAATTTCAATTTTAAACCAGTTTTCAAAAATTTCAAACACTTGATTAATTCTACAATTCCAAAAAAATGCAATCTTGTGGAGTCAATTTGTGTAAAAGATAAATGAGTTGGAGTGGGGCCCAACATTTCATTCATCTTTTTAATAAATAGTTTGACATATGATCTGTAACTTAATTTCTAATTGATTTTAAATATTTTGTATTTTATTATTGGACTAACATTGTTTCTAATTGATAGTGCTTAGAGGATATGCCTAAGTCGCATTTTCCTCATCAAGCTTTTGTTTATTTATTTATTACTTATTTGCTATTTGTTTATATATACGTAGTGTTGTTTATGGTAATTATTGTTTTTCTTTGGTATTTATTGATCAATTAGCCAAAAGTCACATTTTCCTTAGTTTGTTTTGTAAAGATCCGACTTTAGGTGCTTTGAGGGATGCTACGGCTTGGTACCGTATCTTCCCCATAAGTAACCTGACCCCTAGACCTAGATTCGATTTTTCCCAGACCTGTCTTTTCTTATTAAAAGTCACATTTAGGTTTTTTCTTTCTTATTTTGTTTTCCATTTTAAAATAAAACAATAATAGGTGGCGACTCTAAACCATTTTTTTAAATGGTTTTTCAAAAAAAAAAAAAAGTCTTTTCTTTTTAGTGGGAAACTCATAATAGCCAAAATGGAAATTCCACTGGGGACAATAAGGGTCAAGCTTGAATACAAATTGGGGAAAATGCTTCTTTTGATTAATTGATTGATAGATACCTCTGTTTGTGCTTTTTGTTTACTGGATTGTTGGTAGCATATTGAGAGTTTTTTTGTTAGTTGATTGTATCTTTCATATGTTTAATTGTTCTATCATTAGTATTGATTGGTTGACTTCATTGGTTTATTTGTTTAGTCATCTTGTTATGTTACTTGCTTCTTGTGATATTCCCATTTTGTTCATATTGACACATTATTTTATCATTGTTGTATATTCCACTTGTTTTGGTGTGTTGATTGCTTTGTTTAACTATTCTCATAGCATGTCAACTTCCTCCCTCTATATGATATTTTATCCTATTCCTGACATGTATAATCTTATTGTTGCATACTTCTTATTGTATATTGTTGAATATATTGGTTGATATTTTATCATTAGAGCATGTTGATTCTTGTTGTGTGATTACTCTTCTCATCCTTACATATGTACAATCTGATTGATTGCTTATCTCATTTTCCTTGACATGTTGATTTTCTCTATTTTATATTCATCTTATTCACCGCTTTTAGCATGTTGTCTTTGTTATATATTCACCTTGCTCATCTTATACTCCTACTTAGATTGTGTGTAGATATAAATCATAGACTTGTGTTTTTCATGACTGCCTTTCTCTTGCTTGATTGCTTGTCATGTGTCTATGTGGGACACACATGTATCCCCGTATCTCTGAATCCCTAGTCTCGGTCGACTCTATTTCTCTTTATTGTGTTTGGTTGGAGACTTGTTGCTCCTTGCTTACCTTTCGACTGAGCTAGTGACTAGGAGTAAGGTCTAGCGATGGACTATATCTATGATTAGGAGCATTCTGGAGGTGGCCGACATGTTGAAGCTGATGAGTTCAATCTTTGAAGACTTATATAGCCCAAAGCTAGATTTCAGGATACTTATGTGACTAGTGTGCTTTCTTTATGCTTAGATTGCTAGGTTTTTTGGATGCACCCACACCTCATTGTCTCATTGTGCACCTTAGATCGTCTTTGAGTGTTTGAGATTTGTGAGCTCACGTCACTCAGTTTGAGAGCCTTTGCAAGTAGGACCAATCACCTCGATCCTCTATTTTCTAGAGCCACCTTTACCATATAGATTGAGCTTAGATATCTTTTTAGGGTTCCTTATCCTACACGTGGATGTATTTGAGAGCCTTTAGGGCCACTTTAGTCACAATTGGGTTCAGTTTCTCCCTTTGGTCTCCTCTCTGGTGTTCAGAGATTGTTTCGAGATTCGAGTTTTAGTTGGATTCTCCTTTGTATTGCTGTGTTAGGTCTCCTTCCTTTCACTTATTGAGTTTAGAGAACCTTTACCATGGGACTTTTATCAGTCTTGTTTTCTTGAGCTAGAATTTATACTTAGTTTGTTGTCACTTAATGCTTGATACCTTGGGATATGCTCACCGATCACTTATATTTACACCTCACACCTATCATGGGCCTAGTACCCTATTTCTTATTGGACACTTGATTCAATTTTGAACCTAATGCCCATTATTTTATATGGAAAGGTGAAAGACACGTTTTCACATTCATCTTTTTTTTTGTGGACACATTTGCCTTGATCACCTTATCATTTTTTTCATATGAGGTTGGGATTGAAAATTGAATCGGACTTACAACTATAGATGGAGTATTGATCTCATGATAGTTTTGTTCAGCACCTGTTTCATCCTTGATTATTGATGTGAATTCTCTAGTCATGTTTGTGTCCATTTTACAATGGACTCATTTATGACTTTAGAGTTCCTATCGTACATTTGGTTTCTGATTGCGATTATAAGATCATTTATCATGTGTTATGTTGTGGTTTTGACTCGAGACTTCTTCACTTACACATTGTGATCACTTAGGCCCCTCGTTTAGGGATTTTAGCTATTGACTTTTTATCAGAGACTTGACTTTGGAGTTGGAGATTAAGACTCATCCTACATGTTTATTAGAGTAGCATCTTGTACATACCTGTTTTCTCACCCTAACATTTCTTTTAAACTCGATGACCTATCCATTGTGAGTCTTATACAATGACCCCTCCACGCCTTTACACTGATATACATCTTTCCCTCCATATACCCAAGTCTTATACATCCCTTCCTTGATATGACGGAATGCGGGTTTGAGATGGTGGATGCGTAGAAGTTCTAATTCTTGAGATGTGACTATGTGATGAGAGAGAAGTTTCATTACTTGATGGGATCACTTATCATTATACAATTGAGAGGCTAAGACATGTTTGGAACTTACATAGGACTCCAAGAGTTTTATTTGGCTGTGGGGGTTTGTTTATAGGGTTTGATGACAAGTGGCTTGTATTGAGAGAGCGGTTTTGTTCATTTAATGAGATTTTTATGGCTATGTTCATGATTGACATAGGTGAGGTTCTTATAGAGCATATGACATGAGCTTTCACATGGTTTTGGAGGATTTCACATTACTACATTAGATGTATGTTGATCTTTAGTTTTGACCATGTGTAATCTTAACAACATGATGTATTGATGTTGTGGTCAAAGGATGGGTGGCCATTATTTCATGATGATTTTCCTTATCCCCCACATATATAAAGTTACCCATTGCTAGCCCTTTGAGCCTCACATGGATGTTATAGCCTTTTCTTTCATCACCTCACTTATCTTTTACACTGGGTTAGGGACTCTATGATGCATGCATGCTTTGATTGAAGATCTCATGAGTTATAGACATGATAGACGAGTTATGATCCGTTTTATCCTCCTTTATCATGATCTTTCCATTTTGACATCATCATCATCATTCCACTCATATCACATGTCACCATTAGTGTCTTATACCCATATCCTTTATATGTTATTTCATGTATGACCCTACCTTTACTTCCTTTTTTATGATGGTTTTCCATGTGTCTTTGTATGGAGGACAATCCCATCTTTTCCTTATTCCACCCCTTGGGCAGTAATCTGAATATCTTGGTTTTGAGAGGTTATTTTGTTAGTGAAGATTCCTGATTATATCAGTATGTGAGGTGATTTCATCTGTCTGGTTGTGTATTATATATTAGTTATCATTGATTCAAGTATGTCTAAAAAAAAGGAAAAAATGAAAAAGAAAAAAATTAGAAAAAAACTTCATTTATGTATTATATTGTATCATTACCCATTAGGCATGTGTATGGACGTGACACCCTATTCCATTGAGTATATATGATGGTCAGAGTTGGTATGTGAGCTCTCCTTTAAGTCAGATAGTGCAACATTTGAGAGTGACTTGTGACATTCTCATTTTAGGATATCTGGGTTCTTGTCTATCCATTTCACCATCCATTTTAGATGTGACTTCCCTCCATGCTATGATGTGAGGTAACTATCACCTACTCTCACCTTTGTGTCTTTCTTATAGACCTTCATTTCCTTACCTTTATGGATTTGACAATATCTCATTTCCTCTTTTCCCTTCCTGCCTCACTTGATACCCAAGCATAGTCTCATTATTCACTTATCAAGTCTACTAATCCTATTGACATGAGATACTTCAATACCCACCATTTAGTGTTTTCACACAACGTACTTAGGTTCCTGATTCATGAGGTGTCTATACATTGCATTACATGCATAAGGGGTTTAGGGATTTATCTCATTAGGATTATTGAGCTAGTTTCCCTTCATTTTGTTTACCTTATCACATGAGCCTACATTACAGTCCGAAATTTTTTTGACTACATTTATAAATATTGTTTTCTATTGATTATAAAATAATCTGTAATTTAAAATTGATTTTTGTCCAAATCATTACAAGTGCGCAGGTCATACAAGTAATAAAGTGGATTTAAAGTCCATATATCATTCCCACGAGTATTAATTGAAAATCTAAAGATCAACTACCCATCCTACTCAAGATAGTCACTCTTTGAACAATTGTTTTGATAAAATTTGTAAACTAATTGAAAAAACTATAAGCAAATTACTTTTTTTTTAGTTTTCTCCACTTTAAAAGAAATTAAAAATAAATGAATCAGAGATCTCACTAATTTGAAACAACCTTGAGAAATGAACCAATGCTCAAATCGTCAATTTTCAATAGTTTAAAAAACAAGTTAATTATGGGTTTGAAATCTGGACATGTCCAAGAAAAGAATAGTATAGCCTTGGAAACCTCTTGACACTACACATTTCACTAATCAAATTACCATATTCCTAAGTCAGGTCAATGGATTTAAGTAGCTACTTCTGATGTGAACCTCTAGAAGATCTGGTTGTTTTTCCTTTCAGGTACTTCACAACCATTTTTGAGGACTAGAAATTGCTTCTCCCTATAGACAGGATAATACAAGCCTTTCCTAATTCAATTGATACCTCAATCCATAATTCATTAGAGTACTCTTTCTCCTCAATTAGAATCTAAGCTAACACGGGATCAAGATTATTCTACTGAATTGAGATGAAACCTCTAAGGGTGAAATATGATGTCTCACCAAATTGTCCTAACACAAGTAGAAACAATTATGGTGAAACATCAAAATTACACTTAAAGTTCATTAATTCAGTTTAATATCAATGAGATATACCCTCAAGTGACTGCTCTTTGCTCTCAAGTAGTCCATCTCTGTGTCACTCAGAGGGATCCTAGAAATCATAACAAGGACACAACTCCTTCTGGGTATAGACCATTCATTATTGAGAACAACTCAAACCAAAGTGAAACATTATCAATTAGATCTACTGATTTTCATACCCACAACTATTAGAAATTGCGCCTGGGGTGGAGTATTCAAACATCAAATTCCTTCTGAAATCGAATGAATTCTAGAATATTTCCATATTTCACTCAAATTTAGACATAATTGAAAACTAAATAAACATTGTCACGAGCTCACAGTTCGCATCGGATCAATTACCGATTTAAAAAATAATAATAATAAAAATAAGAAATATATATAAGGCTTTGAGTACTCTCAGTGCTCAGGTTTTCTCGAAGTTGGGCTAAAGTTGCATATACATTACCCTAGAGCTCTGTTATAGGCCACTGGAAGTAGGCCGAATTTAAGGCTAATTTGTGGATTTCCATGCGAAATTTGATTAGTGTCTTTGTCAAGACTGTTGTTAGTGCAGTATCGGCGACATTCTGACTTGACATGTGTGTCTTCTGGCTTTGTTGTAGCTTTGTCGCAACATTCTGTCATGTCTTAAATGTCTGTTTTTCGTCAAGTTTGTTGCAACAAAGTTTATGAATGTCGCGACATAAGTGCAGTTTCTTATGCCTTCATCCTTGTTGTGAGTTTGTCGCAACATTCCTTCCTTGTATTCAACTTGAGTCATTATCGTGACAAAGTTTTGAAATGTCGCGACATAATTTCCATACCTTGTAGTATTAGCCTCTGAATTGTACATCGTAACATAGTTTTGAAATGTCATGACATATTTCATGCCTTGATTGTTTCACTCTCTGAAATGTTTGTCACAACATCAAATCTTTATTGTGACAAACTCAATCATGACTTGTCTTCGTTATCTACCAGCTTCTGTCGAGACTAACTTAGCATGTATCAACATAATTTCTTCCTTATGTAATTCTTTATGTCACGATAATCAGTTTATATGTCGCGACATTGTTTTAGTGTGTCTTCATTGATTTCTCTCTTCATTTGTCATGACAGATTTTTAAATGTCATGACAAAGTTTTCTACCATTTGCCCTATTCTTTGTCGCAATACAATAATCAAATGTTGCGACATTCTTCTAACCTTTCATCCTCAATTTTGTTGTGATATTCCATGTCACAACATAATTCTAGTGCTTTTTCAGGAGCTCTTCTCATGTAATGTCACGACAATACATCTGCTTTTAGACTTCCATTATGTTGTGACATTCATTTCTGTGTTGTAACATTTTTCTTGTATTTCTTCTCCTTATTGTGTAACAGAATTGTGAAATGTCACAACAATCTTTCGACTGTCATCTTGCACTCCACTTGGTCTTTGTTACGAGACAATTCTGCTTGTTGCACAAACTTCTACAAGTTTCCTTGGGGTTTTTTTCATGACATTGTAAAATTATGTCGCGATATCTTCATTTTCCTGCTTTAGCCCTTTTTTTGCTGCTTTTTCCACTCTTTTTGCTTATTTTGCATTTAAAACCCTACAAAACATAAATCTGGGTGAATATTCCATAATTCATTATTGAATTGGACCTTAAACTCTCAAATATGCATGAAAAATGGGCTTAAAAATGGATGAGTTTTGGACTCATCAAACTCCTCCAAACTTAAAGTTTTGCTTATCCCCAAACAAAGAAAAGAAAATTTTGTTTGTCTTCAAACAATTCAGATTTTATTTTTAAGGACATTTTTCTATTATGCACTAGACATTTTTTTCCTTAGTATCCACAAATCAGTCTAAATACAAGATAGATGTGATATCATCTTTGAACAAGTTTCAAATCAAGAATGAAGAAGATTTTCAATTAAGTTCGCTAAATAAACAAATAATTCATATAATGTAAACAATTTAATCATCACCCTGGATCAGTGAGTGTGTGATGGTCTTTCCTCTTTTTCAATTTAGCAAATAGTTAATCTTCTAAGATACTATTCGAGATGTGAATTTGTCACGATTTTCCCAAAGTCCCACATAGGCTTGTTAATTCATATTATTCTTCGTGTCACGAGATACAACCTTCAAGATCATTTAGGTATTTTAGGCTTGTAATGTGTGGCTTGGGCACTTGGGTGGATAAATGGATATTTTAGGTTCAAGTTTACCAAGATTGCACATACAACTCAATATCTTTGCATTCACTCTTCATCCTTCCACTTTCTACTATTATAAACTTTCAAATACCCCTAAACTTGGTTTGGTGCTTCATTTTGTATACTCTCCATTATGGTAGTTCTTTTGAACACCTTCATAATTCAAATACAGTTCTTTAAACTAGAGATTTTTCATTTAACTTTTCACTTTAAGGTTTATTGGACTGGTGCAATGTTTTGCCTTTTTAAGCTTTCTACCACCCTTAGAGAGCTTTGGGTTAGCAGCTCCCATACTAGTTGGCATTAGGGTACTAGGTGTTGAAACACCCCTAAGAACTTAATGGCTCAAGGGAGGAAGGCTACAAGACAAAAGTCATTCCACCTGCTACTTGATATTTCCACAACTTCTTTTGTTCATTTCTTTTATTTTTCTTTATCTCAATGTTTTTCTGCCTTTATAATCTATCCTTCTTCACATTATCAAATTCTTACTCCCCAAAACTTGCTCCTTGTCTACTTCTTTTGCACTTATACATGCAATTTGGCAAACTACAGGGTATTTTCTGCAGGATTAGATTTGAGAAGGGATTTAGGTTTTTCATTTGCTTGTTGATGATGAGATTGGAATTAGGCTCAAATAAGGAACTATGGTGTATGCATAAGCATATTACATGGCTGAAAGGTTCAAACTTCCAAAAATGGCCTATATCATTTCTTGTTAGTTGTGTTGCCTAGGATTTCTCCTTGAATAGTAATTTAACAAGTTCTAGGACTTTTGGGGAGACTAAACTTGTGAATGATCTCATAAGATTTCCCTAATCTTAGCACAATTAGTTTCAAAGGTATTTTTGACTATGTGCATGTTTTTCAAGGTTCATAATAAATAAACTGTTTACAAAAAAAGAATTAAGAGTTTTATTTTGTTCAATTATTTGTTTGAATCTTCCTGAGTCTTAAGGTTCAACTTATTTATTTATTAAATCACAACTTCCATTTTTCAGTTAAGTTCATCCTACCCCAATTCCATTTGTCAGTTTTTTGTTTGGTTTCTAAACATGCTACTGTGCTATTGTATAACTTAAAAACTCATGTTGATTAACCTTTCATTTCATCATCAACAATCATAGCACAAATAGCTTGGCACAATTATATCAATTCAACCAAACAAGCAAATTCTCAATACTCATTATTCATATTGCTCAAATTTTCAAACAAGATGCAGTTGAACAAATTTACCAAAGACACTTCATTGAACTCATAAGATGGTTACAAGAATTTTTCTGATCATACAAACAAATAAGAGGGATTCAATTTTTCTTTGTTTCTTTTAGAAATTTTCTTGGAGACTTTGCCTTTTGTGATTGCTACCCCTTATATTTTTCAGGCTTCTTAGGGTTAGTAAAAGGTATGGAGGGACCTTTGTAACGCCCCGGAGTCAGAAGTGTATAGTACGTATATATTTGTGAGGCGCATGTATTACACCAAGTGCCATTGTAGTATTTTGAGAGTTGTTGTTCAGGATGAAATGGTGAAATCATAAATTTATGAACCCGGAATTTGTATTAGAACAAGGGTAAAGTTGTAATTGGCCAAAATGGGACATAAATGTCATAAGCAGAGAAGATAGTATGCCAAAATAGAAATAACAAGGGTTGATGTGCAAATATTAAAGTGATTAAGGACTTAATTGCAATTAGGGGAAACATGAGACTATAAATAGAGGTGAGACAAACCAAAATTCATTTTGGTCTCATTTTTTTGGCTAGGGCTTAACGGTTGGAGGAGAAAAGTGAGAAGAAGAGAGGAAGAAAAGGAAGAAGGGGAAGAAGAAGAAGGAGAAGAACAAAGGTATGTTTTCTTGTATGGAATCAAGTGTATTTTGGATTTCTAGGATTTTCCATGGAGATTAGTTGCTCCTTGTTCTAGGGTTTTGTGGAGAGATCAGATTAACCCTAGAATTCTTGAAGTTTTGTGGGGAAAAAACCCTAATTGGTATAGAATAAACATGGAATCCATCATAATTTTATGGTTTTATATGGATTGGTGGACTATAGTAAGAGTTCTTGGATTTTCACCTAGGGTTTAGTTGAAGTTCCAAACCACCAATTCAAGTGTTGTGGAGTTGTTTTGGATGGACTTCGTATTTGGGTTTTTTGAGGTATTATGGAATGGAAGTTGTATGAAGAAGGGTGGTACGAAAAGATGCAAATCGGCAAGTGCAGGCAAAACCATGAGGTAGTCTGGGGTACCACCCAATAGAACCCATTTGGTACCCGTACTAAGATAAGTGGTACCGGTACCATCATATAGAATGCGTTTGGTATCTGTACCAAACATAGTGGTACCGGTACCACAGTGTCCAAATGCCAGATTTTGGTAATTTCGCATAGTTAAGCTTAAATTCACACATCAATATATAGGAACCTTACTAAATGATTAAGAGAGGTTCAAAGAAGATTGGAACTCAATGAAAAACATAGCGTACCTCGCCGCCGAGGCGAAGCGTATTCATTGAGTGTGACTAAGTGCTATAAAGTACGTTAAGTTTACGTTATATGTAGGCGATTAATGTGTTCGTCGTATTCGTTTGAGAGTGTAGGATAAAAGCAAAGGCGGGAAAGTTGTGGAGTCGTGCTCAAGTTTAGTAAGCAAAAATGTGAGTGTTCTAAACCTAATTTTTCAAATACTAGTGTATTATTATTATAAACTGTTTTACACTGGTATTTAATGGTTTTGATTGTAAACCATATTTGAAAAGTAAGCAATGAGTTTAGCAAGCAAGAAAATGGTTTTGATTTTAAACCATATTTGAAAAGCAAACAAGTAATGGTTTTGATTTATTCAACCACACTTTTAAAAAGCAAGCGATAGGTTTAGTAATGGCTTGATGGTTTTAGTTGTAAAGCATATTTGAAGAACAAACGGCGAAAGATTGACACCGAGAAAAGCAGACTGCCAATCCTAGTCTTAAGCAAGCATCTTAGGTCAAAGGTATTCGGAATGCGTGCCTGGTGGTGTTGAGATATCATTCATGCATTTTAGATTTGCACGGTCGGCAAACTTAGTTTCATGCATCATGGCATTTAAAAGGTGAAGTGGCGTCTTGGAGTATATAGGGTTAGAGCGCAATAAATTATGGTGGCCGGAACCAAGGTCAATTCCACCATATTTATCGGAAAAAAGGGAATGGAGCCAAGGCACTTCCACCTGGATTGATGTGGACCTAGGTCCTTCCAGGCACGGTCGATGCCAGAGGCTCGCAGAGTGGCCAGCAAGATCGGCCGAGCAGAAAGGCCTCGGTGGTTGATGATTTATAAGCACTTTTCATACGGTTTGAAATCGACCAACGGTGCAGTTGAGCCCGAGGCTCCCGGAGTGTTTATTTAAAAACAAGCGGTTGAGCCTAAGGCTCCGGTTTTATTTAAAACAACGGTTGAGCCAGGCTCTATTAGTTTATTTAAAGCGGCTTAGTTAAGCGAGGCTCAGTTTTATTTTAAAGCAAACGGTTGAGCCCAAGCTCCCATTTTTATTTTAAACCAAGTGGTTGAGCCCAGGCTCCCGTGTTTATTTTAAAGCAAGCGGTTGAGCCAGGCTCAGTGTTTATAAAGTTTATAAACTTTTAAAGCAAGAGATTTAAGAAAAGTTTTAGAAACTTTTAAAGCAAGAGGTTTATAAAAAGTTTTTATAAACTTTTAAAGAAAAGCAAAGCAAGCAAGCAAGAGGTTTATGAAAAGTTTTATAAGCTTTTAAAGAAAAGCAAAGTAAAGCAAGCAAGCAAGTATGAAAAGTTTTAGAAACTTTTAAGCGAGCTTAAATGAAAGTAAGCAAGCGAGGCTTACGGAAAATATCTTGTAAAGAGTTTTACAGTTTGAGATGTTTTAGAAAGAAACATTTTGTAAAGCATACACTCCATGAGCTCATTTAGCTCATTATTTTCTGTTTAAAACTATTTTCAGTCTGAGGCACTCCGGATCTTGGCAGTTAGGATTCTCCTGACTTTTGTATCAGTGTTGTTATCAATAATCTTTTGTAAGAAAATACTTTGAATTTGTATAGTGGAGTATATGTATGTACATAGTGTAGTTTTGTGAAAATGTGTTGAGCCTGAGGCTCTTTTGAAAGAAAGTTGTTGGGTTCCATATTTGGAAAAGTGTAAATTGTGTTTACAGGATTTGGAATATGCCCTTTATGCAACTGATATGCTGTCGAGATTTTACAAAATCATAAGTTGAGAAAAGGAAAAATTTTTAGACGAGTATTCAGCAAGCAACACGGCTTCGCTTCACAGGAACTTCTAGTCGTTAGAGGTAACAGCTGGGGATTTCTGTGGAGTGGTCGGCACACCTGCCACTAGTAGGGGTTGGGGGTGTGTCAACGTGGTGTCGGAGCGAGGTATCACGATGGGAGTGGAAGCGAGGGAGATATGATACCATGTCGAGAATGTTGTATCGAGCATAAGTTGATATAACCTAAGGCAGGAGAGTGATCCCTAACCGAGTTGGTAATGGCGGGGTCTTAGGAAACCTATGTTATTAAGCATCGTAGTTTTCGTATACACAATTTACACTACTGGAAACCAAGCATTTTCGAATTCAAAGTACATACATATCAAGTGATTCAAAGTATTAAATGGTTGAATTTACGGCAAAATACGACACTATGTCGGGAAAGAGAGGACATAAGTCGTCTTAGGAGGTCATTGGTTTCAGCGTCTGCTTGTGCACGAGAGAGATGAGCACGTAGTTGGTTCCTCACAGCCTCTATGAATCAACCTCACAGCGCCCAGGTCGAGGCTGGACCATCGGAGCCACGAGGAGGCTCAAGTGCGAGATTGTTTACGGCGGAAGCGGGTGGCCTGGTGCTCGGATAGTGGCAATGACGACCAGCGTCGGCGATCTGACCTCCACACGCCACCCTAGAGAGGTTCACGGAAGAACCTAAGAGATCGATAGAGAAATCCTGGTAGGCGCCCGAAGCCATGTAATGACGATGGCGATCGAGGAAGCGGCTAGTTATGGTTAGATAAATTAAACAAGGTTTACGGAGTTATGGGCTGCACGGATGAGTAGAGAGTCTTGTTTTCTAGTTTTTTGATGGAAGACAGGGCTAAGGATTGGTGGGATGCCGTGGATAGGAGGTATCCTGATGGCATATCATGGGACCAATTTTAACAAGAGTTCACTGATAGATTCTTTCTCGAAAGTACAGGATTCCAAAAATTGAGAGTTCTTGATTAGAACAAAGAACATCGATATCGAGTATGAGAAGAAGTTCTTAGAACTGGTCAGATTGGTTCCATATATTCAGGCTAATGAAGTCTTGAAGTGCAAAAGATTTTTGGTAGGATTGCAGCACTAGATCAGAGTGCATTTGTCTGTGGTTCCTCATAATAGATTTGGGGACTTAGTTGAGAGGCCGCTCGAGTTGAAGCAGTATACGGTATGTCAGTGGCGGGAAAGTAAGAGAGTCACCGGGCACTTCCAGCGAGCCACGAGTCGATGCGATGGGAAGAAGCAAGGGTAGAGGTTATAGAGGCGGTGTAGGTCGGAGACTATCTCTCAGTCGGGGGGATCGGTGGGGCCCCCCAGTTGCTAGTAGTGGCACTCAAAATATTCCTCCCGTCTGTCATATGTGTCAGAGACGACACCATGGGGAGTGTAGGAGATATAGTATAAGGTGTTTTCCACTGTGGCCAGGAAGACCATTTCATTAGAGAGTGCCCTCAGTTGATTGGTGAGACATCGGTAACGGCTGGCTACCCAGCGAGACCAGGCATAAGTCCTTCGGGGAGAGGTTTCCCAGTGGGACAGCGGCGCACGGGGCGGTCGTGGTAGAGCCCCGGAGGAAGTAGTGCCCCCGGGGATGCGAGACAAGGCCCACACTCGAGGGCGAGTTTACATGTGACTCGGCAAGATGCGGATCATCTCAGGATGTAGTCGCTAGTATTATTTCTATCCTTGATTATGATGCGTATACATTAGTGGACCCGGGAGCCGGCCATTCATTTGCATCCTAAGCCTTTCTTCGTCGTTTTCAGATAGAACCCAGGCCATTAGAGGGTTGTATGAGTTTTCCCCTTCCCAGGTACTGGAGATAGTTATTCTTAGACAGAGTAGTCAGAGATAGTAGAGTTCTGATTGGGGGACAGGAGTTCCCAGTGGATCTTGTAGCTTTAGATATGAGGGACTTTGATGTGGTTCTCGGCATGGATTGGCTATCTCGCCATAGAGCCACATTAGATTGTTATAAAAAGGAAGTAAAGTTCCGTAGACCAGGGAAAATGGAGGTAAAGTTCAGGGGAATATGCAGAGAGTTATCTTCCAATATGATCTCCACCATGGCAGCGCAGAGAATGCTACGTAAGGGTTGTCAGGGTTATCTGGCTTATGTGGTAGAGACAGGGAAGGAGGGGACTATGGTGGATGAGATTCCAGTTGTTAGAGAGTTCCCTGATTTGTTCCCATATGATATTGCAAGATTACCCCCAAAAAGAGAGGTGGAGTTCATAATTGATTTGATCCCAGGGACTGAGCCCATTTCCATTCCTCCTTATAGGATGGCTCCTACTTGAGTTAGAGGGGAGCTTAAGGCTGATTAGAAGAATTGTTGAGTAAGAGATTTGTTCGTAGGCATATCCCGAGGAGCTCAGTTCTCTTCGTGAAAAAGAAAGATGGAGTTTGCGAGTTTATTGTATAGATTACATGAAGTGAATAGAGTTACCATCCGTGATAGGTATCCCACTCTTTAGGATCGATGAGTTGTTTGATCAGCTCGAGGGGTCCTCAGTATACTCAGAGATAGACTTGGTTGAGGTATCATCAGTTGAGGGTGCGGGAGAGTGAAGTGCCCTTGAATTTGTATTCGGGACAACGCTCTGAGCATTATGGAGTTTACGGTGATGCCATTTGGCTTGACTAATGCTCCGGCAGTGTTTATGGATTTGATGAACCGGGTATTCAGTGCGCGTATTTGGATAGGTTCATCATAGTTTTTATCGATGATATCCTAGTGTATTGGGTAGTTCATAGGAACATTGAGCACTAAAGTTGTGTTAAGACTATGGGAGGCGTGGTTATATGCGAGTTAAGCAGAGGTGCGGTTTGGCGGGGACAGGTGGAATTCTTAGGTCATGATCCTCGATTGAGGGGTGAGTGGATCCCGGAAAATAGAAGTGGTAAAATTGGAAGCGCGAAGAATGTGTCGAGGAGGTCGAAGCTTCCTTGGTTTTAGCCGGAGTATTACGGGAAGTTCATTAAGGGTTCTCGGGATAAGCGGCCCACTAACAGTGACGAGGAAAATTGTCAGAGTGATTGGGTGGATGCACGCCCGATAGAGTTTCGAAGAGTTGAAGGTAGATTAACCCGACCGGTTCACAGCTTGCCTAATGGGAGAGATGGGTTTGTGGTTATGGTGATGCTTCCACGTGAGGCCTTGGTTGTGTTTGATGCGAGAATGATGGGGTGATTGCATATGCCTCAGACGGCTAAAGAAGCGCCAGGAGAATTACCTACACACGACTTAGAGCTCGCGGCGATCGTGTTTGCCCTGAAATATGGAGACATTACTTATATAGACATAGGATAACACATGTCATAAGAGTCTTCAATATATTTTCACCCGAAGGAGTTAAACTACGAGGCAAGAAGATGGCTTGGTTGATTGGGACTACGACGTATGCTATTGAGTACCATCGAAGGCTAATGTAAATGGCGAGATGCCTTGAGTAGCGGCCGGAGAGTTCTTTGTCTCACATGAGATCAGTTATCTTCCTTATTGGTGGATCTAAGAGCTTTAGGGGTGATATTTGGGCTAAGGATTCGAGAGCCTTATGTGGCCACATTTCATGTTAGACCTCTCCTGGTGGATCCAGTTAAGCGGGGCGGTTAGGATCCCTGGATGATTAAGTTTAAGGAAGAGATAAAGGAAAGAAAGCATAGTTTCAAATTAGAGATGATGGCATGATAGTGAAAGGGCCCAGTGTGTGTGCGGAGTATGGCGAGTTGAAGAGAAACATTATGGAAGAGCACATTCATGCAGCATGCTATGCATCCGAGGTAGTACCAAGATGCTCTGAAGACATTAAAAAACATTGCGGTGGAATGGGATGAAGAAAGAGATAGCAAGTTTCGTGCTCTGGGTGCTTTTGTGTTTTTGTCGTGGTGAATACGAGGAGCATCGGGCCGTGGGAAGATCTGGGTTACTCCCTTTATTCGGTATGGAAATTGGAGAGAAGATCAACATGGATTTTGCCGGTCTTGCGGACTCGAGAGACAACATGATGTTATATGGGTGATAGTTGATCGATTGCGAAGTCTGCTCATTTTCTGCCAGTTAATGTTGAGGATTCTCTAGAAAAGTTGGTCTAGTTGTATGTGGATGAGATAGTGAGACTTCATGGGGTTCCAGTTTCGATAGTTTCATATCGAGACCCCGGAGTTCACATCGGGTTTGGCACAGTTTGCGAAGCGACTTTAGGTGCTCACACATTTCGGCCACGGCATTTCTCCCTCGGACGGATGGCCAGTCAAAAGAAGGACTATTCGGGCGTTAAGAGGATATCGAGAGCTTGTGTGATGGAATTTAAGGGAAGTTGGGATACTCATTTGGCATAATGGGTGCTCTGACCAACAGTATCGAAGCCGATTATAAAGATGGCTCCATTTGAGGCACTTTATGGCAGGAAATGTAGGACTCCAGTGTGCTGGGATGAGGTTGGTGAGAGAGACTAGTAATTTTTGAACTGAGTGCGGGATCACTTCGAGGAGAAGTGAAAGTTGTTCGTGATAACTTGAAAATAGCAAGAGATAGACAAACTTATGCGGACAAGTCGTAGACGCGATTCGAGATAGGTGACCCGGTCTTTTGAAGAAGATTTCCCACACCTGAAATGTCGTTTTGAGATTTGGAAGCGAGGCAAGCTTAGTCAAAGATCTCATACGGACCATATGAAGTTATGAGCAAGGTGAGACATTGGCTTATAAGTTGAAGTTACCCCCAGAGTTATCAAGGATTCATGATACATTCCATGTATCGATGTTAAGGAAGTACATTCCATATCCTTCACATGTGTTGAGAGAGCAGCCAGTGTAGCTAAAGGAGAATCTGACTTATGAGGAAACACCTGTGCAAATTGTGGATCGCGAAGACGAGGTGTTGAAATGGAGTTCCTTTGGTTAGGATTCTATAGAAGAATCGGGAGAGGGAGCGGTTGGACGGAGGCTGGATGCATCATCGGTACCCTGGTGTACTAGAGATAAGTGCCTTCCTTTCCTTTGAATTTAGTTTGTTCATTCGGACGAAATGTTCTAAGGAGAGAGGGAGGATTTGTAATGCCTGTCCAGAAGTGTAGTACATATAGTTGTGGGCGCATATGTGCCTGAGTTCCATTGTAGTATTTTGGGAGTTGTTGTTCAGGATGAAATGGTGAAATCATAAATTTATGAACCCGGAATTTGTATTAGAACAAGGGTAAAGTTGTAATTGGCCAAAATGGGACATAAATGTCATAAGCAAAGAAGATAGTATGCCAAAATAGAAATAACAAGGGTTGATGTGCAAATATTAAAGTGATTAAGGACTTAATTGCAATTAGGGGAAACATGAGACTATAAATAGAGGTGAGACAAACCAAAATTCATTTTGGTCTCATTTTTTTGGCTAGGGCTTCACGGTTGGAGGAGAAAAGGGAGAAGAAGAGAGGAAGAAGAGGAAGAAGAGGAAGAAGAGGAAGAAGAGGAAGAAGAGGAAGGAGAAGAACAAAGGTATGTTTTCTTGTATGGAATCAATTGTATTTTGGATTTCTAGGATTTTCCATGGAGATTAGTTGCTCCTTGTTCTAGGTTTTTGTGGAGAGATCACATTAACCCTAGAATTCTTGAAGTTTTGTGGGAAAAAAACCCTAATTGGTATAGAATAAACATGGAATCCATCATAATTTTATGGTTTTATATGGATTGGTGGACTTTAGTAAGAGTTCTTGGATTTTCACCTAGGGTTTTGTTATATGAAGTTCCAAACCACCAATTCAATTGTTGTGAAGTTGTTTTGGATGGACTTCATATTGGGTTTTTGAGGTATTATGAAATGGAGAAGTTGTATGAAGAGAATTGGTACCAAAAGATGCAAAATCAACAAGTGCAGTACCAAGAACCGCGAGGTGGTACAGTGCCATGATTATTTGGTACCGTGCAAGATAAGTGGTACCAATACCATACGGAGATGTGCTTGGTATGGTACCAAACATAGTGAGTCTTAGGTACCACGGTGTCCAAATACTTGATTTTGGTAATTTCGCATAGTTAAGCTTAAATTCACACATTGATAGTATAGGAACCTTACTAAATGATTAAGAGAGGTTCAAAGAAGATTGGAACTCAATGAAAAACATAGCGTACCTCACAGCCGAGGCGAAGCGTATTCATTGAGTGTGACTAAGTGCTATGAAGTACGTTAAGTTTACGTTATACGTAGGCGATTAATGTGTTCGCCGTATTCGTTTGAGTGTGTAGGCTAAAAGCAAAGGCGGGAAAGTTGTGGAGTCGTGCTCAAGTTTAGTAAGCAAAAATTTGAGTGTTCTAAACCTAATTTTTCAAATACTAGTGTATTATTATTATAAACTATTTTGATTGTAAACCATATTTGAAAAGTAAGCAAAGAGTATAGCAAGCAAGAAAATGGTTTTGATTTTAAACCATATGTGAAAAGCAAACAAGTAATGGTTTTGATTTATTCAACCATACTTTTAAAAAGCAAGCAATGAGTTTTAGTAAGCAAGCAATGGTTTTGAGTTGTAATAACATATTTCAAAGAGCAAGCAAGCGAAAAGATTATTTTCGAAAACAGGCCTAACGAAAATCCCTAGTCTTAAGCAAGCATATCGGTCAGAGGTATTCCGTACGTGCACGGTGGTGTTAGGATATCATTCATGCATTTTAGATTTGCCTGGTCGGCAAACTTGGTTCATGCATCATGGCATTTAAAGGAGGCAGGTGGCGCGTGCGAGGAATTATATAGGGTTAGCGCTAGCTAAATTTATGGTGACGAGACCAGGTCAGACACCATATTTGCCGGAAAAAAGTGGAGATGGAGCCAAGGCTCTTCCACCTAGGTGATGTGGACCGGGTCCTTCCACATGCACCGGTCGTGCCGGCTCCATGTTCACTACAAGTGCGTGACGGGAAAGGCCTCCAGTGGTTGATGATTTATAAGCACTTTTCATACAGTTTTGAAATCAACCACTGGTGCATGGTTGAGCCCAGGCTCCCGTGTTTATTTTAAAGCAAACGGTTGAGCCCAGGCTCCCATTTTTATTTTAAAACAAGCGGTTAAGCCTAGGCTCCTGTGGTTATTTTAAAGCAAACGGTTGAGCCTAGGCTCCCATTTTTATTTGAAATCAAACGGTTGAACCCAGCCTCCCGTTTTTATTTTAAAACAAACGGTTGAGCCCAGGCTCCCGTTTTTATTTTAAAGCATGCGGTTGAGCCCAGGCTCCCGTGTTTATAAAAAGTTTTATAAACTTTTAAAGCAAGAGATTTGAGAAAAGTTTTATAAAGTTTTAAAGCAAGGCAAGGTAAAGCAAGCAAGTAAGAGATTTGAAAAAGTTTTATAAACTTTTAAAGCAATGAAAAGTAAAGCAAACAAGCAAGAGATTTGAGAAAAGTTTTATAAACTTTTAAAGCAAACCAAGGTAAAGCAAGCAAGCAAGAGATTTATGAAAAGTTGTAGAAACTTTTAAAGCAAAGTAAGCAAGCAAGGCTTCTAAAAATATCTGTAAAGAGTTTCTGATTTTGAGATGTTTTCATAAAAGCGAGCATTTTATAAAGCATACACTCAGGCTCGTTTAGCTCATTATTTTCTTGTTTTAAAAACTATTTTCGAGTCACGGGCCTCCCGGACGAAGCGATTAAATTCTCACGACTTTGTATGATGTTGTTATTAATAATCTTTTGTAAGAAAATACTTTGAATTTGTAAAGTGGAAGCATATGTATGTACATAGTGTAGTTGTGAAAATGTGTTGAGCCTGAGGCTCTTTTGAAAGAACATTGCTGGTTGCCATGTTTGGAAAAGTGTAAATCGTTTAAACAGGATTTGGGAATATGTTCTTTATGCAGCTGATATGCTGCTGAGATTTTACCAAATCATAAGTTGGAAAAAGGAAAAATTTTTATATACGAGTTTTCAACAAGCAACACGGCTTCGCTTCATAGAAGTTTCTAGTCGTTAGAGATAAAGGCTAGGGATTTTTGTGTAGTGGCCAGCACACCTACCGCTAGTAGGGGGTGGGGGTGTGTCAATCTGTCACATCCTTAGGTACTATGGTATAAGGTACATAATAAAAAATTTGGATGTTTGGCTGTGGCACTTTCTTCTTGCCTGACACTATTTTCATGGCCCAATCTAAGATGTCTGCATTGCTCTTTACTAGCTCGTGTTGCCTCTTCCCTATTGATTCCAATGAACATCTGTTGTTGATCAGTTCTTGAGTGTTGAGCCTCAAGCTATCCTTGCAATGTTGCAAACTATTTAGCCATCCTACATATCTTGCCTCCAAAGATTTTTTCATGCCACTATCTCTATCTACTAACATTGTGCATAAATTGTGTTCTCGCTTCCCTGATTCTTCCCAGAAAATTTCATCTCTATGTAACGCCCTGAAAATATCCTAGCAGTTTTATAACATGTTTAGGGTATAAAATTAAATAAATTTTATTTTTCCTACGTTTAAATTGCTAAAAACGAAAAATGATAAAAACCTGGAAATTATACAAGAGTCAAATAAATTTGGTAAAAATGTCAAATGAGGACCCAGTCGTAAATGAAGTGTAAATGCCCAAAATGAAAATGTGATAAAGTGTATTGAAAATGAAAATGAAAATGAAGCCTTAAAATGCAAAAATGAGAAAAGAGGGTAGAACTTCCAAGGTATGGGAAGCTGCTGCCACATGCACACACAGCCAAACAAAGGTTTAGTGAAGGATTTCGATTAAAGACCAAATATTTGTCTTTGAGAGGCATTTCTTTGCAATATTTAAAAAGAAGGGAGAGAAAGTGCTGGGGCTTTTTTCAAGTAATGAGAGACAAGGAAGATGAGTGGTCTTTGCTCCATGAAATCAAGGATTAAGGTGAGCAAGAGGAAGAAGGAAGATTGGGAAAGAAGAATTAAAGATTTAAACGTGTAAGAAATCAAACCTCTCAACCCCTTCCTTATTGTGTTCGTTAATGAAAACCCCAAATTGGAACAAAAAGTGTTTTTATTGGTTGTATGTCAGGGGTTGCCTCTAAGTTGTTTTTGGTTGTTTTGATTGGTTGTGATCCTCAAATGAGGAATGTTTGTATAAAGGAAATGTTGGGTTTTTAGGGGAGATGCTATCAAAAATTTCAAAAACTCATGTTTTTGTTTTGGCCATAACTTGGTCATCACTCATCCAAATTGAGTGATTCAAATTTCTGGGTAAACTAGACTTCTAGGAGAACAAATCAACCTAAAATAAGTGTATCCAAATTTGGACCTCATTAGACCCATAAATTTGTCAAAGTGAGGCTCGTTTCTGTCAATTCTCGTTCGCCTGATATAGTTTCTTGATGTTTCGAACGCCAGTATTTAGACATAAGTTGAGTTTCACTCATCCAAAATGAGTGATTCAAAATTATGTATAAACTAAAACTCTAGGAGAACAAATATCCCTGAAATAAGTGTATTCAAATTTGGACCCCATTGGACCTAGAAAATTCATCAAAGTGAGGCTCTATTTTCGGGTCAATTCTAGTTCAGTTCTGATACAGTTTTGGTGTTTCGCATTAGTTTTGGTTTTTAGATGATAAGTTAAGTTTCACTCATCCAAATTGAGTGATTCAAATTTCTGGGTAAACTAGACTTCTAAGAAAATAAATTTCCATGAAATAAGTGTATCCCAATTTGAACCCCATTAGACCTAGAAATTCATCTAAAGAGAGCCCTGTTTTTAGGTAAATTCTGGTTCTGTGTTGAAAATAGGATAGTCCTGGATGTTTAGAACATATCTGGAGCTTCAGTGCTCCGAATTGGATGATTCCAATTTCTAAATAAAATAGATTTATAGAGGAATAATGGACTTGAAGGAAGTTGGGTAAAATATGGCTAATTTGTTCTCATAAAATTTTTACAAGTGAAGGTGTGATGGGTAGAAAACAACCCTAACTAGAAACCTAAATAAGCCAACTGATATTGTTCTCTAATTGTGATGGATTAGGGGTTGGCGATGAGGAAAACTCGAATTTAAGTCAATATTTCGAGGATAGGAATTGAAGTGTGACGAGCTTTGTGGTTCATTCTTTATTCTTCTCTTCTTATTTCAAGTATCAAAATTGTTTACACAATTATTAAAATGATTTTCAATAAAACGACATATTGATTTATTTTAAGTGATTTCAGAAAATTGATTGTGAAATGATTGCCATGAAAAATTGCATGAGTATTGAAATGTGTTATTTGAATATAAATGTATATACCCTATTGTACATTTCTATGACTGATTTTTAATGCTCTTAATAGAATGTTATCCGTCATATTCGAGTTAAGGATAGATTGGTATACCAATAAGGGTCAAACTAGTAGTATTGTGAACGAACGTAATGTAGTGTCTCTACGATCCGTAGCTTAGCGGGATAGTATCAGTAGTGTTCACAAAATGATTTTTAATAACAAGTCAACACTACCGGACCGCATCAGGTTATAAAATCTTTTATACCTATCGCAAATTTCAACAGACCATGCCGATGATTCCGCTTATCCTTCGCACCGAAAAACATCAAGCAAATTCGCTAAGGGCAAATGATAAGAATATTTCAGGAAAAGCATGATTTGAGTTTTGAATGGGTTATTGCATATGAAAGTGCATATTTGGAATGATCAATGTAATTCTGAATGAATGCATATGAAATGAATATATATATATATATATATATATATATATATATATATATATATATATATATATATATATATATATATATATATATATATATATATATATATATTGATAAGAATATTTGTGAAAAGTATGATTTGAGTTTCTTCTTGAATGGGTTGGCTGCATATGAAAGTGCATATTTGGAATGATCACGAATTTTAAATGAATGCATATGAAATCAATATATATATATATATATATATATATATATATATATATATATATATATATATATATATATATATATATATATATTGTATTGCATTATTTATTCAATAAGGTTCAAAAGCATTGCTTAGAAAAGCTCTAATATTTAGAAATATAAATAAAAAGAAGAGAGACTGTGAGTTCACTTAATATAAAGTTAATATAATACTCACTTGTCACTACGTATTATAAACAGTTCAAAAGTAAAATCGTGCAAGAAAGTCATCGGCCAAAAGCCACACGGAGTAAAGTAGTTCATGCATACATGAAACTTATGATCGCTAATACTTTTTGTATTAAAACTATGTTGTGAAAATTGAACTCTGATAAATGTTTGCAAATGTTTTTTGATATTTAACACGGCTTATAATGCCGTAATGTATATAAAGGTGGGAAATGGAGTAAATGGGCATATAATGCCATATTGAATGAAAATGTGTATTGAGAACAAAATGATGGGCTCCCTTTAAGTTAACGTGATATATACGTACATATTTTTCATAAGGATAATTATCCTTTACAAATGAGTATTTGAAATGTGTTTTATTGAGAAAGGGAATTGTATCAGGATTCGTAAAAGAGAGGACCCCATCCTAGATCCGGTTTGTACTCCGGGTCGAATCAGGTACTGTGGCACGAGCTCCTGTCACACTCTAACTCTTAGTTCTTCTCTCAACATTACATCCCTTTCCTCTATCTCCTTCTTCCATTCTTCATCTCTTTGCTTTAGAGTATCTTCCACATTTTGATATCTTCGTTTCAACTCAGCATCCATGTACTCATCTCTCAGTTGTAGTTGGAGTTTCAGCTGTTGGTCTCTTTCTTGTATCCCCTACTCCATTTTCCTCAACATGTCCATGATGTCTAAATTGTTGCTTTGTTGCCTTGAGCTTCTAGCTGGCTTCTAATTGTACTCTCACATTTGGAGATAAATTCCATCCGGGCCTTAGGCTTTTCTACCTTTCTTCTCTTCTTCTGTTAATGCTCAGTACCATAGCCTGTTTAGGATTTTCTACTCTTCTTTCTTCTTCTTCTTCAACCTCTTGCAACTTTTTTTGATCTTGTTTGATGGAGCTCTAGTTATTCCAGTTAATGTTAGAGGGGAAGTTTTAAGACACCTTTCTTCTTCTTCCCAAGTTCCTTTCACCCCTCCTAGTATGCAAAGCCTAGTGATTGTTGTTGGGTGTGGCATCAAACCTCTCTATTTACTTCGATAGTAATTCAAGATAGAGTTTTCGATGATTTTACCCACATTAATCTTGTACCCCTTCAACAATGCATATAAGAGTACTGTTTCTTCTTGATGAACTGTGGTCAGGTGTTTTGAAGGGAGTAGGATTGATCCTATGAAGTAAAACCACATCTTTGCTTCCTCTGTAAGTGATCCTCTTGCAATGGATTCATAAGGGTTCTTCTTGGTTGAGCTCCATTCACCCTTCCCATCAATTACCAACTCCACTATCTTTAGGAATTCTAGTTCTTTTTGCAACTTTTTGAATTTTGCTCCATCCTTTGGCTCCTTGAGGATGTAAATCTTATTTATAGCTCCTCTGTCGAATGATATCCATTTTCCTCTAACATAACAAGTCTTCTCTTTCTTTCTTACCAAGTTTGCGTAAAACTCTCGAACCAATGCAAAAAAACCAGCTGGCTTATGCTCGCAAAACAAATTCCATCATCTTTTTTCAATCACCTCTCTAAATGGTGATATGAGTTTATTGAAACCTCTCTCACCAATGAAATTCTTTTGCTGCAATGTATCTTTCATGACCACGTACTCAGCGTTTGAGATCAATTCATCTTCTTCCTCTGTTCTTTCAAAGATCTCTTGGGTATTTCTCTTCCTCTACTACTTTCCCCAACCCAGCGCCTCCCCTCTCTGCTTTTCTCACTTCAAATGGTTGCTCAATTTCTTACCTTTCTTCTTACATAACCATAATTTGAAGCTTAAGAGTCGCTTCTTCCTCATTTCAAACATATTCCTCCATGATTTCATACTTAGGCTGTTCAGACTCGTAGTTCGGGGAGGCTGCATGTGACGCCCAAACCCCAGGTCCATTAACAACCCGTCAACTCAAGGAATAACGTGATGCTCCGTAACCCCACACACCACTGATAGAAAATCGTAGTCTCTCGGTAATATGGGAGCTCTACCCAAACTACAACTCCGTCCTAACATCAATCTCATGGCATGCATATTTAGCAAACACTTCGCCTACTTGGGCTCATACGTCAAGATTCATCAAAATACACCAACTATATACTATAGTTCAAGAGTTACTCTTAATTCAACATATATTAAAATTACAACATCTCTAATACATGTTATATTAACAACATCAAAGCTAATAAGTTGGCTTTTCTTTCTCAAACGGCCTCTAATGAGCGCGCCCCGACGTCTCCCTATACCTAAAATGGTGATCCCCATTGCAGCAGCAAGCCCATGAGATAATTTCCTATATGGGCATTCCCCACCTATGCACATGCCATGTGGCAAAACAAAACACATTCAAAGCAATTACATGAACCTACCACGCCCACATGACCGATTCCAGTCCCAGCCTACCGACTCCCTCACATATGCCTAAGTCGAATGCGAGTAAAATCACAAGCAAAACAAAAGCTTTTTTGTTCTCGAAAACCACTACCTAATTTCGGTAAAAGATGACTACCTCCGAGGCGACCTGCCGGATATTTTCTCCAAACAACATGGTCCTCATCCGAAATGATCTATTGGACAACTCTCCAAGGCAATTCTTCGAAAAATCTTCCTCTGGTCGTAAATCTCTTCTACAAACGCCGCTTTGTTCATTTCAGCGTCATGCACTCCACTCCTAATATTCTAGTGGTGCCCCAAAGGCATATGGACCGCATGATGCCAATTCCAACACATTCATGCTAATATATTCACATGCATATATATTAATGACTAATTAAATCACATAAAACATGTTATGTACCACAACGAATTACACCAAAATTAGCTCACATGGGCTAATTAAAAAACACGAGCAATTCATTTTGAATCACTCAACCAAACATGCATTTTCACACCGTAAGACGTATCACTATTCACGTGAACGTTGAAACCTCAAACATCGTTCACCACCAATAATGTCAGGAATTTTCTCCACTCTGGCTCAAAGCTTTTGAGACCGAAGCCATTTCGCTAAAATGTGTGACACACCCCCGCCCCCTACTAGCGGCAGGTGTGCCGGCCACCCCACATAAATCCCCACCAGACCTCTAACGACTAGAAAATCTCGTAGTTGTCGTATTGTTTGTCGAAAACTCTATAAAAATTTTTCCTTTTCCAAATTTATGATTTGGTAAAATCTCAGGAGCATATCAGCTGCACTAAGGACATATTCCAATTCCTATACACACAATTTACACTTTTCCAAATATGGCAACCAGCAACGTTCTTTCAAAAGAGCCTTGGCTCAACACATTTTCACAAAACTACACTATGTACATACATATACTCCACTATACAATTTCAAAGTATTTCCTTACAAAAGATTATTAATAACAGCATAGATACAAAAGTCAGGAGAATCCTACTATGGTCTAAATATCCGGAGTGCCTCAGACCGAAAATAGTTTTTAAAACAGAAAATAATGAGCTAAACGAGCTCACTGGTATGCTTTATAAATGCTTGCTTTTTCTTAAAAATATCTCAAAACCTGTAAACTCTCTTTACAAGATATTTTCCGTAAGAGCCTTGCTTGCTTACTTTAAAGTTTCAAAACTCTCTCAGACTTATTTGCTTTAAAGTTTACAAACTTTTCATACTTGCTTGCTTGCTTTGCTTGTTTCTTTATTTAAAAGTTTATAAACTTTTCTCAAATCTCATTATTTCTGCTTTACCTTGCTTTGGGTTTTAAAAGTTTATAAACTCTTTCAAATCTCTTTGCTTTAAAAGTTTATAAAATCCTTTATAAACACGGGAGCCCGAGCTCAACTCGCTTGCTTTAAATCGGAAACGGAGCCCCGGCTTCAACTGCTTCGCTTTAAAATAACCACTCGGAGCCCGGGCTCAACCGCTTGTTTGAAAGAAAACGGAGCCCAGGGCTCAACCGCTTGTTTTTAAAAATAAACACGGAGCCTGGCTTCACTGCACCAGTGGTTGATTTCAAAACCGCATGTAAAACATGCTTATAAATCACAACCACCGGAGCCCTTCCTACTTGGCCGTAATTCCAGTGAACACGGGAGCCTGGGCATCAACCGTGCCGGTGGAAGGACCTGGGTCCACATCACCTAGGTGGAAGAGCCTTGGCTCAATTCCCCTTTTTCCGATAAATATGGTGGCCTTGGCTCACCATAATCTAGCTAACGCGTTAACCCTATATACTCCAAGACGCGCTACGGCCTTCCTTTAACGCGCGACGCATTTAATCTAAGTTTACTTACTGTGCAAATCTAAAACGTAGAATGATATCCTAACACCACGTGCACGTACGGAATACCTCTGATCGGTATGCTTGCTTAAGACTAGGGATTTTCGTTAGGCCTGTTTTCGAAAATATATTTTTGCTTGCTTACTCTTTGAAATATGGTTTTATAACTCAAAACCATCGTCGCTTGCTTTTAAAAGTACGGTCGATAAGATCAAACCATTACTTATTTTCTTTTCACATATGGTTTAAATCAAAACCATTGTTTGCTTGCTAAACTCATTTCTTTCTTTTTAATATGGTTTACAGTCAAAACCATTAAATACCAAAGTAAAACAGTTTATAATAATACACTAGTATTTGAAAATTCGGTTTAGAACACCTACCTTTTTTCTTACTAAACTTGAGCACAACTCCACAACTTTCCCGCCTTTACTTTTAGCCTACACACTCAAACGAATACGGCGAAAACATTAATCGCCTGCATAATCGTATAAACTTAACGTTCTGAATAGCACTTAGTCAAACTAAATGAATATCGTCGAGGTGAAGAGAAGCTACGCCGAGGCGGCGAGGTACGCTACGTTTTTCATTGAGTTCCAATCTTCTTTGAACCTCTCTTACTCATTTGGTAAGGTTCCTATACAATCGGTGTATGATTTTAAAGCAATATGCCGAAATTACCAAAATGTTGGGCATTTTGGAAGGCGCAATCTGGGGTACCACTTTGTGTTTGGTACCGGTACCATTACCCCTCTGTATGTTGGTACTCGGTACCACTTGTCTTGGTACCAGTACCAAATGGTTTGATTAAGGTGGTACTAGTACCACCACACATTTTGTTAGAATTTACCACCTCATTAGTTTTGCCGAAATGCTGATTTTGCATCTTTTGGTACCAATTCTCTTCATACAACTTCTTCATTCCATAATACCTCAAGAACCAACATAGATTCATCCAAAACCACTCCACCAACACTTGTATTGGTGGTTTGGAACATCATATAGCAAACCCTAGGTAAAAATCTAAGAATTCAACCCAAGGTCCACGATTCTAGAAAACTGTTATAAATATGATGGATTCCATGTTTATTTTATACCAACTAGGGTTTTCACAAGGCTTCAAGAATTCTAGGTTAATGTGATCTCTCCACAAAACCCTAGGCAAGAAACCATCTCCATGGAAAATTCATACGAAAACCTTAGACATCAAAAATACACATAGTTCCAACACAAAAACATACGCTTTTTGGTGCTTCTCCACTTCTTAACTCTCTTCTTCCTCCTCATCCTCTTCTTTTCTCTCTTCTCCACGGTTGCCCTAGCAAAATGAGACCAAAAATGAATTTTGGTTTGTCTCACCTCTATTTATAGTCTCATGTTTCCCCTAATTGCAAATAGGTCCTCCATCTCTTTAAGATTTGCAATTTAACTGATGTTATTTTTATTTTGGCCAACTCTCTTCTCAAATTATGGTTTCCATATCCTTTTTGGAAATTTACTACTTTACCCTTGTTCTAGTACGAAATTCCAGGTTCAATCGATTTTTCATTTCACCATTTCATCCTGAACAACAACTCCCAAAATACTACAATGGCACTTGGTGCACATATGCGCCCCTACAGTTACATGTATTGTACACTCTCTCGGGACGGGGCATTACAAATCCTCCCTCCTTTAGAACATTTCGTCTTCGAAATGAACAAACTAAACTCAAATGAAAGGAAAGTACCTCATTCGGAAAATAATTGAGGATACTGACGGCGCATCTGAACCTCTGGCTCCCAAGTAGCTGCCTCTCTCTCGTGATTCTTCCATAGGACTTTAACCAAAGGAGTCACCTTACTCCTCAACACCTGTTCCTTGCGGTCTAAAATCTGCACAGGTGTTTCCTCATAAGTCAGATTCTCCTTTAGCTGCACTGGTTGTTCTCTCAACACATGTGAAGGATCTGAAATGTACTTCTTTAACATCGACGCATGGAATGTGTCATTAATCCTTGATAATTCTGGGGGTAACTTCAGCACCGTAAGCTACACAATTACACACTCACAATCATAGGTCCTGTACCATGGACTAAGCTTGCCTCGTTTCCCAAATCTTAAAACACCCCTCCAAGGGGAAATCTTCAAAGAGACTCGGTCACCTATCTCGAATTGCGAGTCTCTACGACGGTTGTCCGCATAACTTTTCTGTCTATCTCTTGCTATCTTCAAGTTATCACGAACAACTTTCACTTTCTCTGAAGTGACTTGCACTAGTTCAGGGCCTACTAGTCTTCTCTCACCAACCTCATCCCAGCACACTAGAGTCCTACATTTCCTACCATATAGTGCCTTAAATGGAGCCATCTCTATACTGGCCTGATAGTTGTTGTTGTAGGCGTACTCCATTAGTGCCAAATAAGTATCCCAACTCCCCTTGAATTCCATCACACAAGCTCTTAGCATATCCTCTAACGTCTGAATAGTCCTCTCTAACTGGCCATCCGTCTGAGGATGAAATGTTGTGCTGAAATGTAGGCGAGTACCTAAAGTTGTTTGCAAACTATGCCAAAACCTAGATGTGAACCTGGGGTCTCGATCTAAATATTGGCTGGAACCCCATAGAGTCTCATATCATCCACATACAAGCTAGGCCAACTTTTCTACAGAATTCTGACATTGGTAGTAGAAAATGAGCGAGACTTAGATCAATCGATCAACTATCACCCATATAGCATCATGTTGTCTACGGGTCGGAATTGGAAGACACAATCTGAAATCCCATAGTGATCTTCTCAGTTTCTATCTTGGAATAGGGTAGCGTATCTTCCCATTGGGCCTCACGATGCTGCCTTCACCTCTTTAACGGGTTAGGTACTGGAGACGAAACTACGCCAATCTCTTTCTTCATCCCATTCCACGATAATGTTCTTTGAGTCTGTATCTTGAGTACGACTGGATGCATAGCATACGCGGATGAATGTGCTTCTTCCATAATGTCTCTCTTATTTCTCGCCATACTCTGGCACACACATTTTCTATCCTTTCACTATCATGCACGTGTCTCTCATTTGAAACTACAGCTCAACCGCTCCTATCTCTTCTTAAAGCAATCATCACGTAGGTCCACTGCTATTTGCCCTACTAGAATCGATCCTTGGGAGAGGTCTAACATGAAATGTGGCTAACAAGGCTCCACGAATCTCGGCCTCCAATATCACCCCTAAAGCTCTTAGATCCACCAGCAGTGGAAGATAACTGATCTCATAGGACAAAGAACTCTCTGATCACCTACTTTCAGGGGCATCTATTTATGACATTAGCTTTTCTGGATGGTACTAATAAATTGATCGTAGCCAGCAATCAACTCGAAGCCATCTTGCTACCTCGGGTTTAACTCTTTTTGGGTGAAAATATATTGAAGACTCTTATGATCGTAAAGATCACGCAAGGAACACCGTATAAGTAATGTCTCCATATTTTAGGCAAACACATTGCTTCCTTGAGGCTCTAAGTGGTGTGTAGGATATTCTCCTCATGCTTCTTCAAATGTCTAGAGGCATATGCAATCGCTACTATCATTCTACATCAAAACACAACGAGGCCCCAGAAATTACCCAGGCGAAGTCAATCTATCCTTCAACTCCTCAAAACTCTGTTGGCAGGCATCCACCCAATCATATTTGACATCTTTCCTTGTCAGCTTGGTCAGTGGGGCTGCTATCTTGGAGAACCCCTCAACAAACTTCCTGTAATATCCTGCTAAACCAAGGAAGCTTCTAACCTCTGACACATTCTTTGGCGGTTTCCAATTTACCACAGCTTCTATTTTCTGGGGATCCACACTCACCCCCTCAGCTGAGATCACATGACCTAGGAATGCCACCCTGTCAAGCCAAAACTGGAACTTGCTCAACTTGGCATACAGCTGTTGCTCCCTTAGGGTCTGAAACACAATCCTCAGGTGCTCTGAATGTTCCTTTGGCCTACCTGAATACACTAGGATATCATCAATAAAAACTATGACGAACCTATCCATCATTTGAATACCCGGTTCATCAAATCCATAAGCGTGCGGGTTCCTTTTATTTATAGATGTAGAAATTCGGGTAGTAAGAAATTCTTATTTAAGATTCTTTTGAAAATTTTATGAAATGGAAGTTCAAATAGTGTGGAACTTAAGTAGTTAAGTGAGATTAGAACTTTAGAATTCTTTTTCAATCTACGTGGGAATGATATTGAGACTTATGGAGTCCCTTTTTATTACTTATACAGGCACATTTGCACTTGCTGACGTATGACCAAACTAAGTCTTAATAATTCACATTGACAAATCCATTTTTAATATGAGCATACAAGTTCTATTTGGTCTAAACAAGTTTTTTGTGCCTTTACTAGGGATTAGGTAATAGTCCTTTGGTAAGAGTGGCAGAAATTTGATCTCTATACAAAAATTGGTAAACATCATTTAAGGAGGAGTGTTGTGAATAAAGAGTTAATACATGTGGTGAATGACAACATATATGAAGATTGTAATTGTGGTAAATGACCACATTCATCATACCATTGATTAGCCTTACTGAGTTATCTATAAAATAAGTAATGAGAGGTCATTTTCTAAGCCTATAAAAGGCTCTCTCTCCCCTGGATAATGGCATCCCGATAATCACAATTGTCATTCTCTTTCTCTCTCTCTCCCATCATATATATAAGATAAATGGAAATAATAGAAGTTTCCTTCAATCTTTTTTTGTGTTGTAATTGCATATTTTACAACAAGTTAAGAAATTTTAAAATATATTTAAAGTTAATTTGTTATTTCAAATTCCTATCATGTATTTTAATTATTTCATATTGAAATTAATAATTTAAAATGCATAAGTTTTCAATTAATTTTTTTAGTTTTATTTTATTTTCTTTTGCTTTTTATAAATTCAACTATATAAGAGAAAATCATTTCCACAATTTTTTCTTTTCTTCGAGAGAAAATATTTGTTCTATTGTAAAGAAATGCTTTATTAGCTTAATTATTTTTCTTGACCGCTTCTTTCCATGCTACAGACAATTTATGCTGAATTGACTGTCCTCATTATTTAATAGAAAAAGGTAAAACTGTAGCATGTGGTTGCTTTTATCTTGAAAGTAAAACAAACAAGTAAAAATAAATATAACATTGAGAAACAACTATGTACGAAAACTAATTATTTATGCAAAAAGCTTTAAAAATTTATCATATTGAGAAATTTTTTTATAAGAATAAAAAATAAAAGTAGTAAATATATTAGTCAATTAAAATTAGTTAGGGTAATGGTGAAAAAAACACCCTCACGTTTTTTCAAATATGTTTTTTACATTTTGAACTTTTATTAGGTCTAAATAGCCCCTTGACATTTACTCCCGTAATCTACTTAAGTCTCTGTCGTAATTGACAATATTAATCAGTCCAAACAAACGTTAAAATGACCATTAGTTGTTGATGCGGCATCAGATGGCACCATGGAACCACTCTCAACTCTCCTATCTCTTCCCTTCTCTCTCCTCTCTTTTCTCCTTCTTCTCCTCATGCGCCTTTCTCTTGGCTTCCATTTGCATTTCCACCAGTGTCATTTCTCTCCTTACCTTCGACCTCTCCAAAACGTCATTAACACTGCTTATTTTCCTCTTTGAAGCCATTGTTCTTGGTTTCTGAACATTTTTGTATTCAAATCCACAGTATCAGATTCACCAGTTGTATTTTCAACATTATTGCTCACCATTTTTTGAATAGAATGCACATTTCGCAACCTCCCAATCCTACTCTCAGTTTCCTTACTCACCGAAGCCTCGTTATTCAGGTTCTCCACCTGCCGCCAAAAAGCTTCTTATAACTAAGGCACATCAAATTTTTCCAATCTTTTTATTAGTTGAACTTAGTCTTTAGGTGAACGAAACCAAAATAATAATAAGTTATGTTAAATATTCAAGAAAATACAGAATAAGTGACAGTCCACAATGTTCCGTTGTATCCCGCTGTCGTAAAACTATTCATGGCTTTGATGACAGTGTTTGCTGTATATTAATGGATTGCGTAACTCTTTTCGCGAGAATTTCCATTATCGGCTTTATTAAAGTCTTTAAGAAAAAAATTAAGAATTTGAAACGCTGAGAAACAAAACAAACAGAGACAATTGAGGTAAAAAGACTTATCGGTGGATGGCTAAGGCGTGAAATATACTTGTCCTTAAAGTGGGTCGCCGTCCACTCCCGGTTTGTAACCTTGGTGCGTGGCAGACAAGCTTTACCTCAATTTAGCAGTCATATCTCACGCTAAAGTGCCCAGCTCGGCTGGTAAGATATAAATCTGAGCTCAAATAATAATATTCTTCCAAGGAAATTTGTTTGGTATGAAAGCACTTGAAAATTAGAGGGAGTTCTTGGGACCACTTGAGAAAGAGAGGAGTGCTTGGAAGCACTTGAGAGTGAGAAGAGTGCTTTGAAGCACTTAAGCAAGAGAGATAAGAGAGAGCTTGAGATTGAGAGATCACAAGGTAGAAGATGTGTAAATGAAGGGGAGAGGGGCCCTATTTATAGGTGAAGCCCCCCAATGAATCTCTCCTTAGAATTCAAATATGAATTAATTAAAATAAAAAATAAAGTTCCAACGATTCATTCCCCATGACTAGAATTGTAAAATGTAAACAGAAAAAGTCATTTAACTTATTAAGTAAATATTTGAGAATTAAACCTATTAGAGATCAAATAAGATTCTCATAATAATAATTTAAAATGATAATTTTGAAATTAAAAAATAATTTAAATTGAATTAGAATGGGCCAAATGAGAAGAAGTATCTTTGAAGACTTGACTAAAATTAAATTATTTATTATTTAAAGCAAATCAAATGACTTGGCAGATTAGGCCAAGTCAAATTGAAATATCAGAAGATGTTTCTCCTTCTTTTTTGATTTTACACGTAACTTTCCAACATGTACTTCCTCTCGAACTGATGTAACAACTTGCACGTCGAACATATCGTCCAAAACGTCTTCGTAACGCCACTTCCGCCATCTTCGACAGCAGCAGACTGTATCCTAAAGCTTGAGGTGATTCTCCTTCCGACGAATCTTATTTGAGAGGCATTGAAAGGCTTTGCCAATGAGTTTGAAGGCCATCTCAGAGGCAAAGAAGAGGTTCATATCGGGATAAAATGTAAGATTTAAATAATAAAATAAGCGGATAACTTTAAATCTAAAAAGCCAAGATCTTAAATATGTGTACATAGCATGTTTTAATTTATTTTAGATAAAGACATACTGTTGGCCAGTTCTGTTAGGATTCATCTTTACGGAAAGCGAAAATTAATAGAAATGTCTTACTTAGTATTTACGTCACGAGCGCGGTGGAATCTAGAAAAGTTATCAGAATAGTGAGGGGCCTGAAGTAACTTTATAACGCTTATAATGGCTAACATTATGCCCTCCCATTGTAAGCTTGATAATCAATGTTACTAGGCCTACGCAATAATGTATGATTCATACGTTTGATTCATTGTACCTTATGAGGTTTGAATGCGATTCATTGTGTAGAGGTTTTTGATTGCCTTCGCATTCCTTTATTATCTCAATAACTATGACCTTTGGTCTTCTTTATAAAATTAAAATGACAATTAAAGTACGTTCACCTTATAGTTGGATTTATTCCAACATTCTCCCACTTGGACGATTTTAATTGGTTTTTTTTTTCTATGTAAGAAAATAAGTTTGATAAAATAATCAAACCAAAAGCAAACTTTATGTGGCCACATATAAACATAGTTAAAAGAGATAAACTCAATAATCGGTCGATAAAACACTAATATCGAAACATGGCAATTATCATGTCATTTAGCAACACAAAATCAACCATATTCACAAATACTAGTGAAGTTATTGACATAGATCACGTATGACAATGTAGTGTAGCAAGCAACAAATGTGCTGCATCTTATCAGTCCTCTGTATGATTTCTTTATAAAAGAAATCCTTTAAGAAAATCCATATGTATATCTCTTGATATTGAAATAACCAGATAGTGTTGTTACGGAGATATCTGCATACTTGAAATAACACTTTCAAGTCTGAACAAAGAAAGTCCTTATGTATATCTCTTTATAGATTGAAATAATCAAATAGTGTTGTTCTTGAGATATTCCATACTTGAAATAACACTATTTTCAATTATAAATAAATATAAAATTCATTTCAAAATATAAATATTGAATATCAAATGTAATATAGCACATGACAAAATAAATAACTCCCACTAACCAAGTACATCAAAGGACTTTATAATACCCATGTTAAAAATATGTCTGCAGAGTAATAGATCTAAGTCCATGGTGAAGGATCGGCTTAACATGTTAGTGGTGTCAATGTGATCCACCATGATATCTTCATTTTTGACAAGATCCCTTACTATGAGATACTTTAGCTCGATTTGCTTTGAACCTTTTGAACTTTTATTGTTCTTTGAAAATAACATAGCAACATTATTGTCACAGAAGATCTTTATAGGTCAAGATATGGAATCAACAACCAATAACCCAGAAATGAAGTTCTTTAACCAAATTGCCTAAGTAGTAGCACCATAACAAGCAACAAACTCAGCTTGCATAATAGAAGAAGCATGAAGAGTTTGTTTGGCACTCTTCCAAGAAATAGCTCCCCCTGCCATCATAAAAACGTATCCTGAAGTTGATTTCAGATCATCCCGAACATCTGCAAAATCCCCGAATCTGTAACTGATACTTCAAGGTTTTCCATTTTTCTATAAACAAGCATGTAATCTTTTTAACGTGCGAGTATCGCTGACTTTCTTTTACGGCAACTGATCGCCTATCGAGGATTAGAAAGACATCGACCCGAACTCCCACTTATAAAGGTATGTCGGGCCTTGTGTACAAGCTTGAGCATACATGAGACTACAATGACGGCATATGGAATATTCTCCCTTTGATTTTCTTTCAAAATCATTGCTAGGACATTGACTTTAGCAAGTTTGTCACCTTTTGTTGGCACTTCTCCATTGCCTGAAGTCTCCATGTTAAATCGTTTAAGTACTCGTCGACATAAGCCTTATTTGAGACAATCCCAACAAATTCGAGATCTATCCCTATGAATCTCAATGCCAAGAACAAATAGCGCCTCACCAAGATCTTTCATTTAGTCTTGAATAACGGGGCTTTAGTTTCATGTGAAGATTAACATCATTCTTGTGAGCAAAGTATCATCAACATAGAGAACAAAAAAAAATAAAATGTACTCCCCACTTGGTGCTTAAGATAAAAATACGGTGGTCCACCCCTTATTCTCAACAAAGAGCCAAGAGAAGTTATCACTTCATCAAACTTTAAGTACCCTTGTATGCGGAAGGTTGTTTGACGTAAATGGATTTCTTCGGTTCACACCAAGTGTTCATACCATTTCCTCAAACGCCAGAATTTTGCTTCATGTAAGCAGTTGCACATAAATCACCATTTTAGGAATGCGGTTTTAACATCCATCGATGGGATTCTAAATCGAAATGTGCAGTTAAAGCCATAATAATTCTAAATGAATCCTTACTTGAAACTGGTGAGAAGGTTTCAGTATAATCAATACCTTCCTTCTGAGTAAAACCCTTGGCTACCAATCTAGCCTTGAATCTCTCAATCCTTCCTTGAGAATCCTTCTTGGTTTTGTATACCCATTTACAACCTATGGGTTTTACAACGTTAAGGTAATTCCACAACTGGACACCATTGTGGTCCGTGGAAGCAATCTCATCTTCGTAGCATTGTTTATACTTGGTGTGAATGATAACTGCATCTTTATAGGTCATTGGAGTAGCATGGCGACCCAGGAGTCGGCAGACCAGGTTAGGCGATGCGAGCGAAACCGGGGACACCCGGTCGAAGTCATTAATTAAATCCCTTTAGTTATCGTTTTATTAAATTTTAGTTTTCAAAAGTTTCGCGATCCAAGCTGGAGCCCTGTTTACTCCGACAATTTCAATTATCTTATCAAAACATTTGGCTTGTGTTATTCATTTTAGATTTTGTAATTTCGCGGAAGCATTTCATTTTGGGTAAGCCCATAAACATTTATAATTAACAAAAGATTCATAACATTTACATTTAACAAAATGCCTTTACAAAAATAATGATTCGAGTTCATTTGTTTTACAAAATGTCAATGTTAATGGGTAATGTATGTGGAGCATACTCCATAATTCACTTCTTTATGACTCTGGGCTCCTCGATCTTGGGTCTTGCTTGATATGCATCCTCGATTTACTGCGCATTGATAAAAACAATACGCTAAGCATTTTCATGCTTAGTGGTTCTATACAGTTCTCTATTCCATTTTCGTTCCATATACATCATGCATTTATCAAAATGATGCCTTTATACAATATCAGTGTAATGTAAAGATACTTATACAAATACTCTTTTCAATACCATCATTTTGTTTTTCGGTTTGTGATTTCACATATGGCTATAGAATTTGACATCCTGACAGTTCGATTAGTGAATCCTTGTCTGTTTGTGTCGATGATAGCAATGGTTTCACATTAATGCCAGTCTCATATGGCCTTAAAGTCGACATTCACGGCAGTTCGATTGGTGAATCTGTCATGTCTGTCGTCGGTAGCAATGTGATTTCGTGTTCAATATTACCGTCTCACATATGACTATAAAGTCGACATTCCGCAAGCGATTAGGTTCTGGTGAATCCTGTCCTGTCGTCATTCAGTAGCAATGTGATTTCGCGTTAGACAAATACGGTTACCTTCATGACGAATTCAGTTGGTGAATCCCGTCATGTTGGTCATTCAATAATACGTTCAAATCAATTTTCTTTTATGCAATAAATTCTCTTGTAGCTCAAATACACGCATACATGCAAATATTTGTCAAACATTTCAAATACTAAACATTCGAATCGATATATATGTATATTTCGCAAATAGAGAGTAATATGAGAATAAGAACAAGAGTATAGAACAAACTGGAATAAAGAACAATTAGAGAACAAACCAATTATCGATTCCGTTTCTTTCTCGATATCAATCCTAGGTCAGGTTATCGTCTTCACCCGCACCTAGTCAAATACAATTTATTCACTCTTAGTGGTTAAGCAATTAATCATACTAAACGAATATCGCCGAGGCAAAGCGAAACTTTGCCGAGGTAGCGAGGTACAGTACGTTTTTTACTTAGTCTCATTCTTATTCGAACCCCTATTATTCATTTCTTAGGGTTCCTATACTAACGGTGTGAATTTGAAACCCAAATAAGCAAAAAACTACACAATCACGGTCATTTTGGGCTCCACTGTACCGGTACACCTTGGACGTACCGTCCCGAGGTTGCATTACTGTTGGCTGTGCAGTCTGAGTTGGACTGTCAGAGTACATGTTAAGCCCTACAGTGGGGTGTACGGTACACCCACATTACCTGCTCTTAGGTACATGTTAGTATCCAGATTTGCTTCTTTTGTCACTTTTGATACCAATTCTCCTTATATAACTTCCCCATTCCTTAATTCCTCAAAAATCATCATGGAAATCATTCAAAACAACTTCAAAATACTTGTATTGGTGGTTTGGAACCTCATACCACAAAACCCTGAGTAAAAATCCTATGAATTCACGAGATTCCATCAATTCTTCTAAACATCATATAATTTTGATGATTCCATGTTTATTTTATACCATTTGGGGTTTTACCCACATAACCTCAACAATTTAAGGGTTTGTGTGATCTTTCCACAAAGCCCTAGACAAAGGAGGAACAATTCTCCAAACCAAAACCTTAGGAATTCAAAATACCCATGCTTTCAAGCAAAACATACCTTGGTTTTGGTCTTCCTCTCCTTCCCCTTCTTCTTCCTCTTGTTTTCTCCCTTCTTCTCCTCTCATACGTTTTTGCCCTAGCCAAAAATAAGACAAAGTGGTGTGTTTGTCTCCTCCTTTTATACTCCACAATTCTCCACATATTGCAATAAAGTCCTTCACCGCTTAATTTTGCAAAATCAACTTGTTTTATTTCTATTATAGCCCATCTCTACTACCTTTATGATTTTTATATCCCTTATGGAAATTACAATTTTATCCTTGTTCTAGTGCCCCGAAATTTCTGGTTCACTAAATCTACATTTCTGATTTGTGAATTTATCAATTTTCCGGAAAAAACCCAGGTTTGGTTCAATTCATACCCGGAATATATAATAAAATTATTACAAAAATTCTAGTGTATTTTTGGGACGTTACAGTAACTGACTGGACCAATGTCAAAATCATGTTCTCCCAAATAAACTACATAATCATCTGGAATTCTTGAGATTTCTGGTTCTGGTGACCTTGAGCTATCTTTGGTTGTGGTTGAACAGCGCCTACTGTAATGGCGGATCAACTGCGTCGATCGCACATCCGGTGCCTCCTAAGTAGAGCGATGGAAGGTTCCCGCAGTCTGGCTCTCCAGATAAAGGTAATGAAATAATTGTCCTCTGCTCAAGTTCTTTTAGAAGAGGGACTTGAGAGTTAGGAAAATCAGCTACATCAAGTTCCAAAAATTTTTCCGTAAAAGACTCAACAATTCTTTGTCCATGACTAAGATTATAGAATTTGTAGCCTTTAGAATGATCCGGACACCCAATGAAGTAACACCGTACAGTTCTAGGATCAAGTTTCTTTTCCTGTGGGTTATAAAGTCTAACCTCAGCTGGACATCCCCAAACTCGAAAATGATTTAGGCTAGGCTTTCTACTGGTCCATAATTCAAAAGGTGTTTTAGGGACAGATTTTCTAGGAACTCTATTGAGGATATAATTAGCAATTTTGATTGCTTCACCCCAAAGATATTAAGGAAGATTAGACCTACTCATCATACTCCTCATCATATCCTTAAGGGTGTGATTACACCTTTCGGCCACACCATTTTGTTCCAGGGACTCCCGGGCATAGTTGTGCTGAGCAGGTATTCCACAATCTAAGTATTTTGCAAAAGGCCCCATATGTTGACCTACATCCCCATGTCTACCATAATACTCTCCACCACGATCAGATCTCACAATCTTAATGACTTTTCCTAATTGTTTCTCAACCTCAAGCTTAAACACTTTAAATTTATCTAGAGCATATGATTTCTCTTTAATCAAATAAAGATAACCATAACGAGAAAAATCACCAATGAAAGTGAGAAAATACCTAGAGCCACATATAGTAGTGGAATAAGGACCCTTTAATATCGAGTATGAGACAATCTCCTGGCAAATCACTACTAAACTGCTCCTTTATTCTTAACCTTGGAAAGTTTTCCTCCTAATACAATCCACACAAATCTCCATATCCTCAAAATCAGAGATGACAATATGTCATTTTACGATCAACCGTTCAACTCTTTCTCTCGATATATAAACCTAAGCGTTTGCCACAACGCATGAAAGACCCTCTCTTGGATTCATGTTCTGCTTGGATATTGCTTTATCGATTATGCAAAATGTATTCACCATTCCTTTGCCAAGATAATTAGAGTATAAATACATCAATCAAAACACCATAGCCAATATTGGTAGAATTATTGATAAATTGACTCCAAAAAATTACCAAAGTCACACAATATCCAAGTTTATCTAAAGAATTATTGAAATCAAATTCCTCCTAAGGATAATTTTATAAAATGTATTATTCAGAACTAAAGTAATCCTTTCCAAATTTAAACTAACATCTCAATAAAAAGCCATTTCAGCAGCATTATTGGCAACTCTAAGTGTCCTTTACGACTCTTTTCGGACTCCGCTTGTTTGTGAATCCACGCAGGTGAAAGCAACATGAGCAGTTGCTTATTATCAAGCCACGAGAATTTGATGGAACACATTTACTAAGGTGGATTCAAAACAAACGTGAGCTAGGGATTACCTTTAGCCTTATCTTGCTCTCAACCCAAACCTTAAATTTCAGACAGTCTTTTTCATATGGCCCTATTTTCTTGCAAAATACCTTGATTGGCTTCTTCATGCCATTCTTAGGTTTAAAATTTCCACCATGCTTAACAAAATCCTTACCCTTTTGAGAAGTATGATGCATAGGCCTAGGATTTGGTTTAGGATGAGAGACTAACATGGCAGTAGCTAAACCCTCCTTTTCAAGTTTCTTTTCTTATCACGCCAGAAATCAAGTTCATCGAAGTCAACTTTCATTTTTGAGTATTAAAGCGGTCTTAAGTTGGCTTTAAACTTGGGAGGAGTAAAGAATTTAGGGTATGGTTAATATTAAAATGCATCGGGAATAGGAATCTCGAAAGATTTTGTATCCCTTACACCAATCATCCCTAAAATATATGCTCTAACCCCATCAGCACTATTATAAGACATATCAATCAATTTGCTCATCAGGGTTCCTGCCTCAGCATTTTTATTAATCTTATACCTTTTTGCCACAGCAACGAGAAATACGCTGGCATCCGTAGTCTCGAGTAGACCACTCATGAGATGTTCGGGAATAATCCCTCGTATAGCTAATAGACTGAGCCGATTAGATCGCTCCCACTTAGAAAAATAGTCTTTTTCAGCAGCAGTGCTAGTATCAATAAGGTCTCCAGGTTTTGCCTCCCATAAGGCCATATTAATGTCGGCTATTCCTAAAGCAAAATCTATCTGCTTTTCCACTCTTTGTAATTGTTACACGATCCGAGATCTCTATAGTAACCATGTTGTGTTCTGAGAAAGTAGCGGTATTGAAATATACAAACAATTGGATTCATGAACATGTTATAAAATTTGAACCATAAGATTCGACCAAAGGAGTTAAGTCGTATCATTGCACATAATCACCTTTGGGCGAGGAAAATGTAACATCGTACTCTTTTACATTATTGAGTTTACAAAATAATTTCAGTTCGTTAAAAAAAAAAATATCACCTTTGGGTAGATAAATTTTAAAAAACCAAAACACTCTTGCCTTTATGCAATAACACATCTCTTAGCACCTTAAAATACATAAACATCACCTTTGGTCAGATGAATATGTATAATAAGTAGAGACAATTCTTGTAAACCATAAAGGGAATAGTCGTAACATCCCTTAATTGTACTTTGGTGACACAATAAAAATTACAAATTATCCTCTTAAACAGGAAATCCAAAAACATGTCATAAACTCCTTTATGAGATTTTGTAACCATATATCTCTTATATATATTTCAACCATTTTAAATCACAACATATGTACTAGAGAGGAAATAAAAGTAAAGCAGACAAGATAAGCCTTATCTTAATCCAAATTAAATGCAATACTGCTATATATAAACATTTATGAACATAAGAAATTAAGTTGATCCTTCTAAGCTAGATGGCTAAGCATTGATATTGTACCAAACAGGTTCAGGTTCGAATCATAGCTTAGTTATGGTTTAATATATATATATTAATTGAACAAAAATTACGGACCCCAGGATTCGAACCAACAACCTTTCATCCCAACAGTGTGCACTGAAACCACTCAACCAAATGGTTACTTCTTTCCTTTTATTGATTTTTAATGATCTTAATAAATATTTACTACCAGAAATCAAGGCAAATCCTTTGAAAATAAAATATATTTATTTTCCTCGGTATGCGCACCTTGAAAATGCCCAGTACCTTATTGCCTTTTTATTTTTTTTATTTGAAAATTCCCTTTGGCCATTTGGCCATTCCAATGGACGTCTCAAAACAAATCAAAATGCAACCGAATCAAAACAATAAATTTCAATTTTGTTAATCAAGAATTGAACTAGAACATGATTCAAAAATTTATACATAAACTGAATTAAACAGCACATGTACAACATATTTGATTGCTCTAATACCATATGTAATATTTAAATAATCAAATAAGCGGATAACTTTAAATCTGAAAAGCCAAGATCTCAAAGATGTGTACATAGCATGTTTTAATTTATTTTAGATAAAGACATACGTTGTGGTTCGCGATGAGTTCATCTTTCTCCCAGCAAAAGCCGAAGAATTATAATAGGAAAGGTCTTATACTTATTTACGTCTGAGCACAATGGGAATCTAGAAAGTTATCGAATAGTGAGGGGACCTAACCTTTTATAACCTTATAATGACTCTTAATATGCCCTCCCGTTATGGCGTTAATCAATGTCATTAGGCCTACATAATAATGTCTGGGTCATACGTTTGATTCATTTGTACCTTATGAGGTTTGAATGCCCCTTCGCATTCCTTTATTATCTCCATAACTATGACCTTTGGTCTGCTTTATAAAATTAAAATGACAATTAAAGTATGTCCACCTTATAGTTGGAATTATTCCAACATAAAAAACAAGAGCAAGCTTCTTGCACTGCTTCTTGTAGCGCTTCTTGATAGAATTAATATGAGATAAGGGCTTGGCCTGCAATACCAGTCCGACGAGTCGCCAAGGTCCAAGTACAATGCCACGTAGAGAGGATATATCAGAGTAGGTCCCCAATTAAAGGCCATTTTGACGTTGTTTAGGCTCATTAACATTATCGGTTACGATAGGGACTTAAGTAGGCTACGAGAGTAATTGTCAAGGGCCTATTTAGACCTAAGTTCAAGGTATAAGTGTAATATTTGGTAAAACACATGGGGGGTTTGCACCTTTACCCTATAAGGAAGAATAGTTCAAAAAATGAAACAAAAGTCTTCATTGTTTTAGGGTCGGTTTGGCACTAATTCTTCTAATAGCGTTTCAAATCAAAATGCTTTATATAATTAAAATTATCAAAAAGGACATCTAATTTAATTACAAAAATAGGACATCATAAGAAATAAAAAAAATTATTACAATATATATATAACTATTTTTATGATTATAAAAAATTTAAAAAAAAATATTTGAATCATAAATTAACATACATAAACATTTGTATTAATGAAAACGTAAAATAATAATTGTATAATTGCGAAAACTATTTACAAAAAGATTTGTATTAATGAATAAACATATGTGAACATTTGCATTAATAAAACTTCAAAATAATTATTCCCCCATGACTAGAATTGTAAAACATAAAGAGAAAAAGTCATTTAACTTGTTAAGGAAATATTTTGAGAATTAAACTAAGATCAAATAAGATTCTCATAATAATAATAATTTAAAAGGATAATTTTGAAATTAAAAAACAATTTAAATTGAACTAAAATTTGCCAAATGAGAAGAAGTTTTTGTAAGACTTGGCCAAAATTACATTATTTATTATTTAAAGCAAATCAAATGACTTGGCTGAAAGACTAGGTCAAGTCAAATTGAAATATCACAAGATGTTTTTCTCTCTTTTCTGATTTTTCAGGCAACTCTCCAACGTGTGCTTCCTCTAGAACTGATGTAACAACTTGCATGTCGAACATGTCCAAAACGTCTTCGCCACACCACTTCCGCCATCTCCGACGGTAGTAGACTGCATCCTAAAGCTTGAGGTGATTCTCCTTCTGAAGAACCTTATTTGAGAGGCATTGAAAGTGTTTGAAGGCCTTCTCGGAGGCAACAAAGGGTGTGACGCCCCAAAACCCGGGGGTTCGTTGACTACCCGTCAACCCGCGGAATACAAGTGGATGTCGGGTTGCAGCGCCACTTAGGAAAATCGAATGAGTCTCCGCTGTGCGGGGGCTCTGCAGAATGAATCACCTGCATGAAACCTGTCCCAAACAGTCCAATATAATCACAATAATCTGAATATGGATAAAAAACGACCTCTTGAACATACTACAATATCCATAGAAACATACCAACTATATCCAATAGTTCTAAGAGTTCAAATATTTACTCTTATACAGCATATTATATTAAAATACTCGAATTCTAATACATATAACCAAAGCCACATTAAAACTTTTAATACATAACTAAACCTCTAGGGCAGCGCCGTCTCCTCGCACGCTCCATGTACCTGTAAAATATAATATCCCTCGATAGGGTGAGTTAATGCTCAGTAGGAGAATCGCCCTAAGTGGGCTACTCACCACCTAAGTGCAGTGCAATGTTCCAATTTAAACACACATTCAAGCAAATGCATGATTTTACTTGAATGTCTACGCTGACCAACTCGGATCCAGGAGTCCTCATGGAGCTCCCTCACACTCGCCTAAGCATCGTATGAGAATTATTAATTTGTTTATTTGTGGACAACCCTCTGATGTATATATATCAATTGGGCCGCTCCGACGATTGATATATTATTTGTTTGTGGACTACTTTCCGATGAATATACCATCAATTAGACCTCGGCTTGATTGATATATTATTTGTTTGTGGACTACCCTCCGATGAATATCAATTGGGCCGCTCCGACGATTGATATTTTTAGTTTGGACTACCCTCCGATAATTTAACATTTTTAGACAACCCTCCGAACCATTTTCTCTAGACTCATCTCATGCACTCACTCCTATAATCCTAGGATGTTCCAGTGCATATGGAATGCACATGTATGCAGGTTCAATCTCAGTCTAATCACATGCGAATATATAAGCGCGGAATATACTGCATAATTCAAATTACACAATCATGTCATGTAATTATACAACTCATACGTCGAAATTGGCTCAACTTAAATTTGTGATCGAGCTTGCAGCGGTCGACTTGAATGTTTCCGGCCAAAGTACGTTTTTACGCGAAAAAATATATTTTTGTGTCGTATCCTATGAGCGGTAAAAACCTAGGTTTCACCGGTTCAAACACTCAACCATTCATCGGTTCACTTTGTGAACCCGCATTTCACGGCCATTCCCGGCCTCATTCCAATCAATACACAATTTAATACAATAAATCATCAAACATGGCACCCAAACTGCCCCTCACGTCACGGTTACAGATTTTGGGTTTCAATAAATTCAATCAATTCGGTCCCAAGTTTTTGGGACCGATCAAACGGCCCCTAATGGCCTCATTCGACTCAAACATTTGTAAAACACTTAAAATGGGAATAAAACTCAAGTAGGGAGAAACCCCTACCTCTTGGAGTTTGTCAAAAACTCACGCAAAATCCGGTACGGCGAAGCCCTCCGCGTAGAGCGGTTCTTTCTTGTCAGAAGGCGGGTCGACGGTTGGATTGCGTGTATTTACAGAGAGAAGTGCTCTCTCTCTAATTTCTCTCAAAGCGGCACCCACTTTGCAACTCCCTTTGTCAAAAATCCTCCCAAATTCATGTTTGCTCTTGACTTAATGAAGAAAGATTAGCTTGTTCTTTATTTTGTCACCTTGTGACTTAAAATCGAAATCGAAATGCCTGTGTCATTCATTTACCAGTTTTGATATTCGGCACTATCTCGGCCGTCCATTTTCATCATTTCTCTACTCATACCACTTATGGTACATGAGTACGTGTTATATGTGACTTTCGTCGCCTCGAAAATCATTTTACGGCACCCGAACCGCGATGCCACCGAAGCGTGTCGACTCAGGCTATCTCGGGTCGTGAATTTTACGTCTTTATTTAGATTTGTGAGGGCGATTAAATGATGAAATCAGTTTTTTAAATCCAGGGATCTGAGAGGGTGGTGGGTTGCAGAAATCGCTGATTTTGTAATCGAAGTGCGATTTTGCCGCTATTCAGTGAAATTCTGCGGGTCTTACAAAGGGCTTCATATCGGCATGAAGAACAAGAGCAAGCTTCTTGTACTGCTTCTTGTACCGTTTCTTGATTAAATTAATATGAGAGAAGGGCTTGACCTATAATACCAGTCTGATGAGTCGCCAGTATCGGAGCATGGTGCCATGTAGAGAGAGAAGAAAGGAGAGAAGAAATATCATAGTAAGTCCCCAAGGTTAACGTCAGCAATTAACGGCTATTTTAACGTTGTTTGGGCTCGTTAACATGATCGGTTACGATAAGGACATAAGTGGGCCACGAGAGTAATTTTCAAGGGCCTATTTAGACTACGTTCGAGGTATAAGTGTAATATTTAGTAAAACACAAAGGGGGTTTCCACCTTTACCCTATAAGGAAGAATAGTACAAAAAATAAAACAAAAGTCCTCATTGTTTTAGGGCCAGTTTGGCACTAATTCTTCTAATATCGTTTCTAACCAAGACGCTTTTGTGACACCCCAAATCCTGGGTGTCTCGTGTCTTGATCGACTGGAGTCACATGTCTCATATTATGAGACCTATACATGAGTAAAAATGGCCACTTGGGCCCATTCATCAATACTCACCAAAATATATCCAACCAACTATATTACATGGTTCAAAAGTTAATAAATCACTCTTAATTCAAACATGTATTAAAATTTAAAGTTTTAATACATGTTATACAAAATGAAAACCAAATCCACAATCCGGCTTTCTTCTAAAACGCATCCTCTAGTGAGCGTCGTCCTCCTGTACACTCCATGTGCCTGAAATAGTGATCCCTCGACAGGGTGAGCAATGCCCAATAGTGATAATTTCCTACATGGGTTACTCCCCACCTAAGTGCACATGTCATAACAACCAATCACACTCAAGCAATTACATGACCCTACTTGAATGTCTGCATACTGATCCATGTCTCGAGTCCTTCTTGAATCCTCGCACATGCACTAAGCCAAATCTGACAAAAATACAGTTTTCAAAACAAAAGATTTTTGTTCTCAAAAACTTACTATTGAGTTTCAGTAAATGTGTTGGACAACCCTCGTAGTGCTTGATCGTTTTAGAAGCAGGTCATGGAATTCGACCTCGAGATGGTATTTGGACCACTCTCGAGCTGATTCTTCGGAGAAAATCTTTCATTGAAATTCCTTTGCAGCCATTTTTCACTTTTATTTTGCATAATGTCGTGCCTTCCTTGCTATCGTTTAGGGTGCAGGTACATATGGAATGCATTATTAGCATTTCAGACAATTCGTACTAATATATTTACATGCATATATTAACAAAATTAACTCACATTATTCATGTTATTCAATTCAAAACCAATAACACCAAAATTAGCTCACATGGGCTAATAACAATCCAAGCAATTCATTTTGAATCACCTAACAACACAAAAATCACACAACATATCACGTGAACAGTAGAACCCTAGGGTCGGCACTATTCACGACCACACAATAGGGATTTTCTCCACTCGGTTCAAATATTTTGACACCGAAAACACAACCATCCAGGCCCCAGCAAATCCTCATCCATTAAAATGGCTCTTAGCTAAAGAATAAACCAAGTAGGAAAAGATCTCTACCTCTTGGAGTTGTCGAAACTCCACAAAATTAACCGGTGTCCACGCATAGCCCTTGCAGCGTAGATCGACTTTGCTTCTTGACCCAAAGAGAACTGACGGTCCGAAAGCAGAGAAATCTAGAGAGAAATTACTCTTTCTCTCTCTAAAACTAGGTTTGGCCCACTCACTGCCCGTTTTCCAGCAAAAATGGGAGAAGAAGAAGACTATTTCTTCTTTTGTCTTATTCACTTATTCTTTTAACTTAATTCTCATTGTGTCCTTTAGTTTAATTTTTGACACATGGATTAATCTAAGTCATGCATCTCCATCATCTCACTAATCATGTAATATGTGTCACATGGGTACATTTAGTAGGTGACTTTTGTCACATCACATGTCTTTCACAAGCCGTCATACAGCATCCGACACTCGGTGTCTTGAAAAACTTGAAATTTCGATTGTCTCGGAATTCGACAAAATTCAACGTGGTAGCTAGATTTCATGGGACAATTCCAACAGTGAAGTCCATTTCATCATCCGATATCTAGAAAAATTTAGGGTTTTGACCGAAATGACCATTTTACCCTTTTTTCATAAAATTAGAATTTTACCGGGTTTTACATTCTCCCCTCCTTAAAAAGAATTTTGTCCCAAAATTCTGTACAATCACAACGAATCACATGCATATGCAACGTGCACTATGTCATGCATGTAAACTAGTCATTTAAGTATTGGATAGCTAAACCGATCACCTTCATCCTAAACAAGAAGGGATAGGTGGCCCGCATCGTGTCTCGCACTCCCGTTGACTCCTCACTCCACGATTATGCCGCTAGCACCCTCACTAGCCTCACGATCTTGCGTCGTAAAACCTGATCCGGCTATCCATAATACACACTAGTCCCTCCTCGAAGGTCTCATCCGTGTCAACCTCAATCTCTCCCCAATCCACTACATGAGCTGGATCTGGAGTGTACCTCCGGAGCATGGAGATGTGGAATGTCTCATGGACCCCTGACATGCTGGGCAGTAAAGCTAACAGGTACGCTACAGTGCCTACCCTCTCAAGTATCTCGAAGGGCCAAATGAACCTCGGCGATAGCTTGTTGCGCTTACCGAATGATTCGTGCCACAGTAGGCTGAGCTAAAATCAACAAAATTTATATACACCTAAGTTCCTACTCTGCTTGGTAGTCAAACTACTTTGCCCAGTATAGTGGATCTAGGGTCGAACACAGGGATGGGTTTTCATCACAGAAATGGTTGCATAAGTGCACAAGGTAAGGCTTTCTATTTGGACTTTTGGATTTGTGTTTCAAAAGCGATGGGAATGGTTTAGCCCGATAATTGCAAAAGCAGAAAGTAAAGGTGAAAAAGTTAACTTTGAAGATTTAGGTCACTAACTTGGCAGGGTGGGCAAGCAAGTGTCTCGGGTTTTATCCTCGCGTTATGACATACGGCCTATAGTCCATGGCATAGCAGGATCTCTATATTTAACTAAGCAAGCCTCACCCATGAAGCAACTCCTATTTGAGTGTCTGGTAGCATGCAGTTGCCAAGCCCCTTTTCTGATTTAAAACCTGACATTTAATATCATCTCGGAGGCTCGTAAAGACCATCTAAGAATCTGAGTCCACAAAGCATGGATATTAGCCAAATCAATAACATTAAATGCTATGCGACCCTAATTTGAGAAAACCTAACATATAAATATCATTTTAGAAGCTCGTAAAGACCATCTAAAGAATCAGTACCTCTCTCAGAATAATACCTTTGGATCCTAAAGCATGGAGAGTATTGGCCACATTAATGACATTGATGTTATCTGACCATGTTTTGAGAATATAAGGGCCATAAATACACTACACATGGCTTTTAATACAGAGGACAACATGCATATGCCCCACCACAAGCTAGCTTCCTTCTCTTCCAAAGAAGGAGGCAGCGAGCATCTCTTAGTTGTCATCCTCGAGAGGAGTGTTTAAGCGTAGAAAGTAGAGAAGAGGAGAGAATAGAGGAAAGCGAACCTAAATAAAACAGAGACTTTATTTACAAAATGAAAACTTACAAATATCTTCTCCTCCTCAAATTGTTCCAAAAATTGTTCTTTTTTGTTACCAAAACAAGAGGGCTTATATAGGCCACCTCGAAGTAGAAAATACCAAAAACCTATGAAATTGGCTAAGTTATGGGGACAATTAAGTAATACACACCAAGTTTGGAGGCGGTTTGGCATTAATTACAAAGCATGGCCAGAGGCATCAATTTTAGCTAAATTTGAAAATTTAGCTAATTAGCGAAATCAACGAATCTAAGCGAACAAAGAATTTCGCTAAGGGTGGGCAATTTCGCTAGCTAGCGAGAAATTTACGTAACTAAGCGAATTCTTGTGGCGAAATCAATTATTTTCGCTGGGAGCAGTGCTAGCGAAATTTGGAGTGGTCTAGCGAAATTTGACGCACCGGCTTAGGTTGCGAAATTTTACCGTAAGGTTGCGGTACCGCAATCTTAGAAAATTTTTATAACTAGCGAATTCCTACGTGTTGATCCTTATTTCTTTTTCATCCACCTTGTATTTGCATCGGGCTCTTCGCTTTGCCTTTGTTTTCTCATTGATTCTTGGGCTGGTTGATGGTGAGACTTGAATTCAACTTCATGATTCATCCTTTGTATTGAAGATTGAACTCCAGAGTGCACAAATACCTGCAAAACAGCAAAAATACCCTCTAAATGGCATAAGTGCTACTAAGAAGACTAAGAACACTACGATTGGTGTAAATGACATGATTAATGCTGTAGCTTACTCAAAACCTATCACAATATAGGGTTCAAAATTGCACTTTTTGGGCATTAATCACACCCAACAGCGTTGCTAGTCCCTTAGCAATGCAAAATAGAAAAGGAGATGCATGTGGTGATTTACAAAAGGTTATGATTCAAAGGTTTCTATACATATAAACATTACCTTAGCAGAGAAATTGAAATCAAAGTTGTAAGCCAGATATGAAAGAATCAAAACCATACAAGAACAATTAGAGGTCAATATTGGATCCATAATTCTCAACTTGAATTTCCACCTAAGTCTAATGATGTAGCAGTTAAGCTAATAAGTTGCAAAATTGCCACCTCCCCTGACCTAGCAGCGACATGGCCTTAAGTTGTTGAGCGGCTAGATAAGGATGATTACATACTTCTTTCTTTATTCAACTACACTTTGTAGGATGCCATGCTTAAAGTCGACTTCACCAAAGTCAGGTGTAGGGTCCACCGATGACTCCCAACCAATTAAGGTTAGGGCATCAAGCCCGAAAGGATCACTTGACCACTAACTCTAAAGGCTTCACCAGGACTCGAATGACTTCGAAATTAAGCACCCCTGAGTCATTAAACTGCACATCCACCCGTTAGCAGACACTAAATCGATGACTCCCAGCCAATTAAGGCTTAGGGCATCGGGTTGCAAAGGACTTCGCCATACACCCCTCGGACCGTGCTCGGGTTTCAAGGCAAAACTTCACGACTTTATTTTTCTTTTTCTTATTTTCTTTTTCTTTTTCTTTTGCTTTTTCTTTTCTTTTCATTTTTGGAAAACTAACATTGGTCTTCAACTGTGGGTAACACAAACCTATCCTAGGTTGCCAGCATACCTAAGGCGGCTTTGCAAAAGCGAAGAAGGCGACCTGATTTCCTGACCTATTGGAACAATGGAGTGCGATGTGTGAATTAGCATACGGAAATTTTCAAGTTGAGCATCTTTGGAATTGCAAGTGACCAAAAAATTGTTCAAGCGTAAGAATTTGTCCTAGCATATAGTAATGAACAATGATTCAATTATCCAACAAAAGCAATTCAATTGTCGGTGCTTAGCAATTCAATTGTTCAATTGAAAAGAAAAACACATTTAAACATAGTGGAGGCCTGGCTTGTGATATGTCTGATTACCTTTAGGGTTTGGGGCACCAGCGCGGAACTATAAGAGGAAAACAAAATTTGAACATCGGGACATGGAGCATAGAAATTACCTTTAACCATCTCCCCAGTATGGTGAGGATTGTAGGGCTCGGGGAGGGGATCCGGCGAGGAGGTACCTTCCTTTCTTTGGCCTCTTTGCACCACATAAGGTTTCACCGCCCTACGTCATTGACTTTAAACACCACGGTATCATGCGGATTGATTACAATCTGAACCGTTGGGGTATGCACATTGGACCATGAATGGACTGTCTGTCGTGACTTGAGCTTGCACGGAAATAGATGGAGTTGGAGTCGTATAAAGAACTTTGTCTCCTTCTTTTTTGCTTCTGGTTATCATTTGATGTACCGTCTTTTCGATTTTCGCTGCGATCTTTGAATTCAAATAGGCATCATTCAGTATTTCTTCAATTCATTGAGATCAAAGGAACCTCTTGACTCGACCTTATAGGTCCATGTTCAACTTCTTAATTGCCCACCATGCTTTGTACTCGATCTCCGCTTTGGAAGGTGACATACCTTACCATAGACCAATCGATAAGGACATTCCCGAGTTGTCTTGAAAGGCATCTGTGAGCGCGATAATCAGTAGTTTGATAGACCAATCTTTCTTGTTGGAGCTTACCACCTTCATTAGAATGGTCTTGATCTCCATGTTGGCAAGTTCTACTTGACCACTTGTTTGAGGATGGTAAGGGGTGGCCACTTTGTGTTTCACACCATATTTAGCCATGAGGTTTTCAAATGGTTGTGCGAGGAAATGAGCCTCCATGATAATAATGGTTTGAACCCCAGGCTTTGGAAAGATATTGGCTTTGAATTTAATTACCACCCTACTGTCATTGGTTTTGCAGGGAATTGCTTCAACCCATTTGGAGACATAGTCGACTCCCACCAAAATGTACGTATGACCATATGTTTGAGGGGAAAAGATCCCATAAAGTAGTACACACATCGAATAATTCACTTGAAACTAAATTTGGGTTCAAAGGCGTCATATGTGAGGCGGCTTCCCAAACCTTTGGCATCTGTCACATATACGGCACATTTGGTGTGCTTCCTTGAATAAGGAAGGCGGTAGAAACCATTTGTAGCACCTTCATTGCTGTCTTTTGGGAAGCAAAATGACCACCACAAGCACTCTCATGGCAATGTTTAAGATGCTAACATTCTCCTCAAGTACTGTTTCCACGATGATTTGATCTGCCTGATGTTATTTGAATAGGAAAGGCTCTTCCCAATAATAGGAATGGATTTTAGCAAAGAAATATTTCCTATCCTGTCCTTTCCACTCAGCTGGGATTTCTCCTGTAGTGAGGAAATTGGCAATGTGAGCATACCAGGGAGCTTTCTCCAACTGCATTAGGGATTCTTCAGGAAATTCATCATTAATAGGTGGACTGTGAGTGTCGTGGGCTATAGTTAACCTTGATTCGATCTGCCACCACATTTCCACCCCTTTCTTATCTCTAATTTGCAAGTTAGACTCCTGATAATAGAACCCAACGGATGAGTCTTGCTTTTTGCATTTTTGTTTGGTTAAGAGATATTTCAAAGCGAGAATGATGCGTAAAAATGACTATATCGGCTCAACCAAGTATGCTCGGAATTTATCTAAAGCATATACCACTTTGCCGACAACTCTTTCTCTTGTAGTGGTATAATTCCAATGCTTCATTCGAGGGTTTTGCTTGCATAATACACCACATGAGGTTTCCCATCTTCTCTTTGGCCCGATACAGCTCTATAGCAAGATTACTGCATCACGCATCACCTCGAAGCGATAGCGCCAATTAGGTGCTCGAACTATTGGGCGGTAGTCAAATGAAATTTGATTCTTCAAAACTCTTCGGCAATCTCTCCCAAACGAATTTGGCATTCTTCACCAAGAAGCATGCAGGGGTTTGGCAATTTTGGAAAAATCTTTAATGAACCGTGGTGGCTTCGCATGATGAATTGTCTGATTGTTTTCACATTTGTTGGGGGCGGCAATTTGGAAATAATGTCGATCTTTGCTTTATCAACTTCAATTCCCCTACTAGAAATAATGTGCCCCAATACAATTCCTTGGTTTACCATAAAATAGCATTTCTCCCAGTTAAGCACCAAATTCTTCTCTATGCACCTCTGCAAAATGGCTTCCAAATTGGTTAAGCATTCTTCAAATCACCCCATATCTTGTGATATCATGTGTATGCACTCCATTATACGCTCTACCATGTCACGAACATGCGAGCATACATATTTGAGAAAAGTGGTGGGGGCGTTACAAAGCAAAGGCATCCTCCACATAAGCATACGTGCGAATGGACAAGTAAAGTAGTCTTTTCACGATCTTAAGGCAATTTCTGTCTGGTACCACGAATACCCATCCAAAAAGCAATAGAAGGGTGTGGGAAGCTCTTTCGAGCGTGGTAAGGCAGCGTGGAAAGTGGTCTTTCATTATCCTTATCATTGAGCCTTCTATAATCTATACATACTCTCAAGCCCAGTTTGTAAATTAGTTAGACAATTCTTCACCCTTCTCGTTTTCACCGGTGTTACTCGATTTCTTAGGCACCACGAGTTGGGCTAACCCATGTGCTACTCGGAAATGGGATAAATGATACCGACTTGGAGCAATTTGGGAGCCTCCACCACGAACTCGCTTTCACGTAGATGGGGATTGACCTCAGTTGGGGCTGCCTACTTGACTTTAGACTCCTCTTACAAATAGATGTGATGAGTGCAAATGGGCCAGTTTATGCCTTTCAAATCGAAGTACACCATCAAATGCTGCTTATTCTTTTTGAGAAGGTACGAGGAGATTATGCTCTTGTACGATGGATTGCCTTGTGAAGAAATCTGGCCCAGGCCTTTGCTCATTTTACTTCAAAAATGCATACTTTAAATCGACGAGGAGGGTTTAGTTCATTGAGGTTCCTTGGGTTCTTACCAGTCAATAAAGGCAAAATTTCTATTCTTCTTCTCCGGTACCCACATGCTAAGCTCATTTCACAAAATTCGTGTTTGCTCTGCAAAACAATCGGATAACTACGAAGTTAATATCTCTTGCACTTCTTTGTTAGTTGCTTTGTTCTTCCATAATGGTATCTAAAATACAGACTTCTTCAAAGTCATCCTCTCAAATTTTCCTACCTTTTACCCAAAATGAAAATATTGAGTTCAAGGTCAATTTTCAAATGTGAGTTGCATGACTCCATTTCGACAGTCGTGGTGCATTTGGTAATAAAAAGCGGTCGCCACTAATGTGTTGAGACACGATTGGAGTCTATTGCAAGCGATTCTGTGTCCCGGTACAAAATCTTTGGATAGTAAAATCGTACTTAGCGCGGAAGCGTCTTCCGTAGGACCTTTGGTATTTAATGAACACAGTCGTGACGAAAGTGTGATGGAAGTGGGTTCGGTTCACCCAATTGATTGCTTGTACATAGAATCTGACAGTGATTACACTTGGCTCCGGGTCCCCAGCAGGTGCTTTCTCACTTGTGGTGCCTCCAATATTCAGGATCGATAGGACATCCACCGGATCCTTATACTTCACTGGAGTCTTGCTCTCTATAATAGCACTAACTTGCTCAGTTAAAAAGGCCTTTTTATTTACATTAAGACCCTTTTTTACCATGCACAAATCCTTTAAGAATTTTGCGTAAGTAGGAACCTGTTTAATCATATCGAGGAGAGGAATATTGACTTTCACTTTGCTTAATACTTCCAACATTTTTGTTTAGTTAGAATGTTTCTTTTCTTCGGAGAACTGGAGCTTCGGAGGGGATATTCTAATCTCTACTTCTTCCTTGATCCCTTGACTGTTCTTCTGAAGTGGCTCGGCCGCTAATGGAGCTGATGTGGTAGCTTTAATCTGTTAACTAATTCCTTTCCACTTCGTAAAGTCTGGCTTGCCTTGCCATCGGTTTTGCATTTGAGTCCTCGAAATTGGAGTCTGTTTCATTCACCCCACTTTCCCGATATTGTTGTGCACGGAAAAGACCTTCCCTTTTTCTAGACTCTGGCCTGCTGATTAGGCCAAGTTTGAAATCTCCCGAATGCATATTGTCGATTTCTGTTGGGTGAACTTTCTCTTTGTGATTTTCGACTAGTTTGGACATTATTTTATACGTTCTTCTACAAATATACCTACCTTACTTAAATTCAGGATTGCATTCAGGAAAATGAGTAGGAAGTAAGAACATTGTTAGCATTGAAGTGGAATCAAGCTGTGATGTGCTCTTGAAGGGAGATTGTCATAGGGGTTTGGATTTCCATGACAAAATTTGGACAATTTCTCCAATTAAGAGTTATTAGTGTCACCATATGGGCATATGATTGGGTTTTATTTGACTTATGGCATGGGCATGATCTTGACAGTGCTCCTCAGGGTAATTATTTGACTGAAAATTGAAAGCGAAAATTGGGATGAAGATAACTCATTAGCTGTTTGCATTTCATGCTGATTTTCATTCGAGATCATCAATCTTTGAGTTAAAGCCCGGTCAATTTATTTCATCTACGTGTCTTGAGGAAATGCACTTGTCTCCACTTTGGTGGTTGATGGCCTTAATCTTTCGGCTTCCACGGACTAGGTTCATCCCGAGTTTTGGAGGTTTCAGCTACATAGTTCATAAAATCCGCAGCTTCATCGGGATGCTTATAAAGTTACCCCCACACGGTTTCAACAAATTGTTTCATAGGCGGGGACATTCCATCATAGAAGTGGTTCGCAACATCAAGTGTATTATGATGTGGACATGCAGCGATGGTTTCCATAAATCTTTCCTGACTGCGGTAAAAAATCTACTCACCGTCATGAGCAAAAGTGTAAATTTGCCTCTTGAGTGTGGTCTTATGAGCGAAGAACTTCTTGGGGAGTGCACTTTGCGGCTCAGCCCGATTTCTGGTTCTAGGCACCATTAGGTTGAGCCATATCTTGGCCTTGTCGCTTTAGAGTCAATGGAAATGCCTTTGCTTCAGCGATTCCATGTCCATCATACCTTCCTTAAAGGTAGTGCAAACCTCCTCAAAATCCTAATATGAGTGTATGGATTTTCATTTTCCATACCATGATATGTGGGGAGTAAGTACGAATATGGCCTCCTTGCTACATCTTGGGAGGAATGATACGAGATGGGGCAACTGCAGGAGGTGTGATCCCTCGCTGGTTATAGGCATTTGGATTCATGGGGGGTTCTGGTTGGCTCTGTTGTTCCTCGGGTATGGGATCCATGGTGTCGGTTAATTTTCTTCACTAATTTGGGTCAAGTTGTGTACTTATCCTATGCAGTCTACCTGATGTGTCTCTATCCCACTGTTGCATACACACCTGCTAAAAAATTGTAGAGACAATAAAGAGCAACAAACAACTTGCAAAAATATTAAAATTAACTAACAACAATAAAACTGACTAAATGGCTTGAAAGCGATGCGATTCTTTAATTATAAGCGGCGGTTCTGTATTTGAGTTACAAAAATTAAAAGGTTGCAACCGGCATGATGTGGATCCGCAGTACACGTCGACTTACCATTAGTAGTTTGGCACCATCCAGGCAAGCGCCATTTTGATTCGTGCCACGGTGGTTCGACTAAAATCAACAAATTTATACACCTAAGTTCCTCTCTGCGCCGTAGTCCAGCTCTTACTACTTGATATAGTGGTCTAGGGTCGCGAACACGAGGATGGGTTTCATCCTAGAAATGGTTTGCATAACGATGGTAAAGGCTTTATTTGGACTTTGGTTGTGTTTCAACGGTGAATAGTTTGGCCCGATAGTGCAAAAGCGAAAGTAAAAGGTGAAAAGTTAGCTTTTTGAAGATTTGGGTCATTAACGCTTAAGTTAGAGGCGAGCAAGTGTCATGGGTTTTATCATAGCGTTATGACATGCGACATGGTGTGGCATAACGGATCTATATTAACTAGCAAACCTCACCCATGAAACAACTCCTATTTGAGTCAATACAGGTAGCATGCAGTTATGGCCCCTTCTTGTTTAAAACCCTAACATTTAATATCATCTCGGAGGCTCGTAAAGACCATCTAAAGAATCACAGTCTAAAGCATGGAAGTATTGGCCCCGAATCAATAACATTAATCTTGTGCAACCACTAATTTGAGAAACCTAACATATAAATATCATTTTAAGAAGCTCGTAAAGACCATCTAAAGAATCAAATTACCTCTCTCACTGAATATACCTTTGGATCCTAAAAGCATGAAGTATTAATACATTAATGACATTGATGTTATGCGACCATGTTTTGAGAATATAAGGACCATAAATACCTTGTGGCTTTTAATACAAGAGGACAACATGCATATGCCCACCCTCAAGCTAGCTTCAGCCTCTTCAAAGAAAGGAGGCTTAGCCAAGCATCTCTTGAGTTGTCATCCTCAAGAGGGGTGTTTGGCAGCCGAGAAAGTAAGAGAAAGAGGAGAGAGAAGAGAGGAAAGCCAAACCTAAATAAAAAAAACGAGACTTTATTTACAAAATGAAAACTTACAAAATATCTTCTCCTCCTCCAAATTGTTCCAAAAATTGTTCTTTTTGTTACAAGTAAGGGAGGACTATATAGGCCACCTCAAGGCATAATGCAAAAAACCTATGAAATTGGCTAAGTTATGGGACGATTAAGTAATACACCAAGTTTGGACGGTTTGGCGTGAGTACAACATTTGAGGCATCGATTTTCGCTAGGGAAATTTGAAGAATTTCGCTAATTAGCGAAATCAGTGCGAAACAAATTTCGCTAAGGGTGGGCAATTTAAGCTAGCTAGCGGTATTAAATGCGAAATTCTTGTGAGAAGCGAAATCAATTATTTTAAGCTAAGGAGCGATTAACGTGAGGAATTTGGAGTGGTCTGTGGTGGCCTTTTCGGCTTAGGTTGCGAGAAAATTTTAAACAAGGTTGCGAAAGTACCGCGTCTTAACGAAAATTTTAATGACTTAAGCGAAATTACTGCATTGTTGATCCTTGGCTGCTTTTCATCGCGCCTTAGTACGTCAATTTTCTTCACTTTGCTGTTTCTCATTGATTCTTGTAGAATTTGGTTGATGGGAGACTTGAATTCCAACTTCATGATTCATCCTTTGTATTGAGATTGAACTCCAAGAGTGCACAAATACCTGCAAAACAACCAAAAATACCCTCTAAATGGCATAAGTGCTACTAAGAAGACTAGAACACTACGATTGGTGTAAATGACATGATTAATGCGCAAAAAGCCTTTCGAAAACCTATCTAATATAGGGTTGAAATTGCACTTTAGGCATTAATCACCGAACATACGTGCTCTCTTAGGGCATACCTTCAAGAAGATGTGATCATCAACCTTGAACTCTAAGGTCGGCGTCGTACGCCCGACATAGCTCTTACAGCGGCTCGGCGTAGCATTGTAGTATCAGCTCACCTTCTGGTGTCTCGTAGAGATCAAGACCTGATGATGGAGCTCTCTCAACCTCGATCCAACATATCGGGGTGATCTGCATGGCCTCTCCTCTGATACCTGCCTCATAGCGTAAATACGTATGCCGCTAATACTTGTTGTTGTGGCGAATTCCATAGGCGGTGCTCTTCCCATTTCTCTATGGATCAAGGTGCTGTCACTCACAGCCATGTCCTCTAACACCTATATGGTCCTCTCACATTGACCATCGTACGTAAGGTGGAAAGTTGTGCTGTGGTGGCGTGTGCCATAACCTTTTGGAAACTCTTCTAAAAAGTGCAGTAAACCTCGGTCTCTATCAGATACTATGGATCTTGGTACTCCATGTATTGGACAATCTCGAGCGTCACATTGGCGGAATCTCTCGATGTGAAGGTCATCCACGGCGGAGATATCAATCAGTTGAACATAAATCTGTGAATTTTAAAAAAAAAATTATCCCTTAACCCACCCGAAGGGATCACATGTGTTTCATAAAACCGAAGAATGTCATGAAACTTTCCTCTTGTAGATCGATTCGTCAAGCCTTCAAAGTACGCGTCTTGGTTTGTTGGATCTTCAAAAGTGTTTACGGCGACCACCCTTTACAAGTATCCACGAACAAATAAGCGATCTTGTTGAATGCTAGTTCAGGTTCGTCTTCTCAAAACGAAATTAGGGTTTTTTTTCTTTCTCTCTTGTTTGGTTGTTCTTAGAGTAAAAGCGACTACTACAGAATATATATATCTCTACATATATATATCTATATAAATACCTTAGAGGTTTAAGTCAAAAACAAATTTTATATTATTATATATTTAAAACTCCTCTTTTAAATAACAATTTAAATTTACAAAAACATAGTTCAAGACATACTTAGTTTCACCAATTTAAACTTTCTCAAAATTAAATTCGAATTTAAATAACAATTTAAATTCACAAAACATAATCGTTCAAGACATAACCGTTTCACAAATTTAAACTTTCTCAAAATTAAATTTGAATTTAAATAACAACTAATTGTTATTTGTAATTTAAAAAATAATCTTATCATTTTAAGTGCTACGTGAGTGAAAAACCATAGCAGATTGTGTTAATTCTTAATGTGTTACCTATAGGTTCAATTAACATTGGCGGTAGGCCTAAAATCGCATTTTAATCCTACAAGTCATAAGTGGCCTCTAGCAAGACATTATGACTACCTGGATTAAATGAAAAGCTCATGATGAGACAACCTTAATATAGCTAATGACATAATCCTTTTTGTCTCATGATATCTTGATAGAATATAAGGGAATGGACAAAGTCAATCTTATCGTTCTATCTTTGATTACTCGAAACCCAATTAGACTGACTGAAACAAATGACATTGATCCATCAATTCATTTGAGCACGTATGCATTTCTCAGGTCTCCAATTGTCGAGGACGGAAGATATCTCTCTTATAATAAGAGGGACAAATTCCATTTTAATCGCTCATATCTCACTACATAATTCTTATTATGTTCAAGTATAACCTTTATAGTTATCCGATTAAAGACAACGTTTGATTATATCAAAACACAATATTCCTTATGTTGAGAACTATAAGATCTCAGGTTAAAGTTAATAATTTAATATTAGAGATTAACACGACTTTGATCCATGTATTAATCTCGAAGATGGATAATCGATATTTGTTCTCAACAAATAGATATAAATTTGATTTATTATCTCATACACATATTCATCCATGAATATCAATCCAACATACTAATCTTAATTGTTATTATTCCATACTTGATAGCAGATTAGGGGCATTTAGAATAATTAATAATATTATTCGAGGACATTATATATAATAAACATGCAAATCATCATAATAATTAATGCTCATAAATAGTCAAAATTCCATGTCCATACAATAGGCCTAGAGCATTATTACTAAAAATCTCCCACTTGCGCTAGGCCCATTCATCAATGTATCTAATACCTATGAACCTAGCATGACGATCATGCTTTGCTTGTGGTAGAGGCTTAGTGATGATGGATCAGTATTAATCATCTGTTGGAACTACGCATATCTTAACGTCACCTCTCGATGATTTCTCGAATGAGATGATAACGCTAAGAATGTGTTTGGATCGATGTGATCCTGGTTCTTGCTTGTCGCGATAGCACCATTATTGTACAATAAACATCAATGGGATTTGTAATCTAGGAACCGCTTCAAGATTGATGTGAAATTCTTGATCAGCTGCTTCCTTTGCTAACGTCGAATCTTTGCAATGTATTCGGCAGGTTAGTAGAATCGAGCAGTGCTTTGCTTTGAACTTTTCAGTGCGCGCACCCACCGTTTAAACAAAACACATATCATTGCGTCCGAATCATCTTTGTCGGATTGGAAGCTTGCATTTGTGTAACCGTTTATGACAGGATCATCTTCCAATCCAGCCGTACACTGAAGAACATATGCAGACCTTCGAGATACTTAAGAATGTTCTTGACGGTATCGATGACTCTCAGGGATGATGGTATCCACTTGTTATGCTTAAAGCATAAGATACATCTAGTACAGTGCACAACATGGCATACATGATGAATCTATTCTTTGAGGCATAAGGAATCTTACTCATCCGCTCTGGCTCATCTTTAGTGTTAGGACCTTTTGCGAGATTTGCTAAGAGTAATACCATGAACATGGGCAGAGTATCCTCTCTTGAATCTTTGCATCTTGACAATTCGATTACTTTGTTTATGTAAGTACTTTGACTTAGACGATCGGCCTCTTAGATGCATCTACATGAATCTTTATCCCACTGAGATATAGGCGTATCGCCTAAGTCTTTAATTTAACCTACCAACAGGCTTGACATTACGCAAGGTAGGGATATCGTTCCCGATGAGTAAAATGTCATCAACATATAAGACCAAAAATACAATTAACGCTCCATATTTCTTTATAAACAAGGCTCGTCATCATTTTGACAAATCGAGCCCTTTGGTGATTCGTAGAAAGCGAAGATTCTGACTCCGAGAGGCTGTGACCATAAATGGATCTTTTGAGCTTGCATACGCTACGAGAATTCTTAGGTTGTACAAAACGCAGGTTATGTCATGTACACATCCTCAAGCCAGAGTTTCCATTAAAGCCTTGAGTTTAACATCCATTTGCCAAATCTAAATGATATGATATGCGTGATGTCAATAAGAATTCTGATAGACTTAAAGCATAGCTACGAGGTGAAAAAGTTTCATCATAGTACATACCATGAGTTTGTTTGAGGCTATTTTTGCAAAGCTAGCCTTGCTTGTAAGTATGCACTTGCCATCCATGTCCAGTTTTCTTTTTAAAAACCCATTTTGCACCCAATGGTCTTTGTACCTTCGAATTGGGTCAATCAAGGTCCCATGCGATTATCATACATGGATTGAATTTCAAACCATTGGCCTACAACCATTTCACCAGTACGGATCCTACATAGCCTCTTGATAGGTAGTGGGTTCATTTGATCCACTAACAATACATCAGATTATCAGTCTGCTGCAAATCACCTCTCTCGGGCTCAGACATATCCTATCATATCTCATTAAATTTTGTGCTATAGAATTGTGTCGGCAATAGTTTGTTGACTATGAGTATCAACGAGGCGGGTTGATGTTATCTTATGGTTCTCGAAACTTCTTGAGTTGTACCTTACTCCCACTTGGTTCCTTTAGAAATAAATTCCTTTCTAGAAAGACACAATTAGACAGCGAAACACTTTGTTCTCTATGGGATTATTAAAAGTAAGTATCCTTAGTCTCTTTAGGATACCCCACAGGCATTTATGATTTGAGCTCCGGCTTATTTGAAACTTGGCGTTTACATAAGCCTCACAACCGAATCATAGAAAAGAACAAGGCGGGCCTTTTACCGGTCCACATCTCATATGGTGTCTTTTCAACCGCTTTGGATGGAACTTCGATTTAAATGTGAGCACTTAATTTGTTTTAGTGCATAACTTTAGGTAAATGGAAGATGCAATTTGGACTCATCATTGGTGAACCATATCTAATAAAGTTTGATTCCTCCTCTCAGACACACCATTCCATTGTGGTGTTCCAGGGGGAGTTAATTATGAAATGATTCCACAAGTTCTAAGATGGTCATCAAATTCTTGGCTCAAATATTTGCCACCTCGATCAGATCGAAGTGCCTTGATTGTCTTGCCAAGTTGGTTTTGTACTTCATTTTGAAAAGATTTGAACATTTCAAATGATTCAATGTCTCATCAAGTAGACATAACCATATCTCTTGAAAGTCATTAAGTAAATGTAATGGAAGTACTTGTAACCTCCTCTAGCATCTGAACTTCGATGGTCCACGTACATGCATGTGTATGAGATCGATAATTCATTGGCCCTTTCCTTTGTGTCGAGTAAAGGAATCCTTTAATCATCTTACCCGAAATAGACAAGATTCACATGTATCATCGATTCAAAATCAAATGAATTCAAAAGTCGACTTGATGGAGTTTTGAGATCGTTCTCATTTATATGACGAGAGCGACAATGCCAAAGATAGGTTGAATTTAATCATTGGATTTAAATTTCTTAAATGATCATATTATGAACATGAAATTGTTGGATTTTTGAAGGTTCATAACATAAAGACCATCATGTAAATAGGCATTTGCATAGAACATGTCTTTAGGAAAAATGGAGCATGTGTGTTATTAATAATAAAGAAAAACCATCATTATCCAAACAAGAAACTGAAATAATATTCCTACACATTGTAGGAACATAATAACAATTGTCAGAAACTAGCAAAAGCCCATTTGGGCAGTAAGTTCATAACTTCCCTCTGGCCCAGGCTCGTGACTTTTGCTCCATTGCCTACTCGTAGATCAACTTCGCCCTTCTTGAATTGTCTACTCCTTTTGAGTCCCTGCACATTTTTACAAATGTGAGATCCACATCCAGTATCTAATACCCAGGAACTAGAAGGAGAAAAATTAATTTGTATAACATAAATACCTGAAGAATAGTCTCACGGTCTTCTTCTTCTTCTTTAGATCCTCATCTGACTTGCGTTTCTCTTCCAATAGTGGGTTCATTGCAAAGAAACAAACACCCTCCTTTGGGGCTTTAGCCTTTGGTTCAAGATTGGGTTTGGGTTGAGCATTGGACTTTCCTTTGCCCTTGCCCTTGCCCTTGCCCTTGTTCTCGAAGCCCTTTCTATTTTGAACCATCAGAACATGGCCAGGCTTGGATTTAATATTCTACTCAGCGGTTTTAAGCATCGTATGCGGCTCAGAGATAGATTTGTCCATTTTATTCATGTTATAGTTCATGACAAATTTGCCATAACTATCAGGAAGTGGTCGGGATCAAATCGATTACTTGACTCTTGGCTCAGTAAAATCAGGCCTATCAGGTGCTGATATAGCCTTTATTTTTAGAACATAGGCACTAAGCGAAGTACCTCAGCCATCTTTTAAGAATGCAGTGCCAGTAGTCTCCTTTTTCTTGCCTTGCTTGTTGCTGGAACATTTCCTTAAGATTGAAGATCATATTATAAGCTTCCATTTTCTAGATCATACGAGTTGAAACTCAGCTATTAAGCATCAGAAGCATGCAACATCAATAGAGTCATTATAATACTTCTCATAAGTATTCTTTTCAGCTCTAGGAGCATTATCAGCTGGTTCTTCAGGGAAAGGTTCATCCAGGACATAAAGCTTCCTTTCTTGTTTGAGAACAATTCTCAAATTTTAAACCAGTCAGGGGGTCAGTCGGTAAGTTTATCCTTCTCAGGGGGTGATCGCGATGACATAGTAGAATTGTTGTTGTTATTGTTGGCCATACGCAATGAATGCAAAGTTCGATAAGTATTTTGATTATGAAAAATTCTCACTAAATTAACAACCCTCAAGAATAATCATATTAATCTAGTGAGCTAAGATCCATATTTTACTCAACTTTAAGTCAACTTTGGCATGACACTTAAAATTAAGTTATTTAGGTAGGTAACTCTTACCAATTACATCTCATGCAACTCTTAGATATTTATGGGATTTTGACATCATATGTCCCAGCATGTTTAAATCTCATCTAATGCCATTAGGCCCAAAACGGTTTTGATAGCCTAATAAAGTTAAACCATTTTTAAACATATGGGTAGCACCATTACTCATCTTGTCTCACTAATGTAACCTAATGTACTTCTACTTTGGTAGAACCCACATTAAGATGATAAAAGGTTTGACAAGTGTTTAAATATGGATGGCTTATTAACTTTAAATTTTATGTGAAGGGATCTTGATTGATTTTGTTTCATTGTAGATCTCATCATACATCTAGTATCACATACTCATGTAACATCATACATAGCGTCTCATACATGCATATAATAAACGTGTCACAGTATGGCCTTAATCTAGATTGATCTCCATAAGCCAATATGAAGATCAACAGTCATTCCTAGGTAGTAATAAGCACCCCCATGATGTCGATTTGACCACCAACTTGCGCATAGACACCTAGCTCCTCCATCATCATGGTTGGATTGCATGACTTCAAATGGCTTGATGACCATCTTAGAACTTGTGGTTGTTTTGGTTGTTCTAATTGTGGTTGTTTTGGTTGTTTTGGTTGTTTTGGTTGTTTTGGTTGTGGTAATTGATGGCTCCATGTTCTCTGTTTTGGTTGTTCTCAAAGTTAAAGACGACTACTACAAAATATATATATGTCTCACATATATATATCTATATAAGTCTGCTAGGGTTTAAGTCAAAAATGAATTTTATATTATTATATATTTAAAACTCTTTTAAATAATAACAATTTAAATTCACAAAACATAATAGATTTGAGACATACTTAGTTTCACAGGAATTTAAACTTTTCTCAAAAAAATTAGAATTCGAATTTAAATTCACAAAACATAATCGTTCGAAGACATAGCAGTTTCTGAAATTTAAACTTTCTCAAAGAATTAAATTCGATTTAAACCTTAACTAATTGTTATTTTTAATTTAAAATAATCTCGTCATTTTAAATTACTACAGAGAGTGAAAAACCATAACCGTTATTATTCATTCTTAATGTGCGACCCTATAGGTTCAATTAACATATTAACATTAGCAGTAGGCCTAAATCACATTTTGATCCTACAAGTCATAAGTGGCCTCTGAGACATTATTACTACCCCGAGTTAAATGAAAAGCTCATGATCGAGACAAACCTTAATATAGTATGACATAATCCTTTTTGTCTACCTGCAGTGATATCTTGATGAGATATAAGGCATGGACAAAGTCGACCTTATATCGTTCTATCTTTGATTACTCGAAACCTAATTAGGCTTGACTAAACAAGTGACATTGATCTCCATCAATTCATTTGGCTGCGACCATGCATTTCTCGATCTCAATTGTCGAGGACCAAAGTATCTCTCTTATAATAAGAGGACAAATTCCATTTAATCGCTCATATCTCACTACATAATTCTTATTATGTTCAAGTATAACCTTATAGTCATCAGATTAAGAAATGACATTTGATTATGTCGAAACCTGATATTCCTTATGTTGAGAACTATATAGCGATGCGGGGTCAAAGGATTTAATGACACAACTATTAGAGAATTAACTTATGACTTTGATCCATGTAATCTGAGAATAGTGCACGTGTCGATATTGTTCTCCAACAAATAGATATAAATTTGATTTGTATCTCATGCACGTATTCATCCCATGAATATCAATCGAAACTTATACTAATCTTAATTCATTGTTATTCCCATAACAATGTCGATTAGGGACATTTAGAATAATTAATAATATTATTCAAGGACATTATATATAATAAACATGCAAATCATCATAATAATTAATTATCATAAATAGTGAAATACCATGTCCATACGATGAGCCTGACAGCATTTTCTTAGAAAATGTGCGGAGCTTCGTGAGAGGCAGTCGATATCACCCATATAGCATCATGTCGCTTGTAACATTGTCGTGGCAGAGTGGGTCACAAAATCCATCGTGACATGCTCCCCGCCACTCGGCCGCTCCGATGGTAGTAGCCTGGCATTTTTGGTGCTCATCCTTAACTTGCTGACACGTGAGGACATCGGTAAACAGAGTCCCCCTACGTGTCTCTTCATTCCGTTCGATATCTGCGGCTGACAAAGATCGCGATGCATCTTGGAAATGTACTGGATGCGACAAATCGAAGCGAGTGAAACTCCTTGAGAATCTCCTCCTCTCAAATCGGTCGGCGAGGAACCCTTCACGTCCTCTTATGCGAGACTACCATCTCGTAGATGGTCCAGCCCTAAATCACCTATACACATTTGTACGGCTCCACGATGGACACTATCTCCGCGTTCTGTCCCTAGGACTCAATCACTCTACTCAATAGAGACGGTGGAGCTACTAAACTCCCAGCGTACCTAAGCACCTTTCTGTGTGGCCTAAACTATGCAGGTCTGACATAGCCGCTCCCGGGAAGCTGCTGTAATGCCGTGACTTCAGCGGGTGCATCGACCACCGCATTTGCCTTACCAGGGTGGTAATGCAAGTGAAGTCATAGTCCTCAGGAACTCCATCCACTCTGCGTTGCCTCATGTTGAGGTCCTTTGCATGAAAATATACTTTAGACTTTGGCCAGTGCAGGTACACCTCCCGAGCGCTCGCCATATAAATAGTGGCGCCAAATCTTCAAGGCGAAAACTACGGCCGCCAACTTCATGTCGTGTGTGGGCTAATTTTGCTCATGATTCTTCAACTGAAGAGAACCATAAGCTACTACCCTCCTGGATTGCATCAAAACACATCCCAGTCCGGCCCTCGAGGCATCACAATACACTATGTACCCCTATCCCCTGTCCGAATCCACTGGCATAGGAGTAGTAGTAAGCTCTTCTTTCAACTCCCGGGAATGCCTCCGCATCGGTCATCCTAATCAAACTTAACCTCCTTCCGGGTCAATCTCGCCAGGTGCCATTAATCTGAGAAACCCACGAATCTCCGTGAGTACCCAAATTAATCCCAAGAAACTACGTGATCTCAAGATCTCGACTTCGCCTCTCCCAACCTTATCACGGCCTCAACCTTCCCAGTCCACCGACACGCCCGATGTCGACACCACGTGTCCTTAAAAATCTCACACCTCGCAGCCAAACTCAGACCTCTTACTCGAATCCTCGCGTATAGCCGATGATCTCTCAAGAATCGTAAACAATCCTCAAGTAACACTCATGCTCCCTCTCTGACTAGGAATAGATCAAGATGTCATCCACAAAGACCACGACAAACTAATCCAAATAGGGTTGGAATACCCTATGCATGAGGTCCATGAATGCCGCTGGCGCATTCGTCAATCCAAAGGGCATTACTATAAACTCAAAGTGCCCATACCGTGTCCTGAACACTGTCTTAGGGATATCTGTCTCCCTAACCTCAGCTGATGGTAACCAAGCATGAAGGTTCATCTTAGAGTAGACTCGCGCCTCCTTTCAACCGATCAAATAAGTCATCAATCCTGGCAATGGGTACTCTATTCTCATCGTGAACTCTGCTCAACCGGCCTCAGACCAATGCACGGTAGAAGGGTCTTGTCTTTCTTCTTCGTAAATAGAACCGGAGCGCCTCATGATGAAGTGTGCTTCGGTCTAATGAACCCCTTGTCCAGTAGCTCATGTAGCCGGGACTTCAGTTCCCCGCGAACTCAATCGTGCCATCCTATGCGGAGTCATAGAGATAGGCGAAGTACCAGGGTGTAACTCGATACCGAAGTCTACAACCCTCTACGAAGGCAATCCCGATAGCTCATCTGGAAAAACATCCTCATACTCGCAGACTACTCGAGGTAGATCTAAGCTCTGGCCTCACCCGTCCCTCCAGTAAGGCTTGCGCTCACACCCGCCAACCGCCCCTCGACACTTGACTCGGACACCGCGGCCATCATGCTTCTGGTCTCCCTTGAAATACAACACAAGTACCGTCCCACATGTGCGGTAATCTACGCCACAATCGATAACGACTCAGAAGTCGCCAACCAATCCATCCCCAAGATGATGTCGAACTCTGACATGTCTTTGACCCTCAGGTCCAATGTGAGCAGAACTTCGAGATCTCTAACTCGCGAACCACGATATATCATCCCTATCTCGCCCTAATCCCTAGGAGAACTCACATACAAGGTCTCCCTCCAAGGCCTCAAACCCTAAGCCCCAACTCTACTACAACCGATGAAGCAATGAATGAATGCGACGCACCGGGACCAATAACACTTTGCCTATGGGCGAGATAGTGCAAGGCAAAACATACTCCCTCAGATGATCGCTGGATTCGTCGATCACCGGTGGTGTGATGACATAGACACGCCCTCAACCCCTGATGTCTCGATCAGGCCTCGCCTCTTCGCTCGGCCCATAGTCTCCGCCTCTCTGCCTCGCTTATGTAACGGAAGGTGCCCGCAGCCTCCTCGAAATCGCATATCGTTCTTCGCTCAGAATCAAAAGCGGAGGAATGAACTGCATCCCCTCGTCTCTACCGCTGGGATCGGGACCGGCACGCCTCCAAACCTCGATCTCTTGGTTCCTGGGGGGCAATCTCTCCTTTCATATGCTCGCCGCACGGTAATACACCATCTCGGCCATCCTAATCGGGTAACCCTAACTCATCTCACTGGACAAGCCACCAAGGTGTCCTATAACCTCGGGATTCCCGCCTCGCAACCTGGCCGAAAGTGTCTGCCCAGTTGTCTGCAGAATAACATATCCCCTGCCCTGCCTGACTAAATGCCCCATCCTAGCCTTGGTCCTGATAATCTTGGCCCTGTGTTTGAGGTCCGTGCGAAACGGAAGTCTTCTCCGTCTTTCCCTGGTTGGAAGAAGATGAATCTTCCTTTCTCTTAGTACCAACACCCATATCTTGGATACCTCGTATGTCATCTACTCCTCCTTCTATGGTCAATGGAGGATGATGTGCTCCTAAACGTTGGAGGTCGTTCGACCTGCCCTGGCTCACTATTGCACACGCCTATGCGATGGTGGCGACTGCAATCCCTACGACCTCAACAAAGGCCTGCTGGTCAAAAGTCGATGAAAGCCCGACCGCACCTCGTGGACGACTTCTACGGCCCCTGGCCTGACTAGCCTTCGGCTATTATCAAATGGCAAGTTAAGTATTGACGTTAAAGATTCAAGGTGTAAAATACGCCTCGAGATTAATCGCTCACATACCGAAAAATTCTTTTCATATTAATAACGTCCATGCATTCGCTGTAATGCAAGACAAGCTCATATATTAATCATATAATAACAAAAAATTTATTTATTTTTATTTCATTTTATTTTATTTTTTATTTTTTATTTTTTTAAAACTCATGAACAATGTCGCGAACAAAGGTTCATGAACAATGATCCAGAACAAAGGACTCGTAACAATGCACCGAGTCAAAATCGGGTCGTGCACAGCAGTAACACACCCATGGCCTAAGCCGCCAGACCGCCACGCCGCTACCCACGCCGCAGACCGGGCGCCGTGGTCGCGGCACGAGCGTCGTATCGCGGCGCCCGGTACTGCGGTCGCAGTCGCCCGCCATATCGCTCCTCGCCGCGATACAAAAATTTATCGACGCAGTCCTATGCACCGTGATCGCTGCGGCGCACAACGCCGTGTCGCGCAAGGCGCGACGCCGTAGTGTCGCTTTGTCGAAGTCACGCCATATCGCCACCAAAGGTCACCTCTACCTATGATACAACATTTGTATTGGCGGTACTTCTTCTAGCCGCGCGTCGCCGCGCGAGCCGCGACACCGGCGCTACGGCCGCGGTCGCGGGCTCATGTTGGTCGTGGTCGCGGGGTCGCGGTCATAACCTCCCCGCCGCGGTCGCGGGCCCCCCCTTCGTCGGCACGCTTCCTAACACCCTGTCACGATACAACCATTGTATTCGTGACTCGATCGGAAATGGGCAAGAGTCTATCCATTTCCTCAACTTTTCTCTCGCAAATTTTTTTTTTTCACTTCATTTTTTTTTCCTTTGTTCCAACTACTTCAAGACCACAAAAAAATAATAATAATATTCATGTCTTCAGTAGAACCAAATAAATTCATTAAATTTTTTTTTTTCCATTTTACACACTGTAAAACCTCCGAAGAGAAATTTTTTTTTTTCCTATGTGCTATTCACCAAGCACACAATTCATAAAATTCATACAACACATGATCACACATCAATCATCAAAATGCACAAGGAATGCGTGATCTAACCCGTGCCCATCAAGTCTTAGGTAAGCGTATATCTAACTTATTGATACTAAATTATACTTCTTTGGTATCCGACATTGCTTCCAGGTATTTATAAACCCACGTTATATTACCAAGATGACGCCCCAAATCCCTCGAGGTGTCTCGCTGCTGACAACCCAATAATCCTGCAAATATCTCGCGGTCTCATGTTATGAGACCTATACAAGGAGTAAAAATGGTTCATCAGCTCCATTCATCAATACTCACCAAAATATATCCAACCAACTATATTACATGGTTCAAGAGTTAATAAATCACTCTTAATTCAAACATATATTAAAATTTAAAGATTTAATACATGTTATACAAAATGAATACCAAAGCCATAATCTGCCTTTCTTCTAAAACGCGCCCCAGCCGAAATGGCTGCCCTCAGACACTCCCCCGCACTGAATAGCTGATCCTCGACAGGTGAACAATGCCCAATAGTGATAATTTCCTACATGGGTTACTTCCTACCTAAGTGCACAAGTCATGGCAACCAATCACACTCAAGAAATTACATGACCCTACTTAAATGTCTACATGCCCAATCCCATGTCTCAAGTCCTCACCTACTACCTCACACATGCCTAAACCAAATGTGAGCAAAAATACAATTTTCAAAACAAAAGATTTTTGTTCTTGAAAACTTACTACCGAAGCTCGTAAATGTGTTGACAACCTCCTAGGAACTGGTCGATCATTTTCCTCGAAATGCCATCGGTCAACCTCCGTGAGATGAATCTGTCGACCACTCTCCAAGGCAATTCTTCTGAAAATCTTCCGTTTGAAATTCTTTCAAATCCATTTTTCCTTTTTATTTTCTTTCATGTCATGCACTTCACACCTATCGCTCTAGGGTGCCCTGGTACGGCGCGGGAATGCATTATGTCATTTCCAAACAATTCATGCTAATATATTTTACTTGCATATATTAACAAAATTAACTCACATTATTCATGTTATTCAATTCACAACCAATAACACCAAAATTAGCTCACATGGCTAATAACAATCCAAGCAATTCATTTTGAATCACCAAACAATACAAAAATCACACAACATATCACGTGAACAGTAGAACCCTAGGGTCGGCAATGTTCACGGCCACACAATAAAGATTTTCTCCACTCGGTTCAAAGATTTTAAGACTGAAAACACGGCCATCCAGGCCCTAACAAATCCACATCCATTAAAATGGCTCTTTATAAAAGAATAAACCAAGTAGGAAAAGATTCTTACCTCTTGGAGTTGTTGAAACTTCATAAACCTATGGTCCACGAGCCCTCCTTTGCAAAATGTAGATCTTATCACTTGCTTCGGACCAAGAGAACAGATGGTCCGGTCGAAATCTAGAGAGAGTCACTTTTCTCTCTCTAAAACCAAAGCTCAGTTTGATCACTACCCATTTTCCAAGAAATAAGAAGAAAAGACTATTTCTTCTTTTGTCTTATTCACTTATTCTTTTAACTTAATTCCAATTTTGTCATTTAGTTTGATTTTTGACACATGGCTTAATCTGGGGTTTGATTCATCTCCATCATCTCACTAATCATGTAAATACGCTAAGCCACATAGTACATGTAGTGAGGCTGACTTTGTCACATAACACGATTTCACAAGCCAATATACTACACCGACACCCACGCTCGAAAACGCGACTCGACCGCCCCTAATCTCGACGTAGTAGCTAGATTTCGCGAGACGATTCCAATGGTGAAGTCCGTTTCATCATCAGAGATCTAGAAAAATTTCGGGTTTTGACCGAAATTACCATTTTACCCATTTTCAAAAAATAATTTTCCCTTGCTTACAAATTTTTATATAATAAAATTATCAAAAATGACATCTAATTTAATTATAGGATATCATAAGAAATAAAAAAATTTATTATAATATATATATATATATATATATATATATATATATATATATATATATATATATATATATATATATAGTTATATAAACATTTTTATATTAATAAACAAAAATAAATATTTTTATGATTATAAAAAATTTAAAAAAAAATTTTGAATCATAAATTAACATACATAAACATTTATATTAATAAAACCTAAAATAATAATTGTATGATTACAAAAACTATTTACAAAAAGATTGGTATCAATGAATATACTTATCTGAACATTTGTATTAATAAAAGTTTAAAATAATTATTTTTATAAAATAATTATTTTATGATTATAGAAAAAAAATTAAAAAATAGTCACAAAAAGATTCGAATTATTTGAATTTTTAAAAGTATATCATATTATTCATATTTTTAAATAAAATAAATAGATAGTTTAAGGAAAAATAAATAGTTATTTAAGGATAAATAATGGTATTTTAGGTATATAAGAAAAAATTTTAAAGTGTTTAAAAAAAAAAACTCACTCAATCAAGTGCTTCTCAAAAAACACAGTGTTTTTTCAAAGTTTCAAAAGCATTTTTCAAAATATTATCAAACGTCTTTTTTTGTCCAAAAAGAACACTTAAAAGTGTTTCAAGACTAGAAACATTTTTGCACATCATGCCTAGCTCGTTAAACAAACATGTGCGCATGTTAAGTGCCCCTGGCGCTCAAGTCTCATTTTAATACCTTAGAAACTAAAATGTATTAAAAAAGACAAGAAACACTTTTAAAAAAACACTGTCAAACTAGCCCTTATTTTCTTTATTTGCCTAATGAAGAAAAAGAAAAAGAATAATTTATTGGTAAATTAAAAAATAGTTATGTAAGGAAAAAAAATACAAGAAATGAAACCAACGCCATTATTTTATTTCTTTTATTTTCATGATAGTAGGAAAAGGAAACTATTAATGACATTTTAACTATAAAAAAGAAAGGAATCCTACAGTAATGAACACCACATTGAACTTCTCCCTTAAAGGATCTAGAAAAAAGAAGTACAAGAGTAACTAGAATTACTTAGGAGGGACTCTTTTATACAATTATTACTCTTACTATTTTTTTTTTATATCTTATATTAAGAGAGTTTATTAAGTCTATTTTTGGTATGAAAATGAGACATTTGGTAAATTTTCTTCCCCTAAGAATAATAATAATATTTATGACTGAATTAACGCTTCGAATATTTCTTATGGATATGGTAGAAAAATGGGATTCAAATGGATATTGGATGGCTGGTTTTTCCGAATGTAACCTACCATAATTATGTATGCAATATTGGTTTGGATTCTAGTGGATTTTTCTCAAATCCTATAGCATTTTTTTTCTTCAGCAATAGGATTCATGCTGTTGTTTCTGTTTCTATTACAAACTCATTAAAATCTCCTTTCACAATGGGTCAATGATGACAAGGCTACAATTTAAACCCATCACTAATTTTCCTTTATATGCAGTCTCACTCCAGATACTATTGTGAAATTGTGAGAATATCTCAATTTATAGGGTACTTAGATTATTCCCCATCAGCTAGGTCTATGTGGAGTCGTTCTGAGAACATACTCTTAGAGAGAGCTATCTTAATGTTCCCTGAAGAAATCCAAGATCGTTGGCAAAAGATTGCTAGCCAAATCCCCGGAAAATCTACTGTCGATGTCTTGGAACATTACCTCAAGCTCATACAAGACACTGACGCGATCGATTTCGGGTTTATGGATTGGTATATTCCGTCCGTATGGGGGACGAAAGAAGATGAAGAAGAAGAACCCAGTGGGGAAAAGGAGAAGAAAGGGGGGAATTCGTCGATCGGTTGAGGGAAAGAAAGAAGGGGGCTTCTTGGAGTGAGGAGGAGCATACTTTGTTTCTGCAAGGGCTTTTGAAGTATTTTGCGCGACAGAAGCCGGGAAATGCGGAGAAGAGGAGGAAAAGATCGAGCATTCATGATATCACCATTAGAGATCTTCCTTCTTCACAAGGTGGGGGTACCTTGTAGATGATGATATTTATCATATATGTATGTTTTTCATATTCAATATTATGCATACCCTTTTTACATGAATTGAAGGTTGTTTTTTATATTTAATTTTGTTTTCAAAATTATGTGGGCCTGAATTAGCTAGTTTTTTTTTTCCTTGAAAATTGGTGTTTTCTGAAAACAATTATTATTTTTTGAATTTAGGGTTTATGCTTTCTCATAACAAAAAAAAAGACTCGTTTTCTGTTTTTTATTCTCTTTATTTTGATAACAAAAACAGTTTTCATAAACTGTAAACAAACACGCCCTATATTTGCTTTGAATTAGACTTTAAGGTTATCTTTGGTTATAGAATATATATATATATATATATTTGAGATAAAATGCAAGGGAAGAAAACAGAGAGGAAGACTAAGAAAAATTGAGGGAAAATACCAAAAAAAGAAAATAAAGAAAAAAAACTATAAGGAAATAAATTCGAAGAAAAATAAAAACAGAATTAAATTTGACATATTATTTTTATTTGTTACTTTCAGCTTATTTGATTTATTTTAGCTTTATAATATATTGTATTTCTATGTAATTTATTTATATTTTTTTCTTTGAGATTTTTCATTAAATAATCAACTATACGAAAATTATTTTCCTTATAATTTTTTATTTTCTTAGTACCTTCTAGGAACTAAACACAATAAAAAGTAGAAGGAAATAAAAATAGAATTAAATGTTACATATTATTTTTATTTGTTACTTTAAACTTGTTTTATTTATTTTAACTCATCAAGATAAAGATAAAATAATTTAAAGATATGTAAGTTTCTAAATAATTTTATTTATATTTGAGGTTCTGAGATATTGCATATGAGGTGAGAAGAGAAGACAATAGAGATTGATAGAAAGAAGCAGAGACTCACAGGACCCTATTTACTATAAAAGAAAAACATGCATATGCTCAATTATCATTGGGCTCCATCCATAACCAACCATCATACTTGTTCCGCACACCCTTAGCATACATCTAATGTATCAATATAAATATAAGATAACCTCATCTTAAGTTACATTGTTCAAAACCAAAACACCCTCGGCCCAACTTGTTGTCACCAAGGCCCAATTCTTGAACCAAGATTGCATAAAATGTTTGTACAATTTAATTGGGGTTCTTATGCAACTTTAAAGGAATATTTTAATTTAATCAAATTAAATTAAAACCTTAAGTTCCTCTATTAATTCATAATTAATTTGCCACTTTTAAACATTAAATTAAAACCTTAAGTTCCTGTATTAATTCATAATTAATTTGCACCTTTTAAACATGTCAATTTTATTTCTTTTGAACATTTCAAAGTTAAAGCTTGTTGTCCACCTTTCAGAACATACCACAATGTGTAATCAATTTGTAAAATTTGGAAAAAAAAATTAAGATTCAGAAAATTATTTTCGCAAGCTTTTAGAATTTAATTAACATCCTAAAGTTTTTGCATCCCCAAATGAATTTTACAAAATCGGGCTGGTTGGGCCAACAATGCAGCCCAGCCCAGTCCATTTAACCTACTTGTTTTAATTTTCAAAAATTCAATTTAAATCCGGTTTTGCTAATTCCAAAGTCTAAAATAAAATTTAGAAAGTGTAAATTTTATTTAAAAAATCAAATCTTGGAATATTCTTCGTCAAAATTTTCAAAAAATCAAAACTCTATTTCTGCATCTAGAATGCTGGAAAAATAAATGAGAAGTTAAGTGAGTTTTAAAGATTTCTAAAATTTCTCAAGACCAATTCGACCACACCATGCCCTGAAAACATACCTCATATGAGTTTAAATATTATTTCTAAGATCAAATCTTGAAAATAACATGTTCAGGAATTTTTAAAAAATCAAAACTCCACTGCTGCACTCATGAACATCAAACTGCAGTAGATCCGAGTTCAAACAATTTTTTTAAAAATATTTATGTATGATCTGATCGAGCCAAGACCTCACAACACATATTACATGTGTCTAGACTGTATTTTCATGATCCAATCATGAAAAAGTACAAAAATTCATGGCCACATCACAGATTTTCGGCCATCACTCTTTCAAAAAATCAATTTCATGTTTGAATCTCATTCAAAATTATTTTTTCAGAATCCTTGATCATTAATATTCCTCTAATAACAAAGATCAACCATGAAAAAAATGATAAAATTAAATCCTTTGAAAAGGCGTTTTTGAAGGTTGAAAAAACCTAGGTGCCAAAAGCAACATGCTTCTTCAACAAAGATCGACCTTTAATGATTTCAAGGTGTCTCCAATACCACTATTGGGTTTTTACGGGCTACATAACATGCATGGCACAGCGGAATACAAAAATTTTACAGAAAAACCCCCATCCAACAATCATCTTGAATCATCAACGTAGCAGCAAGTTCATTGTGTTTGCCCCTTTTTTTTTTTAAAGTTAAAATTTACCCAAGTTTTACATGTATAATCAATAAATTAAGCACATAATTTGATTATTTGGGTGTGAGAGCCTATCAAAGGCAACATCACATGTAGAAATGAAACAAACATGTGACCACCTTGTGAAGGTGTCTATTAAGACCATGAAATAATAGAAAGGTCCACATGGTGGATGAATATGTCCACATATATCCCCATGTAATCTTTTTAAAAAGGCTAGTGACTCAAATGTGACTCTGCTAAAGAATGGTTTGACTATCAATTTACCTTGTGAGCAAGCAGCACTTGGGTATTCATTGGGCAAAAGAATATTTTGGTTCTTTAGTGGATACCCATGTGAGTGTTCTGGCGCATTCTCCGCATCATCAAGCACCAAGGTGACCTAAATTTATCACGCCAAAGCACAAAATTCGCCAGTTGTTGAACTTCTAGTTCACGACAACAAATGACTCAATGAGATCTATAGTTGTTTGATATAACCTAGATGAGATGGCTGAGAGATTTTCCAACAACAAGTTTCTTGTCATAAACAATAAAGGTAATATAAAGACATTATGTATTACATTCATTCATGGCTTCATTGTAATATCCATTTCTGCAAATATCATTAAAGTTAAGCAAATTCCTCGTGGATTTGCTAAAATATAATGCATCATTGATATGAGACCTAGTTCCATTTTGTGGCATTATGTTTGCTCTTTTGGAGCTTTCAACTAAGTTTGTAGTACCAGATTCAAATCTAGAAAGTATCTTTTATCTCGAAGAATTGTGTGTGCGACTACACAATCAACAAGACATACATCACCCTCATTCAACTTGAGATCAATGACACATGAATTTTTGGATACAACTAATATAAAAAACAATAAATAATATGACTAGAGCTAGATGTAATAACAAAATTATGTATTAATTAATTTAATAAAGAAATAAGAAATATCATTCAATAATAATGTTATCATCATTCATCAAATAGTAAATTTTAAGTAGAACCTCCAAAGAAATTAAAATCATAGTACGTTGAGTCTACCCATCACCGTTGGTAAAAGTTCATTTCTATATCTTTTCATTTTCTGTCATTGATGCTTGGTAAAAGTCAATCAAATGTTTGAGCGTACAATAGGTATGCAACCAATGTCTTTTCATACCACATCTATGCTAATTATTCTCATGGTTCTTTGAAGGTTCATCCCATATGTACTTCCCATTTTACCTTAATATTAATCCACTTCTAGTGGTGAGGTTTTTCCTTTCCAAGGATTTGCGGGATCATTAATATGGTATTGGGAATTTTTTTCCATTATCACAACCATGACTGATCCTCATCCATGTCCATGATTTTGGGATGATATTGATTCATTTCAAGAAATCATTCAAACCCAATTAGACCAAATTTGATATTTTTCATCAAAAGCTCAATAGTTTATTTAGCATCAAGGATCCAAGATAGATAATTCATTTCTAAAGTGTCAAATGTCATAAACTTGAATTTTTGACATTGTTGACAAACTTTGATATATGACAAAATAATATGAATCAAGTATATAATAAACTGCCAATAATAATATAGCTTTTGACTTCTAATCAAAATAAAATATTGATATATATGCAAACTTAAAATAACTTTAAGTTTAGGATTAGATAATACCTTCATAGAAAACTCGTGTAGATAATATGTTGTGAAAATATTATTAAAAAAAAAGGCAAACTTTAAAGATAAGTATATTTATCTCTTTTATGTGTATATTTTAGTGGAGCAGAGAGATCGAAATTTGTAAAGGAAGAAAAAGATGAAGAGAGGAAAAAGAGAGATAGAATGAGGAAGGGGAATTAGAGAATTTCTTCACCTCTGGATGATCCTTTCATGTAAGGGATATGAAGCCTTTTATAGGCTCTCGCATGTTACCCGTCATGACTCTTCTTTAAGGTGGGTAATGAGGGTTAATTATAAGTTCTATTATAAGTGATATGAATGTGGTCATTCATCAAATGAACAAAACCCTTCAAAGAATAATTTTCTAAAAAATGATCAAGCTAATAAGGGCCAACCGAGTTTGAACCAATGACCTCTTGATCTGCAGTCAAATGCTTTACCATTGAGCATGGATCCCTTTAGTGACAAAATTCATCACTTTTATTATTACAATAAAAAGATGGGGGAAAAGGTGTAATAGAGCACAAAATGGCATTAGCCTCATCTAATCACACTTTTTATGTACATGTGCCAAGTTGAAATAAGAAAAAAAAAACATCCATGCCAACAACTATTGGTGCTTGAAAGTAGTCTTTTGCCACTATTTTATTTCTTCCTTAATAAAAATAATTACTCACAAAGTTGGAAACAAATTCATGATGAAAATATCTTGGAGCCTAATTCAAATGGTAAAATATGGGAAGAAGCAACTACCACAACATAATATTCAAAGTGGATAGATGTCAAAAAAAGGTTTTGATGAAAATATCATAAGGGTTTAGACTCAAAATGAAAAATATTATATCTATGTGAATAGGTCCATAAGGTTCTGCATATATCCAATCAATCCAGATCCGATTCAGATCAATGTTTTTAACAAATAACATTCTTTCCAGCACATACTTTTCCTTCTGAT